>OY821520.1:206801771-206806771 GCA_963682025.1 Cordilura impudica | reverse complement strand
TAAAAATTAAAAATTAAAAATTAAAAATTAAAAATTAAAAATTAAAAATTAAAAATTAAAAATTAAAAATTAAAAATTAAAAATTAAAAATTAAAAATTAAAAATTAAAAATTAAAAATTAAAAATTAAAAATTAAAAATTAAAAATTAAAAATTAAAAATTAAAAATTAAAAATTAAAAATTAAAAATTAAAAATTAAAAATTAAAAATTAAAAATTAAAAATTAAAAATTAAAAATTAAAAATTAAAAATTAAAAATTAAAAATTAAAAATTTTAAATTAAAAATTAAAAATTAGAAATTAAAAATTTAAAATTAAAAATTAAAAATTAAAAATTAAAAATTAAAAATTAAAAATTAAAAATTGAAAATTAAAAATTAAAAATTAAAAATTAAAAATTAAAAATTAAAAATTAAAAATTAAAAATTAAAAATTAAAAATTAAAAATTAAAAATTAAAAATTAAAAATTAAAAATTAAAAATTAAAAATTAAAAATTAAAAATTAAAAATTAAAAATTAAAAATTAAAAATTAAAAATTAAAAATTAAAAATTAAAAATTAAAAATTAAAAATAAAAAATTAAAAATTAAAAATTAAAAATTGAAAATTAAAAATTAAATATTAAAAATTAAAAATTAAAAATTAAAAATTAAAAATTAAAAATTAAAAATTAAAAATTAAAAATTAAAAATTAAAAATTAAAAATTAAAAATTAAAAATTAAAAATTAAAAATTAAAAATTAAAAATTAAAAATTAAAAAATTAAAATTTAAAATTAAAAATTAAAAATTAAAAATTAAAAATTAATAATTTAGAACTAAAAATTAAAAATTAAAAATTAAAAATTAAAAATTAAAAATTAAAAATTAAAAATTAAAAATTAAAAATTAAAAATTAAAAAATTAAAAATTAAAAATTAAAAATTAAAAATTAAAAATTAAAAATTAAAAATTAAAAATTAAGAATTAAAAATTAAAAGTAAAAAATTAAAAATTAAAAATTAAAAATTAAAAATTAAAAACTAAAAATTAAAAATTAAAAATTAAAAATTAAAAATTAAAAATTAAAAATTAAAAATTAAAAATTAAAAATTCAAAATTAAAAATTAAAAATTAAAAATTAAAAATTAAAAATTAAAAATTAAAAACTAAAAATCAAAAATTAAAAATTAAAAATTAAAAATTAAAAATTAAAAATTAAAAATTAAAAATTAAAATTTAAAAAATAAAAATTAAAAACTAAAAATTAAAAATTAAAAATTAAAAATTAAAAATTAAAAATTAAAAATTAAAAATTAAAAATTAAAAATTAAAAATTAAAAATTAAAATTAAAAATTAAAAATTATAAATTAAAAATTAAAAATTAAAAATTAAAATTAAAAATTAAAAATTAAAAATTAAAATTAAAAATTAAAAATTAAAAATTAAAAATTAAAAATTAAAAATTAAAAATTAAAAATTAAAAATTAAAAATTAAAAATTAAAAATTAAAAATTAAAAATTAAAAATTAAGAATTAAAAATTAAAAGTAAAAAATTAAAAATTAAAAATTAAAAATTAAAAATTAAAAACTAAAAATTAAAAATTAAAAATTAAAAATTAAAAATTAAAAATTAAAAATTAAAAATTAAAAATTAAAAATTAAAAATTAAAAATTAAAAATTAAAAATTAAAAATTAAAAATTAAAAATTAAAAATTAAAAATTAAAAATTAAAAATTAAAAATTAAAAAATTAAAAATTAAAAATTAAAAATTAAAAATTAAAAATTAAAAATTAAAAATTAAAAATTAAAAATTAAAAATTAAAAATTAAAAATTAAAAATTAAAAATTAAAAATTAAAAATTAAAAATTAAAAATTAAAAATTAAAAATTAAAAATTAAAAATTAAAATTAAAAATTAAAAATTAAAAATTAAAAATTAAAAATTAAAAATAAAAAATAAAAACTAAAAACTTTAAAAATTAAAAATTAAAAATTAAAAATTAAAAATTAAAAATTAAAAAATTAAAAATTAAAAATTAAAAATTAAAAATTAAAAATTAAAAATTAAAAATTAAAAATTAAAAATTAAAAATTAAAAATTAAACATTAAAACATTAAAATTAAAAAAATTAAAAATTAAAAATTAAAAATTAAAAATTAAAAATTAAAAATTTTAAAATTAAAAATTAAAAATTAAAAATTAAAAATTAAAAATTAAAAATTAAAAATTAAAATTAAAAATTAAAAATTAAAAATTAAAAATTAAAATTAATAATTAAAAATTAAAAATTAAAAATTAAAATTTAAATATTTATAATTAAAAATTAGAAATTAAAAATTAAAAATTAAAAATTAAAAATTAAAGATTAAAAATTAAAAATTAAAAATAAAAATTAAAAATTAAAAATCGAGAATTAAAAATTAAAAATTAGAAATTAAATATTAAAATTAAAAATTAAAAATTAAAAATTAAAGTATTAAAATTAAAAATTAAAAATTAAAAATTAAAGATTAAAAATTAAAAATTAAAAATAAAAATTAAAAATTAAAAATCGAGAATTAAAAATTAAAAATTAGAAATTAAATATTAAAAATTAAAAATTAAAAATTAAAAAGTAAAAAGTAAAAATTAAAAATTAAAAATTAAAAATTAAAAATTAAAAATTAAAAATTAAAAATTAAAAATTAAAAATTAAAAATTAAAAATTAAAAATTAAAAATTAAAAATTAAAAATTAAAAATTAAAAATTAAAAATTAAAAATTAAAAATTAAAAATTAAAAATTAAAAATTAAAAATTAAAAATTGAAAATTAAAAATTCAAAATTAAAAATTAAAAATTAAAAATTAAAAATTAAAAATTAAAAATTTATAATTTAAAATTTAAAATTTAAAATTTAAAATTTAAAATTTAAAATTTATAATTTAAAATTTAAAATTTAAAATTTAAAATTTAAAATTTAAAATTTAAAATTTAAAATTTAAATTAAAAATTAAAGATTTAAAATTAAAAATTAAAAATTAAAAATTAAAAATTAAAAATTAAAAATTAAAAATTAAAAATTAAAAATTAAAAATTAAAAATTAAAAATTTAAAATTAAAAATTAAAAATTAAAAATTAAAAATTAAAAATTAAAAATTAAAAATTAAAAATTAAAAATTAAAAATTAAAAATTAAAAATTAATAATTAAAAATTAAAAATTAAAAATTATAAATAAAAAATTAAAAATTAAAAATTAAAAATAAAATTAAAAATTAAAAATTAAAAATTAAAAATTGAAAATTAAAAATTAAAAATTAAAAATTAAAAATTAAAAATTAAAAATTAAAAATTAAAAATTAAAAAATTAAAAATTAAAAATTAAAAATTAAAAATTAAAAATTAAAAATTAAAAATTAAAAATTAAAAATTAAAAATTAAAAATTAAAAATTAAAAATTAAAAATTAAAAATTAAAAATTAAAAATTAAAAATTAAAAATTAAAAATTAAAAATTAAAAATTAAAAATTAAAAATTAAAAATTAAAAATTAAAAATTAAAAATTAAAAATTAAAAATTAAAAATTAAAAATTAAAAATTAAAAATTAAAAATTAAAAATTAAAAATTAAAAATTAAAAATTAAAAATTAAAATTTAAAAATTAAAAATTAAAAATTAAAAATTAAAAATTAAAAATTAAAAATTAAAAATTAAAAATTAAAAATTAAAAAATTAAAAATTAAAAATTAAAAATTAAAAATTAAAAATTAAAAATTAAAAATTAAAAATTAAAAATTAAAAATTAAAAATTAAAAATTAAAAATAAAAATTAAAAATTAAAACTTGAGAATTAAAAATTAAAAATAAGAAATTAAATATTAAAAATTAAAAATTAAAAATTAAAAATTAAAAATTAAAAACTAAAAACTAAAAATTAAAACTTAAAACTTAAAAATTAAAAATTAAAAATTAAAAATTAAATATTAAAAATTAAAAATTAAAAATTAAAAATTAAAAATTAAAAATTAAAAATTAAAAATTAAAAATTAAAAAATTAAAAATTAAAAATTAAAAATTAAAAATTAAAAATTAAAAATTAAAAATTAAAAATTAAAAATTAAAAATTAAAAATTAAAAATTAAAAATTAAAAATTAAAAATTAAAAATTAAAAATTAAAAATTAAAAATTAAAAATTAAAAATTAAAAACTAAAAATTAAAAAATTAAAAATTAAAAATTAAAAATTAAAAAATTAAAATTAGAAATTAAAAATTAAAAATTAAAAACTGAAAATTAAAAATTTAAAATTCAAAATTAAAAATTAAAAATTTAAAATTTAAAATTTAAAATTTAAAATTTAAAAATTTAAAATTAAAAAGTCGCTTTGTTCGAAAGTAGCTACTCCATCTAGCGCTGTCTTCAATTTTTTCCAAATTTCTCTTACATTGCATAAAGTATTATCTTTTCTAGTATTAGAAAATTATACATGATCTCGAACCGAACTATAAATAACTAATTATTAAAAATTTAAAATTTAAAATTTAAAAATTTAAAATTTAAAAATTTAAAAATTTAAAATTTAAAATTAAAAATTAAAGATTTAAAATTAAAAATTAAAAATTGAAAATTAAAAATTAAAAATTAAAAATTAAAAATTAAAAATTAAAAATTAAAAATTAAAAATTAAAAAATTAAAAATTTAAAAATTAAAAATTAAAAATTAAAAATTAAAAATTAAAAATTAAAAATTAAAAATTAAAAATTAAAAATTAAAAATTAAAAATTAAAAATTAAAAATTAAAAATTAAAAATTAAAAATTAAAAATTAAAAATTAAAAATTAAAAATTAAAAATTAAAAATTAAAAATTAAAAATTAAAAATTAAAAATTAAAAATTAAAAATTAAAAATTAAAAATTAAAAATTAATAATTAAAAATTAAAAATTATAAATAAAAAATTAAAAATTAAAAATTAAAACTAAAATTAAAAAATTAAAAATTAAAAATTAAAAATTAAAAATTAAAAATTAAAA
>OY821520.1:206680632-206801571 GCA_963682025.1 Cordilura impudica | reverse complement strand
AAATTAATAATTAAAAACTAAAAATATAAAATATAAAATTTAAAATTTAAAATTTAAAATTTTAAAATTAAAAATTAAAAATAAAAAATAAAAAATTAAAAATTAAAAATTAAAAATTAAAAATTAAAAATTAAAAACTAAAAAGTAAAAACTAAAAATTAAAAATTAAAAATTAAAAATTAAAACTTAAAAATTAAAAATTAAAAATTAAAAATTAAAAATTAAAAATTAAAAATTAAAAATTAAAAATTAAAAATTAAAAATTAAAAATTAAAAATTAAAAATTAAAAATTAAAAATTAAAAATTAAAAATTAAAAATTAAAAATTAAAAATTAAAAATTAAAAATTAAAAATTAAAAATTAAAAATTAAAAATTAAAAATTAAAAATTAAAAATTAAAAATTAAAAATTAAAAATTAAAAATTAAAAATTAAAAATTAAAAATTAAAAATTAAAAATTAAAAATTAAAAATTAAAAATTAAAAATTAAAAATTAAAAATTAAAAATTAAAAATTAAAAATTAAAAATTAAAAATTAAAAATTAAAAATTAAAAATTAAAAATTAAAAATTAAAAATAAGAATTAAAAATTAAAAATTAAAAATTAAAAATTAAAAATTAAAAATTAAAAATTAAAAATTAAAAATTAAAAATTAAAAATTAAAAATTAATAATTAAAAATTAAAAATTAAAAATTAAAAATTAAAAATTAAACTTTAAAAATTAAAAATTAAAAATTAAAAATTAAAAATTAAAAATTAAAAATTGAAAATTAAAAATTAAAAATTAGAAATTAAAAATTAAAAATTAAAAATTAAAAATTAAAAATTAAAAATTAAAAATCAAAAATTAAAAATTAAAAATTAAAAATTAAAAATTAAAAATTAAAAATTAAAAATTAAAAATTAAAAATTAAAAATTAAAAATTAAAAATTAAAAATTAAAAATTAAAAATTAAAAATTAAAAATTAAAAATTAAAAATTAAAAATTAAAAATTAAAAATTAAAAATTAAAAATTAAAAATTAAAAATTAAAAATTAAAAATTAAAAATTAAAAATTAAAAATTAAAAATTAAAAATTAAAAATTAAAAATTAAAAATTAAAAATTAAAAATTAAAAATTAAAAATTAAAAATTAAAAATTAAAAATTAAAAATTAAAAATTAAAAATTAAAAATTAAAAATTAAAAATTAAAAATTAATAATTAAAAACTAAAAATTAAAAATTAAAAATATAAAATATAAAATTTAAAATTTAAAATTTAAAATTTAAAATTTAAAATTTAAAATTTAAAATTTAAAATGTAAAATTTAAAATTTAAAATTTTAAAATTAAAAATTAAAAATTAAAAATAAAAAATTAAAAATTAAAAATTAGAAATTAAAAACTAAAAATTAAAAATTAAAAATTAAAAATTAAAAATTAAAAATTAGAAATTAAAAATTAAAAATTAAAAATTAAAAATTAAAAATTAAAAATTAAAAATTAAAAATTAAAAATTAAAAATTAAAAATTAAAACTTTAAAATTAAAAATTAAAAATTAAAAATTAAAAATTAAAAATTAAAAATTAAAAATTAAAAATTAAAAATTAAAAATTAAAAACTAAAAATTAAAAATTAAGAATTAAAAACTAAAAATTAAAAATTAAAAATTAAAAATTAAAAATTAAAAATTAAAAATTAAAAATTAAAAATTAAAAATTAAAAATTAAAAATTAAAAATTAAAAATTAAAAATTAAAAATTAAAAATTTAAATTAAAAATTAAAAATTAAAAATTAAAAATTAAAAATTAAAACTTAAAAATTAAAAATTAAAAATTAAAAATTAAAAATTAAAAATTAAAAATTAAAAATTAAAAATTAAAAATTTAAAATTAAAAATTAAAAATTAAAAATTAAAAATTAAAAATTAAAAATTAAAAATTAAAAATTAAAAATTAAAAATTAAAAATTAAAAATTAAAAATTAAAAATTAAAAATTAAAAATTAAAAATTAAAAATTAAAAATTAAAAAAGTTCAAACGTTGGTGAGAGGAAATATATATAAGGAAATATATAAACAGGCTCACAAAAGTCAATAAGACTCCAGACCCTGACACCTGAGAACATACTTCTATAGGACTCTGGCGAGCTACTTCGGAATCTGAACTTAGAATTCTTAATATTTGGTTTTCGCGAAGTCCTAGCCTAAAAATTTTATATTTGGGACTGTACTGTACTGTACTTTTTGCTCTATTTAGGACTGTAATACATCGTGAACACATATTTATATATAAAACTCTTTAAGGCATCTGAAAAGTACTACTCTTCCTCTGTAATGCACTTCTTGAAATTTTTGAGATAAATTAATATTTTTCGCGGACAATCATTTATTTAAATTACTTACTACTACGTTCTCGTTTCAATATTCCCCAAAAAAAAAGGATATAATAATTGGTGTCTAGAACCAGAATATATATTCCAAAATTTCTTAAGTTTGGATACTGATTTGACCTCAGCGTCGCTAAAAGTTAAAAAAAACGCATTCAACAAACGTGTTTTTTTGCATTTCTGAAGGTTAAGAGCGATATGATATAGAAATATTAAGATCAGAATCGAATTTGGCATATTAAAGACCTATAGGGAAGTGCACTTAGGTCTTACAGTCTTGGGCTTTATCGAATTCTTTTATTTTTGGACAAGGTTGAAATAAATACGGCATACGAGACAATTTGAAGTGATGTTTTGACCGAGAAGAAATAAGAAGTCTGAGAAAATTCAAAAAGTGTTTTGAAAGGAAAGAGTAGTTTCTTTCATTAGCGGTGTAGTAAAGTCTCAAAAAAGTACAAAAAAAAATGTTCGCAAAAACTAGATAGATTTACACGCCACAGTTTTTTGATCTGAAGGTCAACCAATGTCGGGTTGCGTTACTTATGTTAATGTTTTAAAAACAGTCGGTAAAATAAAAAAAAAATGGTTTTTGGACTATTACTTAAAAATTTTGAGGTTTTAAAAAATTTTTGAATACGGTTTTCTAATGTTCTCAGATCTATAACTTCTAGTAAATAGTACATTAAAAAAATTGTATTTTGTAGCAGAATGTAATTAATTAAAATGATCGCACGTGCTTACCGAAATTTTTATGAACTCAATTCTCAAATTTCAGTCCACTGTTTTAACTGTTCATTCATCTCAGGTCTGAAGTAATGGATCCATATTTAGTCATGCCTATGCATCGACTCAGGAACTAGATGTTATTGCTTTGAAACATCGCTCGAATCTTTCACATGACTAAATTTTCATTCAGTATATAACGTACAGTACTTTTTGAAATCCCTATTACAACTGCTAGTTCTTCACGAATTTACTGTTGTAACCGAAGCAGCAGATTCCCCCAGAATAGATTATAGCTCGCATATGATATTGGTTGAACTGAAATCTTTCAAATGAAAGTATTGTATCATTTAGATTAGGTTAGGCGAGAAGTAGCATTTAATTTAAACCATTAGCACACTTAGACTCTGGGGTCCTTTGCAATACACGGTGCAAATAAATATTCCGCTCAGTCGTCACCGTAAAATCAATTTGAGTTCCTTTGAATCTTTACGAAGTAACAAAAATCACAATGTCGTGAGTCTAATTCTGGAGAACGCCGGATAATATCAGAAAAGTATTCGATACTCTTCATTCCTCTGCATCTATGCAGCTTAGGCAGAAATCATTTGACGAGACTCTGAGGCATTCAGCGTGTATTCCTATAACTGCAACTATATACATCTCGTGGTGAGACAATTTTTTCTAGTTTTAAAAAATGAAAAAAAATTAATTTTGTGCTATGTCAAATACTTCTAAAGAAAACACCTAAAGAAATCAAGGATAAAGTCCAGGTCACATCTGTACCAGCGTTTATCTACAATTGGGTAAGAGAAATTAAAATTGACGTAAATTCACAAATGATGAACCCCGTTCCGGACGTCCACTTCCGAAATCATCGATAAAATCCACAATGTAGTTTTTTTCACAATCGAGAATAAACGCAATCGTGTGACTGATTCAAGCTTTTCCGTCGCGATCAAGATGAATTTTTTCGCCGATATATAAATTTTAATGAAACATGGATTCATCACTATACACCATAAATGCAACGACAGTCAAAGAAATGAATTTTATCAGGTGAATCAGTCCTGAAGAAAACGAAGACAGTCGTAAGGTAATGGCCACGGATTTTTGGAGTTACTGTACGTTAACTTCTCTTGGTAAATTTTGGTATTATATTATAAAAATTAATATAAAATAATATAATGCTGCGGAGCAGCAGGGGTCCTCTTGTTAAAAATTAAAAATTTAAAAATTAAAAATTAAAAGTTACAAATTCAAAATAAAAACAAGTAAGAGTGTTAAATTCGGCTGTGCCGAATCTTTGATACCCTCCACCTCGGTTTGTTAAACTTAATACCAAATTATTTCAGCAAATTCTTTGGGTTGGTTTTCTTCTTTTCTATTATTTCGGATTTATTTCGGTGTTTGCTTTTTGGTCATCGTGGTTGCTGATCGGCATGCATTTTGGTTATATACCTATATGCATGCGTTTCCGGTTATATGACATAACTTCTCGTTTAATTTAGTTTTTGCTAATTAAATAGCTCGCCCTAACCTCCATTGCAAAGGTAATGGTTGTGTAGAGTGGCTATATGCATTAAATCGTGCTAATTGGAGATGGCTGTATAGTTTCTTTTAACTGGCCAAATATTTCTTCATTGTGGCCATATAGGTTGGATGGAGTAACAAAATAATAACCAAAAAAAAAGCTCTCTCAACTTTTTTTTAAAATATTGCCATATTTTGAAAACATAGAGAATAAATTTATAATAATAAATAATCAAATTAGGGATGAAAAACGCAAAAAACGCAAAGTCCCAAACATTTTAAATAAAATAATTTAATGTTATCTTTATTTTCTGAAAAACTTCAAATTTTCATCCAAAAAAAATTTTGAAAATTTATATATAAAAAATAACATTCTCATAAAATTACGTTTACTTATGTAACAATTTTTATGTTAGCAATTCTTAAATATCATTTGAGGTTTTCTTAAATTCATTGAATTTAAATTAATATCGACAAATCTGTTTTTCTATTTATTTAAATTGTAAAGGAGTGGCATCTCTGTCAAAATAAGCGAAAAACACAAAGAATAGAAAAAAAACAAATTACTTCGTGTTTGACAGGATGATTTTATGTTTATGTTTAATATCTTTATTTTTTTTACTAATATTTCTGTTTATTTATTTGAAAATGAAATAATGAATTGAATATGCTATTTAATTTTTTTATTTATATAAAAAAGTTTTTTAATTAAAGCAAAATATTTTCACTATTTCATGATTTTTATTTATGTATGACGACATTTCAACCTAAAAATTTAAGTTTTTATCGAAAATGGTTGTCGTTTAGATAACAACAACAGCTGACTTTAACAATAGCGAATATCGTTTCAAAATTTTACTGATAATTTTGCAATTTTCTTTTTTTTTACAATTCGACTATCGTTGAAAGAAGTTACTGAATCGCGGTACTGAAAAGTTATTAATATCTCCTGAATGGCAATATTTTTTTTAAATGTAAACATTTTTATATGTAAAGATATTTCTAAATTTAAAATTATTATTTCCGACGTTTTGATATGATTTTCTGAAACTCAATTAATATTTTCTAATTTATAATTGGAAATTTTATTTTCAGTTTAAAAAGTGAAATTTTGTATTTATGTGAATAATAATGCTTTATTAATTATAAACAATTTTTAAAAATTAGATGTAATCGCAATCAGATATTTTATAGGTAAAGCAGAATAATAATTCTATATAACTATGTAGAACTGTTTTGTAAGCAAAAAACTCATTGACGAACTCGGTAACTCTATTTTGTAAAGACAACAAAAAGTTAACCCCCCAATCTCACATCACACTGAAATTGTAAAATCGTTGTGTACGTATTATCAACGAAAAATTGTTCGAATTAGTCGAATCCATCGCCATTAAATTTTATGCTCAAACATCTGACTGCAATCTCATTTTTAAAATGTTGTCGAAGCGTAAACTTGAAAAAATTTGTATACTTCTCTCTCTTATTTTATTTTAAGTAGAGTTACCAAGTTTATTATACAGGCACATGTTTGAGGGAAAATGTTTACATTTATTATTATTAGTATTATTTTAATAATAGTTAATAATATTTATGCTCTATAATTAACAAACTTGCGTTTTTGTATGCGCATTTCAAAAAATAAATCATTATAATAGATTTAACAAGTTAAAACTTTAATTACAATTTTACAGAATCCAGTAAATTTGCATTAAATTTATAACAGGGTAACATTAATCATCGTTAGTGTCTGCCACTATTCGCACGAAAAATTTGGTGCCATTAGTGTGACCACTGCGGAAAATGTGTGTGTATTAGTAAAAAAAAATGTGAGTGTATTGAGTTTTTCGAACTTGCAGTGTGGTGTGAGATTGGTGGGTAATATGCAAAACTTATGTTCATATTTGTAAAAGAATAATGAAAAAACGTATGAAATAAAAGACCAACCCGTGTATACTCTTAACATTGTTCTGTATGATATCTAGTTGAAAATATTAACATTCATGTTAAAATAGAAAAAACTATTGCAAAGCTAATTAGAACAAACAAAAATTATGCCGGCATCTACTGTGGCATAGTCACGCTGAGCAAAATGAAGTGACACTCTGTTAATACAAAAGAAATGTATTTTCCCCACAACAAAATACTGCAGAATTTTATGTAAATAAAATAACCGATTTATTTCTAACATGCAGTTACTATGAATATACATACATACATATATATAATATATGTACATTATTTGTATTATTTAATATGTGTATGTATGTATATTTAAATATTACACACAAAAAATACAACATCAAACGTTATTTTTGTGTTTTTCTCTTTAAATAAATTAATACATAAATTTTTTGCTAAATTTACATTTGGGCAATTCACAACAGGTGTTGTACATTGTATGTTGTATTGAAATACACAATACAATCATTTGTTGTGAACACTCAGTTGTATTTTCATATTGTAAAACGCTTTCTTTAGTAATTTTCGATCCAACGAGGAAAGATCGCTTCGTCGCTTCTGCTATTTTGTATAAGAGAAAACACTTGTCAGTGTTTGCTTTTTGGTCGTGAGATATACCCTGGAGTTTTAGTTACGTACCTCTTGCATTTTAATTTATAATGAAAAAAAAAATGTTAAATGTTTTGGTTGGTACTGAAAGAGAAAATACATACTAAAAATATAAACATTAATTTTTATATAAATAAACTTATCGATGTATTTGCGTTATTTGCATTATTTGCCATATTTTATTTTATAATTATTTATGCTGATAATATTCTATGTATTTGTTTTTTCTTTTTCATAAAAACTGGCATTCACTTGGAACTGATATGTTATGATACAATATACAACATTTACTAAACATAGCAAATGAAGTTGGATCGTGTATCAGATTTTTCAGTGAAAATTATCAACAACAGTTTTACACTATTGTAAAATGATACACGATACAGGAGAAAAAACAATACATTACCCATTGTGAATTGCCCAATTGTTTTTTTTTATTAACAACTAGGTATTTTAGCATTATTTGCTTTAGATGTTGGTGAATTTTTACTCCCTTTATATTAACTCGTAGTGTCTGCTTGTCGAAAAAATTTTGGATCGATTTTAACCACTGCAGGCAGGCTTGTGGCAATGACAGAAATGATCTAACATATTTTTTTAGTGATGCCAAAACAATGGAAACTTTAAAATTTTTCTACCAGAGTTGATAAAAAAATGTACAAAGGGTTTGTTTTTGTTATATTATTACCATAACGACCACAAAAACAACAAGTCCAGCTATGAAAACAATGCAACATTTAGAATAACAACAAGAACAATATAGAAATATCATGTTTTTCATTTTTTTTTACTTTTTCAGAGATTTCCCTGGACCTGTTCCACCGATTTTAATGATTTTTGAAGTAGAAATCTTTCCATGAATTTGGTGAATCATTCTCACTAAAAATGATCACTGTAGCTGCACTATTGAGGGCGTGATCGTGACAAGAACAACATAGAAAATTATTTTTTTTTCAAGACTTTTTTAGTTCTTCATTCAAATCTCGGGCCCTAATCGACCGATTTGGACGATTTTAAATAGCAAACTTCTCAGGATGTTAGTGAATCATTCTTATGTCAACGAGTACCCTAGCTGCCGGATTGATGCCGTCATCGTGATTTCCACAGACGGACAGACGGACATCGCTATATCAACTCCGGTTGTTATAAGGATCACAAATATATAAATTTTATGGGGTCCAAAATTTTTTTTCTAATTATTACAAACGGAATGACAAACTTATATATACCCTCTGCACACTGGAGTGGAGGGTATAACAACTCTACAACAGCAACAATGACAGTCATATGTTTTTCAAATAGGAAAAAACTGTTTATGTGTTAGTTTCGGTCATTCCCCAGTATGCATTGAAATATTAAGTTCTTAAATTGATGTCAAATGTAATTCTCAACTTGGGTTGAACAATTTTTCTCCTTGTTTGCTTTCAACTTGACATCAAGTTGAGACTTAACATTTTTTCCAATCTTTGAGAAACATTTTTACTCTCAATTGGATATCCAACACTTTTCTCCACTTGAGACCAAACATTTTTTCAACTTGAATACGATTTGTGTTAAGTCTGAGATATTATTTAAATATGTCATAAATAATAAATTAAATTAAAAAATGCCAAAAAAGTACAAATAAATCATTGATATATTTTTAATTATTTCTGCTTTTTGTCGAATTTTTCAAAAAATGTACAACTAATTAATTCATTTATTTTTAATTCTAGATTTTAAAAAATGTACATAATATGTACATTTAATGTTAAATATGTACATAGTAATGTTAAATATATAATGAAATTAAATTGAAACATTAAAAAAAGTACATTGTTTTCATTTCTAAAATTAGTATAATATGGCAATTCCGTACCTTCCATTTGATACCGATTGGAAATATTTCTTTGCTATCAAGTTGAGAATCACAAATTTCTCAATTTGATAACTATGAAAATCGCCATATAAAAAATGTGCCTTTTAAGTTGAGAAGACTATATTCGAACTATTGAGGGCATTTGAGAATTAACGTTGGAGATTTGAGAAATGTATTTGATCTCAAATGCACCTCAAGTTGATAGCAAACAAAAATGTTTATTGGGACATTTATTGTAGGGTCGTTTGCACACACACAAAAAATAGAAAATAAATTGTCAATAAGCAAAGCAAGTGGCTTCGAAATTCGATGATGCCAGTTAATCATTTTTTGTTCACGCGGAATTTATAATTGGAGGAATTTTTTTCTCGAGAAATGTATTTTCCGTGAGAAAGAAATTCCTTGAGAATATTCATAATTGGGATGAATAACTTTTAATTGGAACTTTTTAGTCGGAATAAATCATAATTCTAGTTAGATATTGGTTAATATTTAATTAGAAAAAATATTGTGGTGGCATCTACGCAATTATTGAGGCAGTCACGGAAAAATTAAATGCAAGTCTGTTTTTTTTAATATAACAAAAATGGATTTTCCCTTTAACAAAATATGGCAGAATTCTTTATAAATGAAATGCAAAATGGAAAATCAATTTTGTGCTAATTCTTAACAAAATTAATAAAATATATATATGTATTATTAATTTATTAATATTTGTAATTTTATTTGACACAATTTCACACACAGTTTTACAGATCAACTGTTTTAATTAGAAAAAATATTGTGGTGGCATCTACGCAATTATTGAGGCAGTCACGGAAAAATTAAATGCAAGTCTGTTTTTTTTAATATAACAAAAATGGATTTTCCCTTTAACAAAATATGGCAGAATTCTTTAAAAATGAAATGCAAAATGGAAAATCAATTTTGTGCTAATTCTTAACAAAATTAATAATATATATATATATATGTATTATTATATTTATTAATATTTGTAATTTTATTTGACACAATTTCACACACAGTTTTACAGATCAACTGTTTTCAACTGATTTAGAAGTTTTTTTGTTTTTGAAACAGTAGTGCCAATTTGTAACATTTTGTGATGTAATGAAAATCGCAGAATAATAAGTTAATACACAATAAAAAATATTAAATTTTTAAGTTTTATATACATATTGCAATAAAAAAAACTTTGGTAAATTTACATTGAAGATGGTCAGAAATGAATGAGAAAAAATATATAGACATTTTAGAAAAGCACATTTAATGTTAAACTTTATGCACAAAATATATGGGTTTTTGTTGTTTCGAATTTAACTGTGGCTCTAAGTGAAAAGTTTTAGACCGATCGTATATTACATCTTGAGGATCCTCACCTAATATTTTCAAATATTTTAAATTCTTTTTAACTCATTTAACCTCATTACGAAAATAGTAAAACAGTAAATATAGAAAATCCACGCACCTCAAAAAATTGTTTTCTATGAAATAAATTAAAGACATTTCATATTATACAATTTTCTTTCAAAAATGTATCAATTATTGCAAATTTGAAATTTGACATATAGTATTTGTACATATATTTGTATAGATTTCGCAGTATGAAAAGAACTATTATTTCTTTATTTAGAATATATGTAAGTATTGCTCGCAAAAAAATGCAACATCATGAATGAAACACATAGACGACTGCTGGCAGCAGCATTTGTAGTCGTATAGTCAGCTACTTGATTTTTCTGAATACGACAGCAACATATAATACAAATGCATTTTTATTTAAATATACAATTACTTTTACTTATTTAAAATGCATTAGTACAACGTAAAAATAAATAAATTAGTTTAACGCCTTTTGATTATTAATGGAATTATAGCCTTTCATTTTGCGATTTTTTTTTTAAACAAAATAAAATATTTCATAGCACTAACTTCTTTTACATATTTTGTTATATTGTCAACACTATTTTTGTTTTGTAGCCAACAAAACACACTTGCAGTTTTTTTTTCTATTTGAAGAACATATGACTGCCATTGTTGATGTTGTAGAGTTGTTTTTTTTTTTGATTTTGTTTCGTTAACTCTTTTGTATTAAAGCACCTCCAATATATGTATCCATTTTAGTTTGCAAATTCAGTATATTTATAATTTATTACTTACAGCAAAAAATAATAGAAACAATTTTATCAGTTATGCTTACGAAACTATATAAATAGACTTGAAGTTGGCTGCAAAAGCAGTAGCCTGTGTAAAGAACAAGTTAGCGACATGTAACTGTTACGTAACGTGTCAGCCTTTTTTTCACATGAAAAGTATTGGGACGTTCCGGTTACGTTCGGTAACTGTTTTAAATGATTTTCATGTAAAAAAAAACAACTGACTCGTTACGGTTACGGTTAGAAAACATTGACCTTTTATATGTATTATAATGCTATGAATGCATTTATCTTTATTTTATTTTATTTATATATTCTTTTTTTTTGTATTGTATATTATTTTTTTTTATTATTACTATTTCATTTAATTATTTTTTTCTTTAAATAAATTAACACATAAAAATTTGTTTTTTAAATTATTGGTGAACTTTTACTCCCTTTATTTACTGCCTTTATATTAACTGGTAGTGTCTGCTTGTCGACAAAATTTTGGATCGATTTTTAGCCCCTTTCCCGTGAGCCAATCGATCTGAAATTTTGCATGCAGGCTCGTGGCAATGACAGAAATGATCTAACAAATTTTTTTAGTGATGCCAAAACAATGGAAACTTTTAAAATTTTCTACCAGAGTTCACAAAAAAATGTACAAGGGTTTGTTTTTATTATATTATTACCACAACGACCACAAAAACAACAAGTCCAGCTATGACAACAATGCAACATTTAGAATAACAACAGGAACAATATGGAAACATCATGTTTTTCATTTTTTTTTTAATTTTTCATAGATTTACCTGGACCTGTTCCACCGATTTTAATGATTTTTGAAGTAGAAATCTTCCCATGAATTTGGTGAATCATTCTCACTAAAAATTATCACCCTAGCTATCCTATTGAGGGCGTGATCGTGACAAGAACAACATAGAAAATTATATTTTTTCAAGACTTTTTTTAGTTCTTCATTCAAATCTCGGGCCCTAATCGACCGATTTGGACGATTTTAAATAGCAAACTTTTCAGGATGTTAGTGAATCATTTTTTATGCCAACGAGCACCCTAGCTGCCCGATTGATGCCGTCATCGTGATTTCCACAGACGGACAGACGGACAGACGGACAGACGGACAGACGGACATCGCTATATCAACTCCGGTTGTTATAAGGATCACAAATATATATATTTTATGGGGTCCAAATTTTTTTTTCTAATTATTACAAACGGAATGACAAACTTATATATACCCTCTGCACACTGGAGTGGAGGGTATAATTAAAAATTATTAGCTAATTCAGATAAAAAATTTTAAAATTTGCTTTTTTTTAATATTAATATCTGGAAAGTTTTAGCCTAGAATCAGTTGATTTTTTTTTTATTATCATGAATTATCCCAAAACTTACTTATAGGGATCCAACTTTTGGTGTTATAATGCTGGCTGCGTTATATAATGAATTTCTTTAGGGGTTTTCTACTCTAATAAAAGAAAATTAATGCCATTTGTCAATTAGTAACGAATTCTATCTAAAGAAGACACGATCATTGTTTTTATAACAAGGAATTATAATAGAAACAGGCCAAAAAGAAACAATTAACTTTAAATTTATTTGGTATTCGAAATTTAAATTTCAGTACCGACAACAGGTTTAAAGTGAGTTTAAGATGCTGGTGGAGGGTATCAAAGATTCGGCCCAGCCGAATTTAACACTCTTACTTGTTTTTAAATGACATATCTTGTGTGTAATCAATTAACAATAATTATTAAGTCAGTTTAAATGACAATTGATTCGATTATGACTACATCATTGATAAAAGGATATTTTCTTCAAACTGTATCTAAGGAAAACGGAAATATTATTAATTAAAACTGAAAGCAAATAATCTTTAAAAATGGTGTGGTTTTCTTTGTTTAATAACAGCTTATTTCTTTTTGATGTGGTTAGATTTTCTGTTGGAAATGTATGCCAATCGAATCCACAAAATCTATTACGTCGTTTATTTTTAAGACACTTTTTAACTAGAAAAACTTTTTGTATTGTATAATTATTAGTTACACTTGTGAATCGAAATTAAAAACTTTGTACTTATTTTGCGTTTTCAACTTGGCAATACTATTTTCATGTACTCTCATGTTATGTTTGGGATATAATCAATTATTTTACGGATAACTTGTGAATCTGACAAATTTCGATTGATTTTTAATTTTTATTATTTTATAAAATGGTTTCAAACATGATGTAAAATTTCATAAAAAATGTTTATTAAGCTCATAAAGGGTAGAAATGACAATAAAATGGATATACAATTTTTTTGGATAGCTTTTGCAATTTTTGATTTTGGAAATAATCGAACACCCGGTATGTTTAAATTTTATATACATCACCTTTAATTGTTTTTATATTTGTTTCTGTTACAAATTTATATATATATATATATATCTTTTCTTTTTTAGAAAATAGGTGGATCCAAAAAGAGTTAATAATATATATTAGCATGTTAAGGAGAAAAATTTTTGTGTTGATGTTTGCAATTATCAAAAATACTTTACATGGGCACACCTCTTATAAATGGACTTAAAACCGCCTTCTTAGGCGATTTATTAAAATTGGTTTTTTTTATTAGATGTATCTTTAAATTAACATATTACTAGCTAATCCAAATAAAAATATTTTAAAATTTGCGTTTCCTTAATATTAATATCTGGAAATTTTTAGCCAAGGGTTGTGGTTTTTTATTACAAGAAATTATAATAGAAACTGCCCAAATAGAAAAACAATTAAAAACTAAATTTAATTTGTGTTCGAATTTAACGTTTCAGTATCGGTAGCCATAGCCAACATTTGATGTAATATTGAGTTTAAGACGCAAGTGGAGGGTATCAAAGATTCAGCACAGCGGAGTTTAACACTCTTACTTGTTATATTATAAGATATCAGTATGTTGTCTGGGTATAATTACTTTGTGCTGATGTTTGTAACTACCAAAAATATTATAACGATCGACTCAACCACTTCCTGAGTCGATTTGGCGATGTCCATTCGTCAGCGTATTCGTCCGTCTGTCAGTCCGTCTGATATATTTTGTATATGAACTTCAATCGGCCATAGGACGACGCCGTTGTAACTGGTGAACATCGGTGCATGTTCAGACCTAGTCCCCATACAAATGACCCCTATGAGATCGGCTCAAAATGCCATAAGATCCAAATTTTGATATACATAGATCTCGGTCAATCAATAGTCCAAATATGGCCAGGATCAGTCCTTTTTAGACCTATTTCCCATATAAATATAGCAACCGATATAAACTTTTTCAGATCTGCAGGCAAAATATTAATAAACACTACACTCAGATTTTGTTTGTGCTTATTTTCTATACTCAATTAGTTGGATCTAAGACCAATTTTCTAAACGCATGATATAGGATATCCAAGTCGATCTAAAACGACTAGATTTTTTTTTGTTTTTTAAATTATATATGTTAAAAAATTAAGCCCCCTTCGTCGCCGGATTTCTATATTTGTGCTTAATAGATTTTGTATGGGAAATAAAAATAGAAGTTGGCTTTCTGGTAGAATTTTAGACTTCACGTTGTTATAGGTTATTATAATTTTCAGTACAAAAATATATTAGTTTTGAGAGAAAAGTGATTTTATATTCCCCACTTTTGCAACCAAACCGCGTAATTTTAAAAAAATGTCACCAAGACCATGTTGGCCAATATTCCCACCTTGGTCCTCTTTGGCATCTGTTCACCAGGAGAAACCCATTGGTGTCCGCTGTTTTTCCGATATCGTTGATTTTGATTTGGTTTGTTATATGTATGTTAGGATGGATCAACATATCAATTACTCGAATTATACTTCTGCTCTAAGCGGAATCTGTTCAAATAGATATAAAAGCACCATATGTAAAATTTTAGGCTGATTACAGTTTATCTTCAACATCCCCGCAGCCACTTAAGATTTTTAAAAACTACTTATTTTAAAAATCATAAATTTAAATTTAAGCCAATCAATAAAATAAAAATAATATATAATCACAATATCAAAACAAAATATCTATTATATTAATACATGAAGGAAAATTTTTTATTCTCTTTTTACAAAAAATGCGGGTACGGAGGAGTGTGAAAGCGGAGAAGCGGAGAATGATAAAACTTATGTATGTATATGTCATAATTATAATAATTCATTACACCCTGTTAATGCGAAAAATTTAAATTGTATATCACACGCCTTATGTTGAATTGTGAATTGCTAAAATTGATTAGTACATTTAAATATTCATATTTTTTTTTATATGTAGATTAAAAAAACATTGAATGAAAAAAATTTAATGAACAATTAATATTTCCTAGACTTTGCACTTGAATTATAATTTCTACTAATCTCTAATATTAATAATACTTTAACTGTTATACATATATTATAGAATATTTAATAAATAAGACAAAATTTAAAAAAACAAGTTGTAAATTCAAAAATTATACATTTGAATATAAGTATAATGAAAACCAATGACTTTCGTCAGCCGATATGAAAAATCGTGTGACAAGTAGCACCTGTTTATTTATATATTTTAACTAATATACATTTCGTAAGAATTTTCTTGAGACAATACAACAAAAACCCATCTAAAAATGAAACATCAAAATAAGATATTGTTAAAATATCTTGTAAATAGAATTTTTTGGCACGTTCTTCGGTTGGTTCCTAAACATCACAGCCTAACACAGTCGTGACAACTTGACAGCTGTCAAAAAAGTAAACACGAACCGTATGGCTTTGTTTACCTTTTTTTTCTTAGAATTGCCACAAGGACTTTGAGAAAGAGATTAAAAAATAAAATATACAAAATATAATGTGTGCAAGTG
Organism: Cordilura impudica; assembly: GCA_963682025.1. Lineage (NCBI taxonomy): Eukaryota > Metazoa > Arthropoda > Insecta > Diptera > Scathophagidae > Cordilura > Cordilura impudica. The sequence goes on along the minus strand of OY821520.1, from coordinate 206,785,488 downwards.
AACAGCTACACATGTTTGCAACCAGAATAAAAAACAATAATAATAGAAAAAATAGTGAGTATTTGCTATTATAATAAACATTTAAAAAACATTAATAATATCGTATTTTCTGTTTTGATATAAAAATATAAAAGGTGAATATTAAAACCCATAGCTTGTGATTTGTTTTAAGTAAGACAATTACATTCAAGACTACTCAAGCCAGTGCCGAAGGCTGGCACAACAAAAGGCGGCCAAGAAGGAAGAAGCAAAATAATGATGATGAACAATATGAAGATGAGATGCTGGATAATGTAGCCGACATGTTGGATGGAGGTGTCGAAATTTTTGCAGTCGAAAAGAGGCACAAAACAACGAAAAGTAAACATGCTGCTGGTGATGATGAAAGTAAACATGATATTAAGAATTGTTTCCGTTTTCTGTTTGCCAATGATAAAAAGCTAGACATGACTCTTTTCATAATATGTACGACGCATTAATCATTTAATCAACGCCAAAAACAACAATTTCAACTTGGTATGTATTTATAACTTGTTTGTGTGCTTTGAAGATAAAAAATGTTAATGTAGATGCAGAGAAAGAAAATGAATGAGTTTATCGAAAAAGGAACGCAAACAACATAAAAAGTTGACTGAGTTGAAAAAGAAGTTGGATGAGACAAGACCCAATTCTATGGTTTTGAGTGACACTTTGGAGGGTTTTGCTGATGCTTGTAAAAATTTGTTTTAAGTAAGACAATTACATACAATACTACTCAACCCAGTGCCGAAAGGAAGGAATCACAAATTACTACAGCTAAGCTAACCATTGGTCCAGTTGCTGGTGACGAAACTTTTCGCAAGTTGAATTGTGGTATTGTATTATTGCTTTTGATTATGACTTGCATGTAGAGTGCGTGTCAGTGCTTCTCATCGTAATTTGACTGGAAATAATATTCCCATCGCATTGGGTACTATACCGTTAGCTTCATAAATAAAACATTAATTTTCTACTTTTTTTATTCCTATAAGTAGACGGACTTGTACACCTTGCAATGAAGTTAATGGAGGATTCAATTTTGATGAAAGTAAACAATAGAAGCAACCAAATAAATACGAATAGAAAAATGTAAGTTGGTGCAATTGGCGGTATGGTCAGAGTGGAATTATGTTTTTAATTTAATAAAATATGTGAATTATATTTTAAACAGCTCGAAAGCAAATAAATCTTAGTAGGAGAGAACGACCAACCATTAGAAGAAATGGTAGCGCAACCTACATATTCCACAAAAGCCCATCAATCCTTAATTAAACAAATTTTAATATATAAGAGAACTATGAAATAAAAAATGTATTGGTAGATTTCCACCGATGTTAAACCTGATGTCCCCAAAATGATGACAATGTATGCTCAGTTTATGAAAAGTAATATATAGTAGATGGCTTAAAACGCGTAAAGAAAGTCGAAAGTAAAGTCAAAACTACAAATGGCTAAAGTTAAACGTCTAACTACAACATTAATTCCTTTTTATTGCTTTAATTTAAAACTAGCATTTAATGTAAGTTTTTAATTATCTCTGTATCCATGCAAAAATAAAACGAAACTACGGGCATTTATTTCAAAACTAAAACAAAAGAATGGTTTATTTCAAAAACTTATTTGATGCTTTAACATAATGAAATGTATATATTTTGGATTCTTCGATCTAACTACACAACATATGTAGATTAAAATATAAAAAAAATTCTTCAACTGACGTAAAGCACATTTAGCAGCAGTACATTTGGCAATCCGATATTTTCTACCGAAAAACTTGTACGGTAACACGAACACGTAGGCCATCAGTTAATTTTTCGGGTTTGCTGAAAATTAAAAATTTGATCCCGTGTACAAGTTAAATGTTAAAGCACAAAAAAATAACATAAATTTGGCAGTTTCAGGTTTTTATCCAAGTAGTTCCCTTATTTGCAATTTTGGCACCGAATTGCTAAATCGTTCAATTTCAGGACGCATCATATTATAGTAAATCAACTACACAGCACCTAAAGGCATATTCGAGTCTAAAAATATCGCACCTGCAACAGACTCGAAAACATCACATAATTAATGCCTTTGGTATTTCAACGCCTTCATAAATTAACCTCTTTGTTTATACTATAACCGTTTTTCGTATGAATACACACAAAACGATCAATAGCTTCGTTACGACCTGAGACAAGTGTCTAAAATATTTGTGGATTTCATGCCTTACAGCTAGTTATGCAAATACGGTATTAACTAAAGCAGATTTTAAATCGGTTAAGGCTCCAGGTGAATGCTGCCTAGGGTCTTCATACAAAAGCCTTATCAAATAATCCAATACAGCATCACCCAGAATTGTAAACACAATCTATTGGGAGTATGAGGCATAAATAATGGTTTGCAGCAAGTACGATCTGCCGCGGAATTTATATTTCAAAGCTTGTTCTAATTTCGTATAACCCAGCACTTCTTCACCATTGGGTGTATATTGTAGCAGTGGAGATTTGGACGAAGTCCAAGAGCCATAAACAGTAACAAGTCAGGAAAAGTACTACTAGGTTCACTAGCTTCTTTAGCATCATATGCTATACTCCAAATAAGGTTTCAACGCAATCGGCAACAGATTTATCTAAATGAGAACTAAAATTTCTTTTATTCATTTCCAATATATTTTATTTCGAGTTTTAATGAAACTACCTGTAATACTATATTTTTTCTATAAATTTATTAACTGTAATGTATTATGTTAAAAACACTCACTTTAATTACATTATTATTTTGCTAGTAAATATCAATTATAATGTAAATCTTATTTAACACACTTATTTCAATTTATAATACAATTAACGGAAATAAGAACGCGTTAATTTGCCCACAGAAATTTCAATTTGTGACAATGAATAAGCAGAAATAGATAATAAAAAAGTATACAACGTGTATAAGGGTGACAGCATGTTATATTAATATAGTTGTTTCATCTGAAAGTCGTTGTAAAAATATTATGAAAATTTCTGTAGTTCACAAACAAAAATGTAGATGTCGCTAGTGTGTGTCTAGACTGGTTGGACGGTGCTAAACATTTAGCAAAATGTTACCGCTATACACGTTGAAATTATATATTTTATGCACGGCGAAATACAAAGATGTAAATAAAATGCTAATAGTTCATTTAAAATATTTCAACTGATGTCAATTAAATAACGCGTATTTTTTTTTTTTGTCTCCTTTATTTGTTATGTATATGATAAAAAGATATGAATATTTTCCAAATAGTTTTATAGAATATATATATAAAGTTGATGGGGTAACAGATCGAACATCAACCCGTGTATTTTTACCAAAGAAATTTTTTGAAAGGTCAATTTTTTTGCCTAAATGTGCGCGATGTTTTTTAATTTCTTCCTTTAATTGACCCAATAATGATGAATAACATTCTTCATTTATTGATTTTCCTTTTTTCAAGTAGTTCCATGCATGCTCCAAAAATCCGTGGCCATTACCTTACGACTGTCTTCGTTTTCTTCAGGACTGATTCACCTGATAAAATTCATTTCTTTGACTGTCGTTGCATTTATGGTGTATAGTGATGAATCCATGTTTCATTAAAATTTATATATCGGCGAAAAAATTCATCTTGATCGCGACGGAAAAGCTTGAATCAGTCACACGATTGCGTTTATTCTCGATTGTGAAAAAAACTACATTGTGGATTTTATCGATGATTTCGGAAGTGGACGTCCGGAACGGGGTTCATCATTTGTGAATTTACGTCAATTTTAATTTCTCTTACCCAATTGTAGATAAACGCTGGTACAGATGTGACCTGGACTTTATCCTTGATTTCTTTAGGTGTTTTCTTTAGAAGTATTTGACATAGCACAAAATTAATTTTTTTTCATTTTTTAAAACTAGAAAAAATTGTCTCACCACGAGATGTATATAGTTGCAGTTATAGGAATACACGCTGAATGCCTCAGAGTCTCGTCAAATGATTTCTGCCTAAGCTGCATAGATGCAGAGGAATGAAGAGTATCGAATACTTCTCTGATATTATCCGGCGTTCTCCAGAATTAGACTCACGACATTGTGATTTTTGTTACTTCGTAAAGATTCAAAGGAACTCAAATTGATTTTACGGTGACGACTGAGCGGAATATTTATTTGCACCGTGTATTGCAAAGGACCCCAGAGTCTAAGTGTGCTAATGGTTTAAATTAAATGCTACTTCTCGCCTAACCTAATCTAAATGATACAATACTTTCATTTGAAAGATTTCAGTTCAACCAATATCATATGCGAGCTATAATCTATTCTGGGGGAATCTGCTGCTTCGGTTACAACAGTAAATTCGTGAAGAACTAGCAGTTGTAATAGGGATTTCAAAAAGTACTGTACGTTATATACTGAATGAAAATTTAGTCATGTGAAAGATTCGAGCGATGTTTCAAAGCAATAACATCTAGTTCCTGAGTCGATGCATAGGCATGACTAAATATGGATCCATTACTTCAGACCTGAGATGAATGAACAGTTAAAACAGTGGACTGAAATTTGAGAATTGAGTTCATAAAAATTTCGGTAAGCACGTGCGATCATTTTAATTAATTACATTCTGCTACAAAATACAATTTTTTTAATGTACTATTTACTAGAAGTTATAGATCTGAGAACATTAGAAAACCGTATTCAAAAATTTTTTAAAACCTCAAAATTTTTAAGTAATAGTCCAAAAACCATTTTTTTTTTTATTTTACCGACTGTTTTTAAAACATTAACATAAGTAACGCAACCCGACATTGGTTGACCTTCAGATCAAAAAACTGTGGCGTGTAAATCTATCTAGTTTTTGCGAACATTTTTTTTTGTACTTTTTTGAGACTTTACTACACCGCTAATGAAAGAAACTACTCTTTCCTTTCAAAACACTTTTTGAATTTTCTCAGACTTCTTATTTCTTCTCGGTCAAAACATCACTTCAAATTGTCTCGTATGCCGTATTTATTTCAACCTTGTCCAAAAATAAAAGAATTCGATAAAGCCCAAGACTGTAAGACCTAAGTGCACTTCCCTATAGGTCTTTAATATGCCAAATTCGATTCTGATCTTAATATTTCTATATCATATCGCTCTTAACCTTCAGAAATGCAAAAAAACACGTTTGTTGAATGCGTTTTTTTTAACTTTTAGCGACGCTGAGGTCAAATCAGTATCCAAACTTAAGAAATTTTGGAATATATATTCTGGTTCTAGACACCAATTATTATATCCTTTTTTTTTGGGGAATATTGAAACGAGAACGTAGTAGTAAGTAATTTAAATTAATGATTGTCCGCGAAAAATATTAATTTATCTCAAAAATTTCAAGAAGTGCATTACAGAGGAAGAGTAGTACTTTTCAGATGCCTTAAAGAGTTTTATATATAAATATGTGTTCACGATGTATTACAGTCCTAAATAGAGCAAAAAGTACAGTACAGTACAGTCCCAAATATAAAATTTTTAGGCTAGGACTTCGCGAAAACCAAATATTAAGAATTCTAAGTTCAGATTCCGAAGTAGCTCGCCAGAGTCCTATAGAAGTATGTTCTCAGGTGTCAGGGTCTGGAGTCTTATTGACTTTTGTGAGCCTGTTTATATATTTCCTTATATATATTTCCTCTCACCAACGTTTGAACTTTTAAACAGTACTGAAATAATGTTTTTTTATTTAAATTTAAGAATAAATTTTAAATCAAAAATGATTTAGATTCAAAAGAGAACAAAGCGATAATTTTGAATTATGTTGATAAGAAAAAGTTTTTGTATTAATTTGAAATAATATGGTGTAAGCTAGGAAAATGTTTATAAGCTAATTAATATTTCAAATATAATAAAACAATCTTACTTGCGACACATGCAAATAGTGTACAAGTATTTCCCAATGTGATTACGAATTTTGTAATTAACATCTGTTTTGTTTTTTAAAATAAATTTAAATATATAACAAAACAAGTTAGAAAAAATATGTGTTATTTGTATTTTTGTTTTGTATAACAGTCATAAAAATTTCGAACTTTCCATGTATTTGGATCCAAATATATTTACCTGAAACAGCTTCCAAACATTTTATAAAAGTTTCCATATTACGTTCACAAGTCGCCTCGTTTAAATAGAAATAGGTTCTGGCACTGCTGACCTTATAACGACGATCGGCAAATGTTTTATCCACATGATATTGGGGCATAGTATCATCTTCTTTAATATCACCAGCACTCGAAACAGAAGATCTTCAAGAGAATAGATTTGAAATCATTAATGCAACCTCTTAAGTATACTCTAACGACTTAAGAGTCATTCAATGTGAAATTACCCAGGCCATGTCACCCACCATCTCCGATTTGTATGAAACTTTACATATTTGTTTAAATTTATGCCCTAAGAAGACCTGTGAAGGTAAAAGGATGTATACTTTTTTTAATAGAATTTTAAAAATATCAATGTTGCAATAATTTGGTTTCGCAGAATCGCTTACGGAAAATGAGTGATATTTACAAAACTATAAATTTCAGGTATTAATAAAGATTTTGATTTGAAAATTTTTCCACAGTTTAATAGAAGTGCACAGTTTACAAAAATGCATTCATTTAAGTAGCAGCATTAAAAAAATATAGAATTCATATTGCATGGAATTGTAGTTTCCAAAACTAAAACAAGGGTTTACAGAAACGCTTGTAACTTTTTTCTCCAAAGAGCTACGAAACTGAAAAAGGTTCCAAAGAAAACCTAATATTATGATAGTTTTACTAATATAAATCACCAATAAGGTTCTTTGCGGATCCATTATTTATACAATGCGATTTTCAATAAAATTGCGTAAAATTTGGTGCCAATTTCTCAAACTAGGTTTGAGTTCACAAATGATGAGTGTGAGAACTCACACCTCACAAATGATGAGTGTGGGAACTCACACCTAGTTTTAAGACTGTCGGATATTTTTTGTATGAGAGGTGCAACGCCCACAAAGCCAATCCCGCCCATTTTTGGTATGAATACTTACATTAACAACCTATTGACGTGCAGAAAGTTTCAAGACTCTGGCCATCATAGTACTCTAGATATATGATGATATGTATTTGCATTGTATGGGAGGTGCCACGCCCACTGGTTTGATCTCGCCCATTTTTCATATAACTTCTTACACTTCATTATCTCACAACCAAATTATTCCAATATTGATATTTAAAATTCTATTTAAAAAAAATATACATCCGAGAACAACAAAACAAAGCAAATCTGCAAAGTGTCTTACAAATCGGAGATGGTGGGTGGCATTTCATTAAAAAATTGGGTGATTTGATATGGAATGACCCTTAAATAAAAACATACTCGACTTCACGTTTTTCAGCTTCCTCTTGAGAAAGATCTTCTTCGACGGAATAATCCAAAATTGGCTTAACACCAAATGAGCGCAGTCTATGAAATTAATGAAATTCCAAATATAAAAAATGTATTACCTAAAAGTTTCATGTTTTGTATAATTTGGTTAATTAGGGTTAAGCATGCATGAGAACAAATTAAATATAAGTCTCGTAGGTACATAAAATTAAAAATTATGAGCCAGATCTTCAAAGAAAGAATTAATTTAACATATTTAAAAAAAATCTTAAAACTGAATGCATTTTTATTCTTATAAATCATAATATTAAATTTATGTTTAACTGACAATTAAATTTAATTAATTTGCTGAATGAGTCTCCATAAAAAATTAGTTGAATAATAACAGAAGTATAAAAAGTTTATTAACAAATAGTACTTAAGCGAAAGCACATGTACTAATCAAAATTCCTTAAATAATAAAAGGGCCATAAAATTACATTTTTGTATTCTTTTAAATAATAAATTTACTTTAGAATTTACTTATTTGCTTTAAAATATTCAATACACCTGATTCTGTTGTTACGCGATTATGTTTTATTTGATTTAACGCGGTCTCAAAATTTTGCATATAAAATTATTTTAGTAAAAAAATCATATATGGCTGTGTGATTTTTTAAACATTTGACGACCACAGATAAGTTTTTAGTAGCTATATTTGTCTACGCACCAAAAGTGGTTATCTGGTTCTATTCTGAATCCCTGAAAATTGGTCAATAAAGGTGTTTATTTAAAGGCCAGTTACCGGTCGAAAAGGGGCGTACTTGGGTGATACTCAGATTAAGTTTTGTATTCATCCCTTACAAAGGAATCTTTGCGTTGTATTCTATCTGCCATTATATTTTGACAAATATGGTTGCATGTGGGTTGAAACGAAATAAATCGCACCAAAAACATAATCTTAATTTGCTATAATTTTGTTTATTGTGGGTGTGTTTTTTTCTTTTTTTGTTTATCGATGACATTCAATTAAAATAGACGTATTTCATGCGTTACTTTTTCAAAATGTTCGACGTCTTTTTTCACAAAAATTTCTCAATCCCAGTACGGAAAAGCATGGAAAAATCATTTTATGAGTACGATCTTAGAAATAATAAATAACCTTTCTATACGTATACGTTTGTATTTCGATATTTTTGAATTATGCATCCATATCAGCCACAGTAACAATATGTTAACCAACCTTTGCGACTATGGAAACTGATATCGAATATCGTGCAGCGTTGGCCAAGGAACTGATCAATGACTGCATTTCAAGAATACTCACATTTCTAAATCATAGACGGGGAATTTCTCTTAGAAAATGAATCTATTGCTTGTGCGCTTGAGGCACCATCGGATAATTTGTGAATATGGCGAAAAGGTTCCTTCCTACTCTTATTGCAGAACTAATTAAAGACCTCCAAATGCCTTCTGGTTGGTTGGTTGGGTGATCACTTACGCCAGCATAACCCTGATGAAAAAGTTAGGAAATTTAAATGTGACATGAAATTATCATTGTATAGTTATTAAAATGTAATTCACAATGAAATGCATAACAGCCTTATCAGAACCGGAAGTCAACTATTGATAACCGAATTTGAGACAGAAACCCAAAGAAGCACCAGAACAACTTGAGCTTAGAAATAAAGTACCAAATATTTCTAACTATGATAAATCCTTAACAAGTGCGTCTTATCATTTTTTAGCCGATTTTTTCTTATACTACGAAATTTTTTGTTTTTTAATTTTGTACTAAAAAAATAAATTAAGTTATTCGAAACGAATAATAATGTTTACAAGGGGACAAACAGAAGGCAGAGATAGCTTGAATAGAAAGAGCACTTTGGACGAGAAAAATCATCACCTGGTGAACAACACGCCTAGGGATCCAAAGATTTGAGCAACAATTAGAGATCTTGCTGATACTGTTGACATTTCAAAAGGATCATTCAACACAATTTTAATAGATTTTTTGCGATTAAAATGCTACAAATCTGGATTGGTTCAAAAAAAAAATTATAAATGCATTATTACGGGTGACGAATTAACCGAATTAATCGAACAATCAAGTATCGTGTAGAAGGTGAACAAAGAACGAAAAATCACCCCAAAGTCCTTCACAATTCACGTGTTAATAGCAATTCTCAAAAAGAGGCCAGAATTATGAACACACATTTTGGGTTTTGCACGCGGATAATGCTCCATCTCACACTGCATTAATTCTTCGAAACCATTTCCTACAAAACTCGAGTTACCATATTCGCATGACTACCATTCAATACACTCAAAAGACCATTAAGGTGTCCCCGTTTAGAATCGACCATCGACCGGAAATCGACTTTAACAACTGCTTCGAAAAGAAAGTATATTGTATCGGTGGGTGAAAGTGTTAAAATTGATTTGGAAGCATAAATAAAAGTTTTTCATTCTATAACAAAAGTCACCTTTATATTAGAACACACCTTGGTAAGAACGATGTATTTTATTACGAGTATGGGCACCCATATATTTCATTATATGGGCACTGTATAAATTTTTATGCGCGTTTTCTTGGAACGTATCTATCGCGTCGAAACAGAATTAGGTTTAAAACTTTTATTGAAATTAGATTGTTTAAAATTTACAAGTTAAGGTTGACTATGACTATACTTATTTCAAACTCAATTCCAATAAAAAAAAAATATTCATGAAAATTAAATTTTAAAAATATAAACCTTTTCGTTAAAATTAATTCATCCCTGAGAATTTTAAAAGATTATTATAATAATAACTTTCCTAACAAATTGTACAGTACCAAACAAATATAAGTTAGTTTACAAAACACAATCCTGAATAGTTAAAAGTTCTAACCAAGAAAATATTTAAATTATTTTTTTTTCGAATTTCAAATATAATATATAAGTATATTGTTTTAAACTCAGTGTTTAAGTGTCAAACTGCCTTAATCTAAATTTAGAATTTTTTTTAATAATTAAAAACAATATGATAATTATTAAATTCAGTTTTCGCTTATACGATTACGGATAAAAAATTTAATTAAATAAAATTGAAATAATTCAGTGCAGTTAAATTTTATCTAATATAATTTTAAAATAAAGTTAAATTAAATAAAAGAATTCTCTCTTTAAAAGCTCTGTGCGAAGGTTAGTAGTAAATGATGTTAATTTAAATGTTGGCTTCATATCTATTAAACTTAATCATATTATTATAGTTTCAGCAGCACATGTATGAAATGATGGCCAGGCATTTTAATGGACGGACAATATACACTGGTGTCGTATAAATGGTTCATACATACGAGTACGAGTGCGATTACAAGAGAAAGAAAACAATTACATGTGTCACAAAATGTTATTAAATTTATTGTCTACTCGTGTGTTGTACGTTGCATTCACTTAGTATTGATATCGGCACAATCTTAAAAAATTATAATGTTAAATAACATTTAAAATGTGTATGTGGCCTTGATAGAGTATTCCATAAATACATACTATATTTGTTATGAATAGTCAAAAATTTTGATTAAACTTAATTTGAATATGAGAAAAAAACATCCAATTCATTTTTTTTATTTGTCAATTTACTTGTTAAAATTTTAGTTGAAGAGCAAAAGTACAAATTTCGTTATATTAATGAATTATGGAAATTTTGAAGTTCAAAAAGTTTAAAGTAATAGATCTCTGTACGTAAATCTACACAATTGCTTAAATCAATATTGGGAAGCTCAGAGCTAAGCAAATGTTTTAACCAATTAAGATAATGTGTTCAATGTTGGTAACCAATATTTTTCGGAAATAAGTCGATCGATTTGGAAACAAGATCAAAAGAGAACCCAGCCTTCGTCAATAAAATAGGTAACGAGTCTCAGATGACTAACATATGTATATTGAAATGGGATTGTATACATTCTCTTGACCTAGACCCACTTTTTATTATACCTATGAACTAAGTTTCACTATCAGAGTCGATTTAACGATGTCCTTCCGCAGAAGGGTTCATGAAAACCTTGTGAGCAAACTACAGGTTAAAATTTTAAAGGTATTTAAATGAAATCTAGCATTTAATCCTCGATCGACTCAATGACGACCGGTATTACATTTTGATAAAATCGTTACATGTTCAGACATAACCCCATAAAATGTCACCTATGAGTTCGACTTAAAATAACCTAAGATCCAAAAAATTATATATATCTTGGTCCAATTTAGTATACTACATCTTAGTTATACCTATAACTCATCAGTCCAAAAATGCAATATATACAGTCATTTTTTATTATAGTCGCCATTTTAAAATTTGGTTGGTATATGACATAGAAGTGAACTCATAAATTATAGTCGCCATTTTAAAATTTTAAAATTTGGTCACAACCGAACATTTTTTGGACCTAGTCGCTAATATAATACTCACATCCGACATGAATTTGGACATATTTACAGACAATAAATAAAGGGTGACCCATCAAGAATGCACGACTGTGAATGGTATTCGTTACAGGAACATGATAACAGAGTTATTGGGGCCTTAACTGGATGATACGGATCAAAACCAAAGCTGGCCATATCGGCACCAGGGAACCGAACTCTAATCGGCTTCTTATATGATACAGCCGAACGAAAATAAGAATACTCACCAAAGAGTAAAAGTAAACAACAATTTCATTCAGTCTTATGAAAGCTTTTGAACACGGCAGGTCTATGTCGCATTGTCTTTTGAAATTCTTACATTGATTTTTTAATAGGTACTCAGAGAAGTACTTTTTTCATTTGTTTAAACGCGCTAATTAAAGCGGAGTGCCTGGTGTGTAATCAAGTATTAAAAATAGTAAAGGCATTTAACCTTGAGCGCCATTATAAAGGGTTTTTCAACAGGGAAGCTACAAAAGTAGAAAGACAGGGACACCAAACGACGCCATATTTCTTGCCGCTCTTTTGAAATTTCTCTTCAGTAAGGTTTGCCATTTCATGATGGAAAGATATACGAGCCAACAACGAGTCGAAATTATTAAAATTTACTACCGAAATTCGGAGTCAGTGGCCACAACGTTAAGAGCGCTACGTCCAATTTATGGTCGTCATAATCGTCCTAGTGTATCAACAATTGAGCGTCTAGTGGAAAAATTTGAATCCACAGGCACAGTACAAAATGTTCCCGTGCCAGTGAGATAAAGAAGTGCCCGTAGTGTCGAGAATATTGCTGCCGCTGAGGCTTCAGTTGAAGAAGGCCCAAATGTGTCTCTCACACGTCGTTCTCAAGCGTTGGGCATCCCTGTGACGTCGTTGTGGCGAATTTTGCGAAAAGATCTTGGCCTGCATCCTTACAAGATCAAATTGACGCAAGAACTGAAGCCGCTTGACCACCAGAAGCGTCGTATGTTCGTGAATTGGGCTGAGCAACAACTTGAAAATGATTCGGATTTTCATCGAAAAATCAGACAGCAGTCCACACGTACTCCATGAGTCATCATTGCATCCCGAAAAAATTACGGTTTGGTGTGGTTTATGGGCCGACGGCGTCATTGGGCCGTACTTCTTCCGTGATGGTCAAGACCGGCACGTTACTGGGAATGGGAATCGCTACCGTTTAATGATAACCGAATATTTTTGGCCCCAATTGGATGATATTGACTTGGAGGACATGTGGTTCTAACAGGACGGCGCCACAAGCCACACAGCGAATGTCACAATCAATTTATTGGAAACCAAGTTTGGAGAACGTGTTATCTCACGAAATGGTCCAGTCGATTGGCCGCCTCGGTCGTACGATTTGACGCCGTTGGACTATTTCCTGTGGGGCTACGTCACGTCTATGGTCTATGCCAACAAGCCAGCGACGATTGATGAACTTCGTACGAATATCGAACGTGAAATTGCAGCAGTATTGGCCGATTTATGCTTGAAAACCGTCGAAAATTGGGTTCAGAGTCTGGACTTCTGCAAGCGTGCCCGTTGTGGCCATGCAAAAGAGATCGATTTCCATTCATAATGGCATCGAACGTACTTTCACAGGAATAAAGAATTTCATTGATATCCAAAACAGTTTTTGTTTTATTTAAAAAAACTTTTGTAGCTCTCTTATTGAAAAACCCTTTAGAAGCTGTCATCCTGAACTTCTTTAAGTTGTTGACAACGAAAGAAAAAATTAGTATTAAAACTAAAAGAAAATTTAAAAGTAATCTAACCGATAAAAACAAAGTTTTTATTAAAACTCTTGCCTCATACATATGAGTTTTGAATCTCTCCGTAACTGTGCGTGACTTTGCGTGACTATCTTAAAATTAATCTTTGGTCACAACAAGTCTATGATGAGGGGAAGCGAGGTTTTAATCTCTCCGTGACTATGCGTGACTGTGCGTGACTATGTCAAAGTTAATCTTTTTTTCACAACAAGTCTCTGGACCAAGTTTCAGATCGATCGGATGAGGGGAAATCCGTTTTAAATCTCTCCGTGACTGTGCGTGACCATGCGTGACTGTGCGTGACTAAGTTAAGGTTAATCTGTTTTCCACAGCAAGCGTATGGACCAAGTTTCAAATCGATCGAATGAAGGGAAATTATGCGTGACTATGCGTGACTACCCCCAAATTAATCTGTAGTCACAACAAAACTATGGGCCAAGTTTCAGAGAAATTAATACCAAAAAATTTAATTCCTCTGAATGCGGAAAATGAAGGCTACATATGCCATTGCTTTAGCCTTAGCATTGTATTACTCCATGGATTTCGATCAGTGTAATACAACTAACACATGCCCATAAACACTACTACTAACTAATTTCTCTCGATAGCCGGCACTGATCTAAGCGACATGTGATTTCAGCAGGAAAGGGGCAAGGGTCTGTGCTCAGAGCCGAGGGAGAAATATGCCAAATATTTTATTCCATACAAATTCGGAACATGTCTACTTTACAATGCAATAAAAATATCATCACTCGCTCAAAAAAATGCGTTTTAATTTTAAATTAAATCGTGTACTCTTACAGGGTTACACTTTATATGAAAATCGCACTTAAATTTGTATTATAAGACTCATATTTTTATATATTTCCATTCAAAAACAGAGTAGAATTAGTATGAAAATTGGTCGCGACCGGCTTTCCTTTACCCTACACTGTAAGTATCGAGATATAGTCTCATGTCCAAAAATTGTCAAGTGTCAGATCAGCATGGTAATGAATGGGGTCATTAATTAAGAAAATAAACTAACCATTTTTAGAGTCACATATCTCAAATTTTTAAATCTTGATTTGGGCAATATATCTCATAATCGGTAAAATTGTATGGAGGATAAGTCTGAACATGCACCGATTTTTTCCAATTGCCATAGCGATCGTTCTATGGCCGATAAAGAATTATATACCAAATATATGTACATACAGTGAGAGTCAAAAGAGAGAATAATAATCAAAATTTTTTGCATTTTATGAACACAGGACTTTGGGACCTTTCGATTGATGAATAAGATAAAGTTGTTCTTAATTCAGAATATATAAAAAAAATACACTTTTCGAGAAAAGTGCAAATAAAGTGCGACATTTTTTGTCAGAAAAGAAAACGGCATAAGTTTATGTCAGAAGTTATTTTTAAATGGGGATAGGTTAGTCATAAGGTTTAAAAATATATACAAATCAAATAAGACTAAATCCTATGCATTTAGTTGGTCCTTATTTTTGAACTGCTGATTTATTAGTGTAATAAACACACATAAACTAAAGGAATACTAGCTAAAGTCGAGTTAGAACAGAATTCAGTTACCTTAAAAATTCTAACTTTGACAATCACGACTGTCACAGTCAGTGTTTTGCTTTTTTTATTTTGCACTAACAACCAAAGTAATTAAGTTTAAGAGTCAAAGTCTTTAAGGTTTAAACATTACTCATTGCTTAATTAGTTACTAACAGTTTTATGATTTAAAATAAGCATGTGGTTATCGCCAGTTACCTGATTTCAGGTAAGCGATTATAATTTATATAAGTTATTCCTGTGACAACAGATTTGAGTAAAATATATAGTCGTGCCCGTTTAAATAAAAGCAGCTCTGTATTTTCCAAAATTTTGTGTACAAATTTTCATCCGCCAAAGGTCAAAAGAAAAAATACAAATTAAAGCTTTACTAAATGTCTATACTGTGGTGACATGAAAAGTTTACTTTTATTATAAAATTAACATTTTAGTACGCCAGAAGGATAACATAATGCACCACACCAAGATAATTGCAGAAAATTATTAACATAACCTTTAGCTTTAGCTTCTTTCACCTTTTGCGCGATATTTGCTTAATTGGTTGGTTGTTAAGAGTCTTAGGAATAGATACAAGTCTCATCACCAGTAATAATAAATTCCACATTGGCCAGCTAGTCATAAAGTACTGCTTCAGACACCTTAATGCAACGCTCTTTTGCAAAAGAAATTTATGTTTTTGCTATCAATCGGGATTTGACGCGTTTGAGGCTCAATATATTTTTCAAATGGTGTTGACTTATCCTTTTGATACATCAAGAGTATCAACAAGATCTCTAATTGCAAATTGACGATTTGTCAGCACTAACTCTTTGATTTCCTTTACGTGTTATTTATCAGTTAAAAATTTTTCTCATCCGAGACGTTCTTTGTCTTCGACACTTTCTCTGACTTCTTCGAACTGTTTGTACCACTTGTTAACGTTTTTTATTCTTTTTTATACATAGCCTGGTCACCGAAGGGATTCTGCAACAGAAATTTCATTCCGGAAATAAAATTTAATGACACTTCCTTGTTCACCAAAATGAGATATTGTTACATTTTTCAAAAGTTTTTATTCATTTCCGAAATTTGGGGCAGTGTATGCACTGAAAATATATTATTTGAAGACAGTGTTATCAATGCGTTATAATGTCAAAATATTGTATGGAAATAAATTTCTAAACAATTGTTTCCCATACAATGTTTAGACTTTACCTATCGTCTCGTCTATCGGTCATGTTACACAAACAACCAGTATTTTATAACTAAAAAAAATTAGCTTATTGAACAACGAAATAATTTTTTTAGTATTTTGTTAAAAGTGATCCAATTGTATCTAGCTTTCTTATAATTTGAGAACAACATACATATATATCATATAAAAGCTATACGTATTTGCACTCCTATGCTGTACATTTTTTTTTTTTTTTTTTTGAATCTGATAAATAATTCCTGCGAAATCAAAAGACGAAAAGGAAAACAGTCATAAGACAGAATATTTTTAAAAGTGGTCGATAGATATTTTTCCACACAAAATTTTGAAATGTACACCGGTGCTACCATTTTAATGACCGCAGCTCTACATATGTATAAGACAAAATTGATCTAATGGTAATTTAAATGAGTCTCATAGGGTATATTTGGGCCCGGTCTAAACATGCACGGTTTTGATTTAAATACAATAGAGGCCGGCGTGTGCTCTGCTTAATATAAACGTGATTTAAACATTAGACGGCCTAGTCAGATAGATAAAAAATTAATCGTTTTTAAAAATGCTAGTTTAACTATACAAAGTTTAACTGACATACTCAAAAACTTGATCTAAATGCGACGTAATGCGTAGGAGTTTATCATATTTCCAACAGACAATTGATTCCAACTTTAATACGGCACTGTTAATTTGGATTTCATAAATTTAGACATGCGCATTTCTGTAGTATTGTTACAGTAGATATGTGTTCGTGGACAAAAACACAAATGTGATTAAATAATACATTGAGTTATACATAGTAATGAAATAAATTATATTAAAAAGAAAATAGTTAATAATGAAAACCTCTCAAGTGTTGGTACAATCGTATGACGATCCTCGCCAGCTACAAAATGTCCATAGAAAGTTGATTTCATTAATATTTCAAAAAGTGTACCACCCAACATGGCTCTAGCAAATTTCATTAACTATTTCACATTCGAATAATCCCAATTGTACAATTGGAACATGAGTGTGTTTGAATGTTGTTTTTTTTTTTTTTGCAGGAAATTATTTTTGTTTTTGTTCATTATTTCGCATTGCATTTAATTGTACACAGTAATTGTAATAAGCAGGAATATATCGATTTCAAAATATAATCCAATATAACAATAAATGAAAATAAAGGAAAAAAAAAGAAAAAAGCATTAGTTAAATTTTGTTGCCTTTGTAAAATTACCTTTCTAGTGTTGGTATAATTTTAATTTGATCTTC
Source organism: Cordilura impudica (assembly GCA_963682025.1). Classification (NCBI taxonomy): domain Eukaryota; kingdom Metazoa; phylum Arthropoda; class Insecta; order Diptera; family Scathophagidae; genus Cordilura; species Cordilura impudica. The sequence continues at coordinate 206,767,909 of OY821520.1, read as the reverse complement.
TCCAGCAACAAAATGTCCATAAAATGTCGACTTCATTAATGCCGTAAACAATTTATCTCCCAAGATGGTATTTGCCACTTTCATAAGCTAAAAATTTTGTTTTGAATTTCATAGAAATATAAAAAATTTGGAAAATTTTAAAAAATCAATATTTAAATATAATTTAATTTCTTCAAGTTAAAGACAATTAAACAACTAAAATGAAAAAAAACAAGTAAGAAAATTATAGTCGGTCTAGACCGACTATACGATACCCTATACCATGCGTTTAGAAACCCTATCTCTTAGGCCCAACTAACTGGACATTGAAAATAAGCAAAAACCAAATTTGAGTGGGATTTTTATTAATTTTTTTGGCCGCAGATATGAAAAAGTTCATATCGGATGCTATATCTATAAAGGGACTAGGTCCAAAAATGGACCGATCCTGATCATGTTTGGTAAAGTCTCTTGTATTTTGCAAAAATATGTACAAACAAAATTTGAGAAGAATCAGTGCAATATTTTTGTTTTTTAATAGATTTAAGTGAAGATCGGGAAGCAGCTCTATACGGGGTCAAAGGGATCATTTTTGGAATACTCATTAGTGGATGTAATGAATGCATACAAACCCAATTTGAGTAAGAACTATATGACAATTTGGATCTTATGGCAATTTATGTCGATTTCATATGGGTATTTTGTATGGGGGCTAGGTCTGAACATGGACCGATTCTCACCAATTTCAATAGCGTTCATCCCATGGCCGATAAAAGCTTATATACCAAATTTCATCAAAATATATTCATATTTGCGACCTGCAGTTTGATTACAAACTTTACATGGACACACAGACGGACGGACGGACGGACGGACGGACGGACAGTGTTAAATCAACTCAGAAAGTGATTCTGATTCGATCGGTATAATTAAAGATGGGTCTAGGTCAAATATTTTTGGTTGTTACAAACAGCAGCACAAAGTCATTATACCCAAACCACATAGTGGTATAGGGTATAAAAATGCGATGAAAGCCAATAACAACAACTAGTTGAACCAACCATTCCTGTCGGTTTACTTCACAGATTTCTACTTTATGGGATTCTACAAAAAAATTAAATGCTGAAAACAAAATCTATTAAAATTATATTTGAAGAATCCATTACAAGTAGTTGTATGTCTTCAATGATTTCATACAAAATTAAGACCCGGTTAGCCGAGCGTAACGTACCGTAGTATCACACTGTTATTAACGGATGTAATAATCACACATAAATCAAATTAGATTCCACAATATCAAAGCATATAAGTATGTTAATGCCATTCATGCAATATGTATGGCGTCTAGGAGCTGAATATACACAGTTTTTCTACATTTTAAAAATCTATCGTCGCTTGAGTCAATCAAAGTTTATGTTCTTTCCAATTGCGACCTCGAGTTTGAGAGCAAGATTTTCATAGACACACTCAAATTTTACTAAACTTGTTTTGTACATGTTTTAGGAACATATGTACATATAATATGGTCTTGGTACACAGTGCAAATGGCCCGCCTTCAAAAACAAAAATAGTTTGTAATTTTTATATAATTATAGTCGGTCTAGACGGACTATACGATACCCTATACCATGCGTTTAGAGACCCTATCTCTTAGGCCCAACTAATTGGATATAGAAAATAAGCATAAACCAAATTTGAGTGGCATTTTATACCCTCCACTCCAGTGTGCAGAGGGTATATATAAGTTTGTCCGTTTGTAATAATTAGAAAAAAAAATTTGGACCCCATAAAATATATATATTTGTGATCCTTATAACAACCGGAGTTGATATAGCGATGTCCGTCTGTCCGTCTGTGGAAATCACGATGACGGCATCAATCGGGTAGCTAGGTCATAGCTGGACTTGTTGTTTTTGTGGTCGTTGTGGTAATAATATAATAAAAACAAACCCTTTGTACATTTTTTTGTCAACTCTGGTAGAAAAATTTAAGTTTCCATTGTTTTGGCATCACTAAAAAAATTTGTTAGATCATTTCTGTCATTGCCACGAGCCTGCATGCAAAATTTCAGATCGATTGGGTCACGGGAAAGTTGTTAAAATCGATCGGGTAGCTAGGGTGCTCGTTTGCATAAGAAATGATTCATTAACATCCTGAGAAGTTTGCTATTTAAAATCGTCTAAATCGGTTGATTAGGTCCCGAGAATTGGGTGAAGAAGTAAAAAAAGTCTTGAAAATATATTATTTGTTTATGTTGTTCTTGTCACGATCACGCCCTCAGTGGGATAGCTAGGGTACTTGTTATGATTTAAGCTGCGTTCACACTATGTGTTTTGCTTGTGTTTTTCTTATTTTTTTAGCACGTGCAATTTGTACACATAGTGTGAACCCTTTCAAAAATTGTTTATGCACAACACATTCGGCAATACATATGTAAATTTTTCAATTAGGGCAGGTTCTATTTTGGCATGACAACCATATGAAAATACAACACTTCTTGTGGCGAAAGAAAAACAGAGTAAATTATAAAGATAAATATTGAAAGAAAAATAAATTGTTTAATATTAATTAACAATTAAAAAACATATAAAATATATAACTTTCTTTTTAACACTAATTTTTTGTAAATCGTAAATTAAATCAGCTATTGTTTACATTTAGAGGTTATGTCAATTCTGTGAAAAACGCCAATTTTGACACACACGCGGAATTACGTATGGATCGTAAAATTGAATTTACATATGGAAAATACACATAGTGTAAACGCACCTTTACTAACGTCATGAGAAGGTTTCTGTGTGAAAAATCATGAAAATCGGTTTAACAGGTCCCGAGAAATTATTGAAAGGTAAAAAAAATTTAAAATATATGTTTCTCTATTGTTCTTGTTGTTATTCTAAATGTTGTATTTTTCTCATAGTTCAACTTGTTGTTTTTGCGGTCGCTGTGGTAATAATATAATAAAAAAAATATTCCACAAAAAACTCTGGTAGGAAAATTTAAAAATTTCCATTGTTTTGTCATCATTGAAAAAATTTGTTATGTCATTTTTGTCGTCGCCACGAGCCTGCCTATAAAGTTGCAGATCGATTGGCTCACGGGAAAGGGGCTAAAAATCGATCCAAAATTTTGTCGACAAGCAGACACTACCAGTTAATATAAAGGTAGTAAATAAAGGGAGTAAAAGTTCACCAACAATTTAAAAAACAAATTTTTATGTATTAATTTATTTAAAGAAAAAAAAATAATTAAATGAAATAGTAATAATAATAAAAAAAAAAATAATAAACAATACAAAAAAAAAAGAATATATAAGTAAAATAAAATAAAGATATATGCATTCATAGCATTATAATATATGTAAAAGGTCAATGTTTTCTAACCGTAACCGTAACGAGTCAGTTGTTTTTTTTTACATGAAAATCATTTAAAACAGTTACCGAACGTAACCGGAACGTCCCAATACTTTTCATGTGAAAAAAGGCTGACACGTTACGTAACAGTTGTATGTCGCTAACTTGTTCTTTACACAGGCTACTGCTTTTGCAGCCAACTTCAGGTCTATTTATATAGTTTCGTAAACATAACTGATAAAATTGTTTCTATTATTTTTTGCTGTAAGTAATAAATTACAAATATACTGAATTTGCAAACTAAAATGGATACATATATTGGAGGGAGGTGCTTTAATACAAAAGAGTTAACGAAAAAAAAAACAACTCTACAACATCAACAATGACAGTCATATGTTCCTCAAATAGAAAAAAACTGCAAGTGTGTTTTGTTGGCTACAAAACAAAAATAGTGTTGACAATATAACAATATATGTAAAAGAAATTAGTGCTATGAAATATTTTATTTTGTTTAAAAAAATCGCAAAATGAAAGGCTATAATTCCATTAATAATCAAAAGATGTTAAATTAATTTATTTATTTTTACGTTATACTAATGCATTTTAAATAAGTAAAAGTGATTGTATATTTAAATAAAAATGCATTTGTATTATATGTTGCTGTCGTATTCAGAAAAATCAAGTATGTGTTTCATTCATGATGTTGCATTTTTTTGCGAGCAATACTTACATATATTCTAAATAAAGAAATAATAGTTCTTTTCATACTGCGAAATCTATACAAATATATGTACAAATACTATATGTCAAATTTCAAATTTGCAATGATTGATACATTTTTGAAAGAAAATTGTATAATATGAAATGTCTTCAATTTATTTCATAGAAAACAATTTTTTGAGGTGCGTGGATTTTCCATATTTACGGTTTTACTATTTTCGTAATGAGGTTAAATGAGTTAAAAAGAATTTAAAATTTTTGAAAATATTAGGTGAGGATCCTCAAGATGTAATATACGATCGATCTAAAACTTTTCACTTAGAGCCACAGTTAAATTCGAAACAACAAAAACCCATATATTTTGTGCATAAAGTTTAAATGTCTTAAATGTTCTTAAATGTCTATATATTTTTTCTCATTCATTTCTGACCATCTTCAATGTAAATTTACCAAAGTTTTTATACCCTATACCACTATGTGGTTTGGGTATAATGACTTTGTGCTGCTGTTTGTAACAACCAAAAATATTTGACCTAGACCCATCTTTAATTATACCGATCGAATCATAATCACTTTCTGAGTTGATTTAACAATGTCCGTCCGTCCGTCCGTCCGTCCGTCTGTGTGTCCATGTAAAGCTTGTAATCAAACTGCAGGTCGCAAATATGAATGTATTTTGATGAAATTTGGCACATAAGCTTTTATCGGCCATGGGATGAACGCTATTGAAATTGGTGAGAATCGGTCCATGTTCAGACCTAGCCCCCATACAAATTACCCATATGAAATCGACATAAATTGCCATAAGATCCAAATTGTCATATAGATCTTACTCAAATTGGGTTTGTATACGTTCATTACATCCATTAATGAGTAGTCCAAAAATGATCCCTTTGACCCCATATAGAGCTGCTTCCCGATCTTCACTTAAATCTATTAAAAAACAAAAATATTGCACTGATTCTTCTCAAATTTTGTTTGTATATATTTTTGCAAAATACAAGAGACTTTACCAAACATGATCAGGATCGGTCCATTTTTGGACCAAGTCCCTATATAGATATAGCATCCGATATGAACTTTTTATAAAAATCCCACTCAAATTTGGTTTTTGCTTATTTTCTATGTCCAGTTAGTTGGGCCTAAGAGATAGGGTCTCTAAACGCATGGTATAGGGTATCGTATAGTCGGTCTAGACCGACTATTATTTTCTTACTTGTTTTTATTGCAATATGTATATAAAACTTAAAAATTTAATATTTTTTATTGTGTATTAACTTATTATTCTGCGATTTTCATTACATCACAAAATGATACAAATTGGCACTACTGTTTCAAAAACAGAAAACTTCTAAATCAGTTTGAAAACAGTTGATCTGTAAAACTGTGTGTGAAATTGTGTCAAATAAAATTACAAATATTAATAAATATAATATTACATATATATATATATATTTTTTTATTAATTTTGTTAAGAATTAGCACAAAATTGATTTTCCATTTCATTTATAAAGAATTCTGCCATATTTTGTTAAAGGGAAAATCCATTTTTGTTATATTAAAAAAAACAGACTTGCATTTAATTTTTCCGTGACTGCCTCAATAATTGCGTAGATGCCACCACAATATTTTTTCTAATTAAATATTAACCAATATCTAACTAGAATTATGATTTATTCTGACTAAAAAGTTCCAATTAAAAGTTATTCAGCCCAATTATGAATATTCTCAAGGAATTTCTTTCTCACGGAAAATACATTTCTAGAGAAAAAAATTCCTCCAATTATAAATTCCGCGTGAACAAAAAATGATTAACTGGCATCATCGTATTTCGAAGCCACTTGCATTGGTTATTGACAATTAATTTTCTATTTTTTGTGTGTGTGCAAACGACCCTACAATAAATGACCCAATAAACATTTTGTTTGCTATCAACTTGAGGTGCATTTGAGATCAAATACATTTCTCAAATCTCCAACGTTAATTCTCAAATGCCCTCAATAGTTCGAATATAGTCTTCTCAACTTAAAAGGCACATTTTTTATATGGCGATTTTCATAGTTATCAAATTGAGAAATTTGTGATTCTCAACTTGATAGCAAAGAAATATTTCCAATCGGTATCAAATGGAAGGTACGGAATTGCCATATTAAAAAATATTATACTAATTTTAGAAATAAAAATAATGTACTTTTTTTAATGTTTCAATTTAATTTCATTATATATTTAACATTATTATGTACATATTTAACATTAAATGTACATATTATGTACATTTTTTAAAATCTAGAATTAAAAATAAATGAATTAATTAGTTGTACATTTTTTGAAAAATTCGACAAAAAGCAGAAATAATTAAAAATATATCAATCAATTATTTGTACTTTTTTGGCATCTTTTAAATTAATTTATTATTTATGACATATTTAAATAATATCTCAAATTTAACACAAATCGTATTCAAGTTGAAAAAATTTTTGGTCTCAAGTGGAGAAAAGTGTTGGATATCCAATTGAGAGTAAAAATGTTTCTCAAAGATTGGAAAAAATGTTAAGTCTCAACTTGATGTCAAGTTGAAAGCAAACAAGGAGAAAAATTGTTCAACCCAAGTTGAGAATTACATTTGACATCAATTTGAGAACTTAACTTTTCTCCAACATTGGAGAAATAATATTTCAATGCATACTGGGGAATGACCGAAACTAACACATAAACAGTTTTTTTTCTATTTGAAAAACATATGACTGTCATTGTTGCTGTTGTAGAGTTGTTTTTTTTAAATTTTTTCGTTAAAAAGCAATATTTGTAAATTACCGGGTATTATTTATTATTGGTTGTCGGAAAGTGAAGTTAATTCTAAAGTGTTAACTTAAATTGTTAAAATAAACAGAAATATAGACATAAATAAAGTTAATACTTTCTACATATATATTAAAAAAAAAGCTGATTATTTAAATGATTCAAGTGATATCGCACACAGAATGTTCAGAGTTTAATATGAAAAATAACTGCGCAAACGTGTTGTCCAATGACTTTGCCTCCTCTCGGGATTCTAATAAGAGAAAGGGAGGTTCAATTGGTTTGGCGGCTACAAGTTTAGGTTTTAGAAAGGTAAGTAATTTATTAAATTAAAACTTCAAGTTAATTTTTGTTGTTTCTTTAGGACTCTTCAAAATATGTCAGTGAATTCGTTAGTCCCATTCTCAATTGTTTAAACGATCAATATTTACGTGTCCGGTATTTTGCGTGTGATCCTTGTATAACTTGGTGGCATGTTCCTCCATTATACCCTTCTCCGATTTATTTCCTGCTGACGTCTTGTGACCTATTCCTGTTGGATTGTTTACTTAAAAATATTGTTATAATGGGTGATTTTTTTGAGGTTAGGATTTTCATGCATTAGTATTTGACAGATCACGTGGGATTTCAGACATGGTGTCAAAGAGAAAGATGCTCAGTATGCTTTGACATTTCATCATGAATAGACTTACTAACGAGCAACGCTTGCAAATCATTGAATTTTATTACCAAAATCAGTGTTCGGTTCGAAATGTGTTTCGCGCTTTACGTCCGATTTATGGTCTACATAATCGACCAAGTGAGCAAACAATTAATGCGATTGTGACCAAGTTTCGCACTCAGTTTACTTTATTGGACATTAAACCAACCACACGAATGCGTACAGTGCGTACAGAAGAGAATATTGCGTCTGTTTCTGAGAGTGTTACTGAAGACCGTGAAATGTCGATTCGTCGCCGTTCGCAGCAATTGGGTTTGTGTTATTCGACCACATGGAAGATTTTACGCAAAGATCTTGGTGTAAAACCGTATAAAATACAGCTCGTGCAAGAACTGAAGCCGAACGATCTGCCACAACGTCTAATTTTCAGTGAATGGGCCCTAGAAAAGTTGGCAGAAAATCCGCTTTTTTATCGACAAATTTTGTTCAGCGATGAGGCTCATTTCTGGTTGAATGGCTTCGTAAATAAGCAAAATTGCCGTATTTGGAGTGAAGAGCAACCAGAAGCCGTTCAAGAACTGCCCATGCATCCCGAAAAATGCACTGTTTGGTGTGGTTTGTACGCTGGTGGAATCATTGGACCGTATTTTTTCAAAGATGCTGTTGGACGCAACGTTACGGTGAATGGCGATCGCTATCGTTCGATGCTAACAAACTTTTTGTTGCCAAAAATGGAAGAACTGAACTTGGTTGACATGTGGTTTCAACAAGATGGCGCTAGATGCCACACAGCTCGCGATTCTATGGCCATTTTGAGGGAAAACTTCGGAGAACAATTCATCTCAAGAAATGGACCGGTAAGTTGGCCACCAAGATCATGCGATTTGACGCCTTTAGACTATTTTTTGTGGGGCTACGTCAAGTCTAAAGTCTACAGAAATAAGCCAGCAACTATTCCAGCTTTGGAAGACAACATTTCCGAAGAAATTCGGGCTATTCCGGCCGAAATGCTCGAAAAAGTTGCCCAAAATTGGACTTTCCGAATGGACCACCTAAGACGCAGCCGCGGTCAACATTTAAATGAAATTATCTTCAAAAAGTAAATGTCATGGACCAATCTAACGTTTCAAATAAAGAACCGATGAGATTTTGCAAATTTTATGCGTTTTTTTTTTAAAAAAAGTTATCAAGCTCTTAAAAAATCACCCGTTAGAATCTTCACAAACTTTCAATCTAGAAGCTTTTATACCTCTTCTTAAGGAACGCATTTATGTAAAGAATTATATTGTGCGACAATATGTTATATCCTGGATTGCGATTGTGAATGCTGTACCTGAAAATAATATGGTTATGTATTTGATATTATTTATGGACTTTTTATGATGGAAGATAATACACAAGAAATACAAATGTGTGAAACTACGCTGACAGTTTCTTAAATCGATTCGTAATTATTCCAGATCAATGCGCATGGAAGACACTATAAATATATTGATAATACATGCGAAATCACCAAACTTATTAAGGTAATGCACTGAAATTTTATTAAAAATTCTAGCTAAAAACAAGTAAGAGTGTTAAATTCGGCTGTGCCGAATCTTTGATACCCTCCACCTCGGTTTGAGTAGTGATAATAAATGTAAACAAAATATTGGAAAAAATAATCAATTTGTTAAACTTAATTCCAAATTATTTCAGCAAATTCTTTGGGTTGGTTTTCGTCTTTTCTATTATTTCGGATTTATTTCGGTGTTTGCTTTTTGGTCATTGTGGTTGCTGATCGGCATGCATTTAGGTTATATACCTATATGCATGCGTTTCCGGTTATATGACATAACTTCTCGTTTAATTTAGTTTTTGCTAATTAAATAGCTTGCCCTAGCCTCCATTGCAAAGGTAATGGTTGCGTAGAGTGGTCATCTCTTAGACAAAACTAACTGGATATAAAAAATAAGCATAAACCAAATTTGAGTGGGATTTTTATTAATTTTTTTGGCTGCAGATATGAAAAAGTTCATATCAGATGCCATATATATATGGGGACTAGGCCCAAAAATGGACCGATCCTGACCATGTTTGGTAAAGTCTCTTTTATTTTGCAAAAATATATACAAATAAAATTTGAGAAGAATCAGTGCAATATTTTTGTTTCTGATAGATTTAAGTGAAGATCGGGAAGCAGCTCTATATGGGGCCTGTGACTAAGAGTTGTCCCATAGGGATCATTTTTGGACTACTCATTAATGGATCTAATAAACGCATACAAACCCAATTTGAGCAAGATCTATATGACAGTTTGGATCTTATGGCAATTTATGTCGATTTCATAGGGGTCATTTGTATGGTGGGCTAGGTCTTAACAAGGACCGATTCCCACCAATTTCAATAGTGTTCATCCTATGGCTGATAGAAGCTTATATACCAAATTCCATCAATATATATTCATATTTGCGACCTGCAGTTTGATTACAAGGTTTACATGGACACACAGACGGACGGACGGACATCGTTAAATCGAATCAGATAGTGATTCTGAATCAGTGAATCAGATAGTGATTCTGATTCGATCGGTATAATAAAAGGTCAAATATTTTTGCAAGTTACAAACAGCAGCACAAAGTCATTATACCCAAACCACATAGTGGTATAGGGTATAAAAAAACAAACTCCTTTTTATTACAAACACATTGAAAAATTTAATAAACACACACATAGTATTGTATAATTTTATGTATGTGTTAGTAGCAACTTTAAATTAAATTTACTCAAAATAAAGGAAAAAATTTTAAAATCTGTAAATCGGCAAATCGGCTAAAAAGAAATACCTTTCAAATAATATACGTTTGGTCAAAATCAGGATAAAACGGTTGTAACTTTAATGAAAGCCAATTCAGGCATTGATTGCGTTTTCCATAAATTCAGCCCACAATTGACTTCTACCAATCCTTTGGCTATTCCCAATTTCCTCCACAAGTGCTCGCATCATAGCTTTGCTATTAATTTTTTTATTTAATTTTTCTTTAAAATAAATTTAATTTCGAAATTTCACGCTTGATTATAATGAAACACGATTTATTATTTATTTATTTATTGTATTAAAAATCAAGCAATTAAAAATAAAATATAAACAAACATTAAATATTGAAATAAAGACAAAGCAAACAGGACAATGGGCTTAAATTTATACAGACATTTAAATAACTCTGCTGACTCTTCACTCGAAACATCCCTCAAAGTGGTACGCAACTTAGCACTGAATAAATTGACTAAACTCAATAGAAATTTCCGGTAATGGGCCTTATTGAAATCAGTAGTTTCTTAAAGAAAACAATTTATTATAACACTTAATTATATATAAAAAATTTATAATACAGCTTACCTTTTGAGTGTTGTGAAATAAGAATTTCGACCAAAACTGATACACATCATTTGGAAAATTGAAATACTGCTACCTTTGCTTGTACAGAACCGTGTGTGAGATATTGTTATAATACCTCCATAAAACAATTTGTTGAATATTCTGAGATCTTTGTTCTTTTGAAGAAATTAATTTCATTATTGATGTATTTACGGATACTGCACATTCCTTATTATTCTTCATATTATCAACATTATATTCCAGACATGGTAGAATGGCATAAACTAAAACATTCGAACCAAATAATAAAACAAACTCCCGTATCCATGTTATGGCAATAGAGTGAAAGATAGATACAAGGACTAATGTAAAATTCTGCAATAAAGATTTTCTTTGTTTTTAGCTAGAATTTTTAATAAAATTTCAGTGCATTACCTTAATAAGTTTGGTGATTGCGCATGTATTATCAATATATTTATAGTGTCTTCCATGCGCATTGATCTGGAATCATTACGAATCGATTTAAGAAACTGTCAGCGTAGTTTCACACATTTGTATTTCTTGTGTATTATCTTCCATCATAAAAAGTCCATAATATCAAATAGATAACCATATTATTTTCAGGTACAGCATTCACAATCGCAATCCAGGATATAACATATTGTCGCACAATATAATTCATTACATAAATGCGTTCCTTAAGAAGAGGTATAAAAGCTTCTAGATTGAAAGTTTGTGAAGATTCTATAACAATATTTTTAAGTAAACAATCCAACAGGAATAGGTCACAAGACGCCAGCAGGAAATAAATCGGAGAAGGGTATAATGGAGGAACATGCCACCAAGTTATATAAGGATCACACGCAAAATACCGGACACGTAAATATTGATCGTTTAAACAATTGAGAATGGGACTAACGAATTCACTGACATATTTTGAAGAGTCCTAAAGAAACAACAAAAATGAACTTGAAGTTTTAATTTAATAAATTACTTACCTTTCTAAAACCTAAACTTGTAGCCGCCAAACCAATTGAACCTCCCTTTCTCTTATTAGAATCCCGAGAGGAGGCAAAGTCATTGGGCAACACGTTTGCGCAGTTATTTTTCATATTAAACTCTAAACATTCTGTGTGCGATATCACTTGAATCATTTAAATAATCAGCTTTTTTTTTTAATATATATGTAGAAAGTATTAACTTTATTTATGTCTATATTTCTGTTTATTTTAACAATTTAAGTTAACACTTTAGAATTAACTTCACTTTCCGACAACCAATAATAAATATTACCCGGTAATTTACAAATATTGCTATTTAACGAAAAAAAATTTAAAAAAACAACTCTACAACAGCAACAATGACAGTCATATGTTTTTCAAATAGAAAAAAACTGTTTATGTGTTAGTTTCGGTCATTCCCCAGTATGCATTGAAATATTATTTCTCCAATGTTGAAGAAAAGTTAAGTTCTCAAATTGATGTCAAATTGTAATGGTGCGGCGTTGGTGGAAGATCCGCTTCCGTTTCCCTGAGCCTTTGCTGGTCGCACGTGCTGGCGTAGGGGCTTAGCTCGCCGGATGGGTGGGGTCTTGCTCAGGCCCAAGGAAACCGCACTACAGATTTTCACGTGCGATTTACACAAAAGTGTCAAAAAAAACGGATACTAAATGGGACGGATGGCCATACTTACCTTGGGATTGGGGACTAGGTGTTCTGCCCCTTTTGCTCTCCCAACCATGTTACCTCGACTCCATCTTAATTGGAGGTAACCCACTTCAATAATAAGATTTTGGTTTGGTTTGGTTTTCTACATTGGTTTTAACAACAAGTTTATTTAAACTTCATTTAAGGTTATTTTAAATTAAGTTTAGCAAAACTTTTTTAATTTTTTTTTTTTTATATTTTAGCAAAATTTTACTTTTTAGAAAAATTTTCAGTTTAGCAAAATTTTATTTCTTAGCAAAATTTTAATTTTAGGGAAATTTTAATTTTAGGAAAATCTTTAAATATAGCTCAATTTTAATTTTAGAAGAATTTTTAAGTTTTAGCAAAATTCTGTTTTAGGACAATTTTAAATTTAGGGAAATTTTAAATTTAGGGAAATTTTAAATTTAGGAAAATGTTAATTTTAGAAAAATTTGAAAGTATAGCATAATTTTAATTTTAGGAGAATTTTTAAATATTTTCATTTATGAAATTTTTAGTTTTAACAAAAGTTGACTTTTAGCACTATTTAATTTTAGGACAATTTTTAATTTTTAGGAAAATTTTTATTTTTAGGAAAATTTTTAAATTTTAATAAAAAATTTTGAATAGTAGAAAAAAATTTTTAATAGTAGAACAATTTTAACATTAGCTCACTTTTAATTTTTTGCACAACTTTCATATTGCCATATCGCTGGTGTTGCATTCCGATGAGGTACCGATGAAGCCGCTGCGCCGGACGCCGTGGTTCTGTGTCGCAATATGCCATTGGAAAATGTTTACGATGAATTCTTCGTATTAATAAAGATGACTGCGATCAATTAAGTTGTAGTAGATTTAGTTTTGTTTTTAATGTTTTATTATTATATATTTCCATTAGAAACTGTATTTTAATTATTGTTGTTATTTGTATGTTTTCATTAAAAATGTTTGTACAAATGTCACTAAAATCTAAAGTTACTTTTTTTTTCTTAAAGTTTATTTAATTTTTTTATTGGTTTTATTTCTTAAATTTTACACTTTCTTTTTTTCTTAAACTTATCTTTTTTTTTCTAAACTTAATTTTTCTTTAATTTTCTGAACTTAAATTTATTTCTTTAATTCTTCAACTAAAACTACATTTTTTTTTTTTTTAATTTAACGGAGGTTTTTTTTCAACCTTATTTTTCAACAAACAAAATTCAACTGTACGTTTCTTTAAATTAACTTAAACCATTTTTTTTTTTTATTTATTGAAAACTACATTTTTAATTTAAATTCTTAAAAGGGTTTTTCCTCAACCATTGTCTTCAAAAATCAAAATTCAACTCCTAAAACTACATTTTAATTTTAACAGGTTTTTCTTCAACCTTTTTCAAAAAAAAAAAACAAGTAAGAAAATTATAGTCGGTCTAGACCGACTATATGATACCCTATACCATGCGTTTAGAAACCGTATCTCCTAGGCCCAACTAACTGGACATAGAAAATAAGCAAAAACCAAATTTGAGTGGTATTAATTTTTTTGGCTGCAGATATGAAAAAGTTCATATCGGATGATATATCTATATGGCGACTAGGTCCAAAAATGGACCCATCCTGACCATGGTTGGTAAAGTCTCTTGTATTTTGCGAAAATATATACAAACAAAATTTGAGAAGAATCAGTGCAATATTTTTATTTTTTAATAGATTTAAGTGAAGACCGGGAAGCAGCTCTATATTGGGCCAAAGGGATCATTTTTGGACTACTCATTAATGGATGTAATGAACGCATACAAATCCAATTTAAGTAAGATCTATATGACAATTTGGATCTTATGGCAATTTATGTCGATTTCATAGGGGTAATTTGTATGGGGGCTAGGTCTGAACATGGACCGATTCTCACCAATTTCAACAGCGTTCATCCCATGGCCGATAAAAGCTTATATACTAAATTTCATCAAAATATATTTATATTTGCGACCTGCAGTTTGATTACAAGCTTTACATGGACACACAGACAGACGGACGGACGGACGGACGGACGGACGGACGGACGGACATTGTTAAATCAACTCAGAAAGTGATTCTGATTCGATCGGTATAATTAAAGATGGGTCTAGGTCAAATATTTTTGGTTGTTACAAACAGCAGCACAAAGTCATTATACCCAAACCACATAGTGGTATAGGGTATAAAAAACAAAACTTCCACTGCAATGAAGAATTTGGTTTGGTTAGGTTTCTACATTGGTTTTAACAAAAATTTATTTAACCTCCATTTTTTAAGGTTATAATTTTAAATTCTTTTTCGTAACATTTAATTATTTTTTTTTTTTTTTTAGCCAATTTTTATTTTTAGCAAAATTTTACGCTTAGCAAAATTTTAATTTTAGGAAAATTTTACTTTTAGGGAAATTTTTAAATTTAGGAAAATTTTTAATAGTAGAAAAATTTTAATTTTAGCCCAATTTAAATTTACCATAATTTTTAATTTTTAACAATATTTAATTATTAGAAAAAAAAATTTTATTAAATTTAAGCCAAATTTTAATTTTAGGAAAAGTATATAATTTTAGGTTTGATTTAACGAAATTTTAATTGTTTAGGAAATTTTATAATTATCCTTAGGAAAATTTAAATTTCTATTTAGTAATATTTATAATTATCTTAGAACAATTTTAATTTCTATCTATAACAATTTCTAATAATCTTTAGAAAATTCTAATTAATTTCTATTTAGAAAATAAATTTTATTTAATTTTACATTTAGAAGACTTTTTAATTTAGCAAAATTTTATAATTCAAAAAAAAAAAATATTACGTAGTTACCGCCTCTTGCTGCTGACTCCTTAGGTAGCCGTTGTATTTTTTTCTTCTGGTTGACTTTTGTTGTTGCGGTGTCCGCTGCAGGCCTGCTGTTGCATCAAATGAGGATCGCAAAATTTCGGAGAGTTGCCTCGTAGTTAAAGAAGAGGAAGCAAGATATGATGAGGGTCTTCCCTGCCCCTGTTAAGATTGTTGTCTTATTTGGAGTAATTGTTGTCTCCAAATATTAAATGTCAAATTTTAATATAAAAACACTTTTTTTTTTTTTAATACACACGAAATATATCAACGTAAATAGAATGTATGCATATTATTATGTATAGATTTATTATTAAACGTTTTATTATAATTTTAGGAAATTATTCTTTGTGAATTTTTTTTTTCTTCTATTATGAGTACAGCCAATACAATATTTCCTAGTTCGACCGATATCAATTAAAATGAAACTGTTGCCTTTTAAAATTTTTTTTGTGACCGCTCCTTTCGACACCAAAACTACAATGAATTTTAAATTCTGGCGTCATCTTCATAACACCAATTATATTCTTTCTTTTTTCTCACCAGCACAACCCAAAAAATAAACCTGTTTTTTTTTTTTTTTTTTTATTACCTACGCTCACCCACTCATAGAATAGCCTATGTATGTCATTATGTAACTTTTTATCTCTTTATCCCTAATACACATAGATATACATACACTCGTTCATAATCTCACTCTTTTCGTAAAAAAAATATCAACTCATATTAAAAGGAGAGAGAGTAAGTGAGATTATTTAGTGAATGAAGGGGCAAGCTAATACCAATAGCTGAAAACCAGGTGGGAGAACGAGAAGGATTGCAAGCTGTAGTTGACCCATACATACATGAACAATCATGAATTCATATAAACAACGAAGAGACAAACAAATCGCTCCATTAATCAGTTTGCAAAAATAGAACAAAAAAATTTTCCATTACTATGTTACCATATAAGGTGAACTTGAAAATAATTTCAAGATCAAGGTTATATTTTTTTTCTGCTTTCTTATTTTACTTGTAACAGAAATTCTTTGTTACAGTAAAGCGCAAAACAGATCACCGTCACAAAATGTAATTCTCAACTTGGGTTGAACAATTTTTCTCCTTGTTTGCTTTCAACTTGACATCAAGTTGAGACTTAACATTTTTTCCAATCTTTGAGAAACATTTTTACTCTCAATTGGATATCCAACACTTTTCTCCACTTGAGACCAAACATTTTTTCAACTTGAATACGATTTGTGTTAAGTTTGAGATATTATTTAAATATGTCATAAATAATAAATTAAATTAAAAAATACCAAAAAAGTACAAATAATTAATTGATATATTTTTAATTATTTCTGCTTTTTGTCGAATTTTTCAAAAAATGTACAACTAATTAATTCATTTATTTTTAATTCTAGATTTTAAAAAATGTACACAATATGTACATTTAATGTTAAATATGTACATAATAATGTTAAATATATAATGAAATTAAATTGAAACATTAAAAAAAGTACATTATTTTTATTTCTAAAATTAGTATAATATTTTTTAATATGGCAATTCCGTACCTTCCATTTGATACCGATTGGAAATATTTCTTTGCTATCAAGTTGAGAATCACAAATTTCTCAATTTGATAACTATGAAAATCGCCATATAAAAAATGTGCCTTTTAAGTTGAGAAGACTATATTCGAACTATTGAGGGCATTTGAGAATTAACGTTGGAGATTTGAGAAATGTATTTGATCTCAAATGCACCTCAAGTTGATAGCAAACAAAATGTTTATTGGGTCATTTATTGTAGGGTCGTTTGCACACACACAAAAAATAGAAAATTAATTGTCAATAAGCAATGCAAGTGGCTTCGAAATACGATGATGCCAGTTAATCATTTTTTGTTCACGCGGAATTTATAATTGGAGGAATTTTTTTCTCGAGAAATGTATTTTCCGTGAGAAAGAAATTCCTTGAGAATATTCATAATTGGGCTGAATAACTTTTAATTGGAACTTTTTAGTCAGAATAAATCATAATTCTAGTTAGATGTTGGTTAATATTTAATTACAAAAAATATTGTGGTGGCATCTACGCAATTATTGAGGCAGTCACGGAAAAATTAAATGCAAGTCTGTTTTTTTTAATATAACAAAAATGGATTTTCCCTTTAACAAAATATGGCAGAATTCTTTATAAATGAAATGCAAAATGGAAAATCAATTTTGTGCTAATTCTAATTCAAAATTAATAAAATATATATATATATGTATTATTATATTTATTAATATTTGTAATTTTATTTGACACAATTTCACACACAGTTTTACAGATCAACTGTTTTCAACTGATTTAGAAGTTTTCTGTTTTTGAAACAGTAGTGCCAATTTGTAACATTTTGTGATGTAATGAAAATCGCAGAATAATAAGTTAATACACAATAAAAAATATTAAATTTTTAAGTTTTATATACATATTGCAATAAAAAAAACTTTGGTAAATTTACATTGAAGATGGTCAGAAATGAATGAGAAAAAATATATAGACATTTAAGAAAAGCACATTTAATGTTAAACTTTATGCTGTTTCGAATTTAACTGTGGCTCTAAGTGAAAAGTTTTAGACCGATCGTATATTACATCTTGAGGATCCTCACCTAATATTTTCAAAAATTTTAAATTCTTTTTAACTCATTTAACCTCATTACGAAAATAATAAAACCGTAAATATGGAAAATCCACGCACCTCAAAAAATTGTTTTCTATGAAATAAATTGAAGACATTTCATATTATACAATTTTCTTTCAAAAATGTATCAATTATTGCAAATATGAAATTTGACATATAGTATTTGTACATATATTTGTATAGATTTCGCAGTATGAAAAGAACTATTATTTCTTTATTTAGAATATATGAAAGTATTGCTCGCAAAAAAATGCAACATCATGAATGAAACACATAGACGACTGCTGGCAGCAGCATTTGTAGTCGTATATTCAGCTACTTGATTTTTCTTAATACGACAGCAACATATAATACAAATGCATTTTTATTTAAATATACAATTACTTTTACTTATTTAATATGCATTAGTATAACGTAAAAATAAATAAATTAATTTAAACCCTTTTGATTATTAATGGAATTATAACCTTTCATTTTGCGATTTTTTTTAAACAAAATAAAATATTTCATAGCACTAATTTCTTTTACATATTTTGTTATATTGTCAACACTATTTTTGTTTTGTAGCCAACAAAACACACTTGCAGTTTTTTTCTATTTGAAGAACATATGACTGTCATTGTTGATGTTGTAGAGTTGTTTTTTTTTTTTTTTTGAATTTTTTTCGTTAACTCTTTTGTATTAAAGCACCTCCCTCCAATATATGTATCCATTTTAGTTTGCAAATTCAGTATATTTATAATTTATTACTTACAGCAAAAAATTATAGAAACAATTTTATCAGTTATGTTTACGAAACTATATAAATAGACCTGAAGTTGGCTGCAAAAGCAGTAGCCTGTGTAAAGAACAAGTTAGCGACATGTAACTGTTACGTAACGTGTCAGCCTTTTTTTCACATGAAAAGTATTGGGACGTTCCGGTTACGTTCGGTAACTATTTTAAATGATTTTCATGTAAAAAAAAAACAACTGACTCGTTACGGTTACGGTTAGAAAACATTGACCTTTTATATATATTATAATGCTATGAATGCATTTATCTTTATTTTATTTATATATTCTTTTTTTTTTTGTATTGTATATTATTTTTTTTATTATTATTACTATTTCATTTAATTATTTTTTTTCTTTAAATAAATTAATACATAAAAATTTGTTTTTTAAATTGTTGGTGAACTTTTACTCCCTTTATTTACTGCCTTTATATTAACTGGTAGTGTCTGCTTGTCGACAAAATTTTGGATCGATTTTTAGCCCCTTTCCCGTGAGCCAATCGATCTGCAACTTTATAGGCAGGCTCGTGGCGACGACAAAAATGACATAACAAATTTTTTCAATGATGACAAAACAATGGAAATTTTTAAATTTTCCTACCAGAGTTTTTTGTGGGATATTTTTTTTATTATATTATTACCACAGCGACCGCAAAAACAACAAGTTCAACTATGAGAAAAATACAACATTTAGAATAACAACAAGAACAATAGAGAAACATATATTTTAAATTTTTTTTACCTTTTCAATAATTTCTCGGGACCTGTTAAACCGATTTTCATGATTTTTCACACAGAAACCTTCTCATGACGTTAGTAAATCATAACAAGTACCCTAGCTATCCCACTGAAGGCGTGATCGTGACAAGAACAACATAAACAAATAATATATTTTCAAGACTTTTTTTACTTCTTCACCCAATTCTCGGGACCTAATCAACCGATTTGGACGATTTTAAATAGCAAACTTCTCAGTATGTTACAGAATCATTTTTTATGCAAACGAGCACCCTAGCTGCCCGATCGATTTTAACAACTTTCCCGTGACCCAATCGATCTGAAATTTTGCATGCAGGCTCGTGGCAATGACAGAAATGATCTAACAAATTTTTTTAGTGATGCCAAAACAATGGAAACTTTTAAATTTTTTTACCAGAGTTGACAAAAAACATGTACAAAGGGTTTGTTTTTATTATATTATTACCACAACGACCACAGAAACAGCAAGTCCAGCTATGACAACAATGCAACATTTAGAATAACAACAAGAACAATATGGAAACATCATGTTTTTCATTTTTTTTTTAATTTTTCATAGATTTGCCTGGACCTGTTCCACCGATTTTAATGATTTTTGAAGCAGAACTCTTCCCATGAATTTGGTGAATCATTCTCACTAAAAATTATCACCCTAGCTGTCCTATTGAGGGCGTGATCGGGACAAGAACAACATAGAAAATTATATTTTTTCAAGACTTTTTTTAGTTGTTCATTCAAATCTCGGGCCCTAATCGACCGATTTGGACGATTTTAAATAGCAAATTTTTCAGGATGTTAATGAATCATTTTTTATGCCAACGAGCACCCTAGCTGCCCGATTGATGCCGTCATCGTGATTTCCACAGACGGACAGACGGACATCGCTATATCAACTCCGGTTGTTATAAGGATCACAAATATATATATTTTATGGGGTCCAAATTTTTTTTTCTAATTATTACAAACGGAATGACAAACTTATATATACCCTCTGCACACTGGAGTGGAGGATATAACAAAGAAAATCTTTATTGCAGAATTTTACATTAATCCTTGTATCTATCTTTCAGTCTATTGCCATAACATGGATATGGGAGTTTGTTTTATTACTTGGTTCGAATGTTTTAGTTTATGCCATTCTACCATGTCTGGAATATAATGTTGATAATATGAAGAATAATAAGGAATGTGCAGTATCCGTAAATACATCAATAATGAAATTAGTTTCTTCAAAAGAACAAAGATCTCAGAATATTCAACAAATTGTTTTATGGAGGTATTATAACAATATCTCACACACGGTTCTGTACAAGCAAAGGTAGCAGTATTTCAATTTTCCAAATGATGTGTATCAGTTTTGGCCGAAATTCTTATTTCACAACACTCAAAAGGTAAGCTGTATTATAAATTTTTTATACATATATAATTAAGTGTTATAATAAATTGTTTTCTTTAAGAAACTACTGATTTCAATAAGGCCCATTACCGGAAATTTCTATTGAGTTTAGTCAATTTATTCAGTGCTAAGTTGCGTACCACTTTGAGGGATGTTTCGAGTGAAGAGTCAGCAGAGTTATTTAAATGTCTGTATAAATTTAAGCCCATTGTCCTGTTTGCTTTGTCTTTATTTGAATATTTAATGTTTGTTTATATTTTATTTTTAATTGCTTGATTTTTAATACAATAAATAAATAAAAAATAAATCGTGTTTCATTATAATCAAGCGTGAAATTTCGAAATAAAATTTATTTTAAAGAGCTGTACGCAGCTTGTTAAGGAATCTTAACAGAAAATTTTCATATATTTCTTAAAGAAAAAAAATGGACAAAAGTACCTTTCAGTGCAACGCTAGAAATCAGCTGTTTTCTGTCAATTATTAAGAATTGTGAAATTGAAAACAAATTCGGTTCTGCTTTATTTGGCCTGCTAAACGCTTTTTAAGCTCAGTATCAAAATTACCCATCCGCTTGTTTTTTTTTTGCCGAATTTTGTTCGTTTTTTCCCAGGTTTGCAACTGAAAAATAACTTTTATTTTTTAGCATATTACATTTTGTTTATGCTTACCTCTCCTGTCAAAATTCCTTTCAGAAAGAACGAAAAATTTGATATTCCTGCTCATAGCCTGGGTTGCCTAAGTTCATTTACGTCAAAAAAAAGTAGTAAAAACAATACTACTTTTTTAAAAAGCTGCGGACTATCAACAGAAATTTTTTGACAGAAAAATTCCTTAAGCATTTCTGAAGCATTTTTTTATATGAAGTTTTTGATTCCTTAGCAAGCTGCGTACAGGCCTTAAAGAAAAATTAAATAAAAAAATTAATAGCATAGCTATGATGCGAGCACTTGTGGAGGAAATTGGGAATAGCCAAAGGATTGGTAGAAGTCAATTGTGGGCTGAATTTATGGAAAACGCAATCAATGCCTGAATTGGCTTTCATTAAAGTTACAACCGTTTTATCCCGATTTTGACCAAACGTATATTATTTGAAAGGTAGGTAAAGTTGCTACTAACACATACATAAAATTATACAATACTATGTGTGTGTTTATTAAATTTTTTAATGTGTTTGTAATAAAAAGGAGTTTGTTTTTTTATACCCTATACCACTATGTGGTTTGGGTATAATGACTTTGTGCTGCTGTTCGTAATTTCCAAAAATATTTGACCTAGACCCATCTTTTATTATACCGATCGAATCAGAATCACTATCTGATTCGATTTAACGATGTCCGTCCGTCCGTCTGTGTGTCCATGTAAACCTTGTAATCAAACTGCAGGTCGCAAATATGAATATATTTTGATGAAATTTGGTATATAAGCTTCTATCGGCCATAGGATGAACACTATTGAAATTGGTGGGAATCGGTCCTTGTTAAGACCTAGCCCACCATACAAATGACCCTATGAAATCGACATAAATTGCCATAAGATCCAAACTGTCATATAGATCTTACTCAAATTGGGTTTGTATGCGTTTATTAGATCCATTAATGAGTAGTCCAAAAATGATCCCTATGGGACAACTCTTAGTCACAGGCCCCATATAGAGCTGCTTCCCGATCTTCACTTAAATCTATCAGAAACAAAAATATTGCACTGATTCTTCTCAAATTTTGTTTGTATATATTTTTGCAAAATAAAAGAGACTTTACCAAACATGGTCAGGATCGGTCCATTTTTGGGCCTAGTCCCCATATATATATAGCATCTGATATGAACTTTTTCATATCTGCAGCCAAAAAAATTAATAAAAATCCCACTCAAATTTGGTTTATGCTTATTTTTTATATCCAGTTAGTTTTGTCTAAGAGATGGGGTCTCTAAACGCATGGTATAGGGTATCGTATAGTCGGTCTATACCGACTATAATTTTCTTATTTGTTTTTGTGTTGATTTATGAATTGGCAATAATTGATTAGCATACCTTTAGGTCTTTATTTAATGAAAAAATAAAATTTCCTAGAATTTGCACTCGAATTACGAGGGCTGTAATCTGCTAGTATATATAAATAAAGTACTGATTTTTGTTTATACATACTTCATATGAATTTCAAATAAATCAAAGAAATCATTGCATTCACAATGGCTTCACTGATAGCAAATTTTCATACATATTTGTATTACGAATGATTTCTTTGCAGGCTTCTAACTATTTATCCTGAAATACAATTGATAATTTTTAAAAATATTGAATAATTTGTGATGCAATTTATAGTACAAAAGTATCTGTAGGAAAAATTAAAGAATTTCTATGGGATAAAAACAAATTTTAATTTGTTATATCGAGTTCATAAACCATTACATTTTAGTGAGTCAGCGATGACAATAACTATTACATTGATACTGATAATTCTGAAATAAAATTATAGTTCTGAAATTAAATCAATAATTTGTCGACACTTTCTGAAATACAATGGAAATGCTATAAAAAAGTTGTTAATTCCAAGACATCTTCCTTTATCGATATATTTTTATTATACCCTCCACTCCAGTGTGCAGAGGGTATATATAAGTTTGTCATTCCGTTTGTAATAATTTGAAAAAAAATTTTGGACCCCATAAAATATATATATTTGTGATCCTTATAACAACCGGAGTTCATATAGCGATGTCCGTCTGTCCGTCTGTGGAAAACATGATCACGGTATCAATCGGGCAGCTAGGGTGCTCGTTGATATAAAAAATGATTCACTAACATCCTGAGAAGTTCGCTATTTTAAAAAATCGTCCAAATAGGTCGATTAGGGCCCGAGATTTGAATGAAGAACTAAAAAAAGTCTTGAAAAAATATAATTTTCTATGTTGTTCTTGTCACAATCACACCCTCAATAGTGCAACTACAGTGATCGTTTTTATTGAGAATGATTCACTAAATTCATGGGAAGATTTCTGTTTCAAAAATCATTAAAATCGGTGGAACAGGTCCAGGGAAATCTCTGAAAAAGTAAAAAAAAATTAAAAATATGATGTTTCTATATTGTTCTTGTTGTTATTCTAAACGTTGTGTTGTTGTCATAGATAAACTTGTTGTTTTTGTGGTCGTTGTGGTAATAATATAGTAAAAACTAACCCTTTGTAGATTTTTTTTATTAAATCTGGTAGAAAAATTTTAAAGTTTCCATTGTTTTGGCATCACTAAAAAATTTGCTAGATCATTTCTGTCATTACCACAAGCCTGCCTGCAAAATTTCAGATCGAATGGGTCACGGGAAAGGGGTTAAAATCGATCCAAAATTTTTTCGACAAGCAGACACTACGAGTTAATATAAAGGGAGTAAAAATTCACCAACATCTAAAGCAAATAATGCTAAAATACCTAGTTTTTAATAAAAAAAAAACAATGTAAATTTAGCAAAAAAAAAAAATTTATGTATAAATTTATTTAAAGAGAAAAAAAAAATACGTTTGATGTTGTATTTTTGTGTGTAATATTTACATATATATACATAAACATATTAAATAATACAAATAATATACATATATTCTATATATGTATATCCATAACAACTGCATGTTATTTTATTTACATAATTTTCTGCAATATTTTGTGTGGGGAAAATACATTTCTTTTGCATTAACAGAGTATCACTTCATTTTGCTCAGCGTGACTATGTCACAGTAGATGGCGCCACAATTTTTGTTCTAATTAGCTTTGCAATAGTTATTTCTATTTTAACATGAATGTCAATATTTTCAACTAGATATCATACAGTACAATGTAAAGAGTATACACGGGCTGGTTTTTTATTTCATACGTTTTTTCATTATTCTTTTACAAATATGAACATAAGTTTGGCATGTTAACTTTTTGTTGTCTTTATAAAATAGAGTTACCGAGTTCATCAATGAGTTTTTTTTTCTTTAAAACAGTTCTACATAGTTATATAGAACTATTATTCTGCTTTACCTACACAATATCTGATTGCGATTATATCTAATTTTTAAAAATTGTTTATAATTACTAAAGCATTATTATTCACATAAATACAAAATTTCACTTTTTAAATTTTCCATTTAAATTTAAGAAAATAAATTAGAAAATATTAATTGAATTTCAGAAAATCATATCAAAACGTCGGAAAAAATAATTTTAAATTTAGAAGACTTCAATTGCATATTTAATATATAAATTTTATTCGTTAAACACAAATTGAAATTCCAAAATAAAAAAACACCAAATATGTTTACATTTAAAAAATGTTTACATTTAAAAAAAATATTGCCATTCAGGAGAAATTAATAACTTTTCAGTACAGCGATTAAGTAACTTATTTTAACGATAGTCGAATCGTTAAAAAAAAAAGAAAATTACAAAATTATTAGTAAAAATTTTAAACGATATTCGCTATTGTTAAAGTCAGCTGTTGTTGTTATCTAAACGACAACCATTTTTGTGTTGTTTATTCAATCGATAAAAACTTAAATTTTTAGGTTGAAATGTCGTCATACATAAATAAAAATCATGAAATAATGAAAATATTTAGCTTTTATTAAAAAACTTTTTTACATAAATAAATAAATTAAATAGCATATTCAATTCATTATTTCATTTCCAAATAAATACACAGAAAAATGAAGATATTAAACATAAACATAAAATCATCCTGTCAAACACGAAGTAATTTGTTTTTTTCTATTCTTCTTTGTGTTTTTCGCTTATTTTGACAGAGATGCCACTCGTTTACAATTTAAATAAATAGCAAAATAGATTTGTCGACTGTCGTTAAGATGTATGTACTTAGTGAATTACTTAATCCTCAGTGCAAACAACAATAGCTGTCGATATATTTTGCGATTCTCGGATCGTTAAAATTTACAGAATCGCATACAGAAAACGTTAATTTAAATTCAATGAATTTAAGAAAACCTCAAATGATATTTAAGAATTGCGAACATAAAAATTGTTACATAAATAAACGCAATTTGATGAGAATGTTATTTATATATAAATTTTCACAATTTTTTTTGGATGAAAATTTGAAGTTTTTCAGAAAATAAAGATAACAAATTATTTTATTTAAAATGTTTGGGACATTTGGTTTTTTGCATTTGGCATCCCTAATTTGATTACTTATTATTATAAATATATTCTCTATGTTTTAAAATATGGCAATGTTTTAATAAAAAAGTTGAGAGAGCTTTTTTTTGGTTATTATTTTGTTAGTCCATCCGACCTATATGGCCGCAATGAAGAAATATTTGGCCAGTTAAAAGAAACTATACAGCCATCTCCAATTAGCAATGGAGGTTAGGGCGAGCTATTTAATTAGCAAAAACTAAATTAAACGAGAAGTTATGTAATATAACCGGAAACGCTTGCATATAGGTATATAACCTAAATGCATGCCGATCAGCAACCACAATGACCAAAAAGCAAACACCGAAATAAATCCGAAATAATAGAAAAGACGAAAACCAACCCAAAGAATTGTCTGAAATAATTTGGTATTAAGTTTAACAAATTGTTTACTTTTTCCAATATTTTGTTTACATTTATTATCAATACTCAAATCGATGTGGAGGGTATCAAAGATTCGGCACAGCCGAATTTAACACTCTTACTTGTTATTAATTTTTTTGGCTGCAGATATGAAAAAGTTCATATCGGATGCTATGTCCATATGGGGACTAGGTCCAAAAATGGACCGATCCTGACCATGGTTGGTAAAGTCTCTTGTATTTTGCGAAAATGTATACAAACAAAATTTGAGATGAATCAGTGCAATATTTATACCCTATACCACTCTGTGGTTTGGGTATAATGACTGTGCTGCTGTTTGTAACTACCAAACATATTTGACCTAGACCCATCTTTTATTATACCGTTCGAATCTGAATCACTATCTGATTCGATTTAAACCTTGTGTCCATGTAAACGTTGTAATCAAACTGCAGGTCGCAAATATGAGTATATTTTGATGAAATTTAGTATATAAGCTTTAATCGGCCATAGGATGAAAGTTATTGAAATTGGTGAAAATCGGTCCATGTTCAGACCTAGCCCCCATACAAATGACCCCTATTAAATCGACATAAATTGCCATAAGATCCAAATTATCATATAGATCTTACTCAAATTGGGTTTGTATCGTTTATTACATCCATTAATGAGTAGTCCAAAAATTATCCCTATGGGACAACCCTTACTCATAGGCCCCATGTAGAGCTGCTTCCCGATCTGCACTTAAATCTATCAAAAAACAAAGATATTGCACTGATTCTCTTCAAATTTTGTTTGTATATATTTTTGCAAAATACAAGAGACCTTACCAAACATCATCAGGATCGGTCCATTTTTAGGCCTAGTGCCAATATAGACACAGCATCCGATATGAACTTTTTCATATCTGCAGCCAAAAAAATTAATAAAAATCACACTCAAATTTGGTTTATCTTATTTTCTATGTCCAGTTAGTTTGGCCTAACAGATAGGGTCTCTAAACGCATGGTATAGGGTATCGTATAGTCGGTCCAGACCGACTATAATTTTCTTACTTGTTTTGTTTTTTGATAGATTTAAGTGAAGATCGGGAAGCAGCTCTATATGGGGCCTATGACCAAGGGGATACATAGGGACCGTTTTTGGACTATTCATTAATGGATGTAATAAACACATACAAACCCAATTTGACTAAGATCTATAAGGCAATTTGGATCTTACGGCAATTTATGTCGATTTTATAGGGGTCATTTGTATGGGGCCTAGGTCTGAACATGGACCGATTCTCACCAATTTCAATAGCGTTCATCCCATGACCGATGAAAGCTTATATACCAAATTTCATCAAAATATATTCATTTTTGCGACCTGCAGTTTGATTACAAAGTTTAGAGACACACAGACGGACGGACGGACGGACATAGTTAAATCGATTCAAAAAGTGATTCTGATTCGATCGGTATAATAAAATATGGGTCTAGGTCAAATATTTTTGGTTGTTACAAACAGCAGCACAGTGGTATAGGGTATAAAAACGTTGGTGCATTTGTTTGTAACGAATGATCTCCGGAACCATAAGAGCTGTCGAGCTAAGATTTCCACCAAAGGTTTGGTTCGAGCTTTTCTGTGTTTTTTTAGTTTTAACCCTCTAGCTGGCATTGGGGTCAAGTTATAAACAAAATTCCTATTTTCAGTGCGATTTGACTGCAATTCAGAATGTATGTATGTTTTATCATAGGAAATTTTTGTATGTATAAATGGACCCGATATGTGGCGCTGGGGTAAAGTCATTTCGAATATTCTTATTTACGGTGCGATTTTACTGAAACTAAGAATGTACATATATGTATGTTAGATGATACCAAAATTTTTTTTGTTGGACCCGGTAGATGGCGCTGGCGTTCGAAAAATAATGAGTTGTCAAATTTATTTAAATCTTATAAGTTACAAAATTCACAAACGTTTTTATATACAAATATTCTAACCAAAAAGGAAGGAAAAATTGCATTAGCTATTGCTTTATCCGGAATAGCCGCAACGTTATTGCATGGTGGTCGTACAGCTCATTCAGCACTCAAATCACCGTTAAACGTACAAACGAATGAGAATGTCGTATGTAATATAAAAAAACATATGGCAAAAGTTCTGCAAAAATGCAATATTATTATTTGGGATGAATGTAACATGGCTTAGAAACATTCCTCAGAAGCACAACATAGAACTTTAAAAGATTTGAAAGGCAATGAAAGATTTTTTGGTGAAGCTCTCATTTTATTATCCATGATCCAACGGCTGACCAATTTTCAAAACAACTACTTGGTTAAGTGAAAGAACTATTTTAGCCGCAAGAAATTTCGATGTCGATAAATTAGTGTTGTTATTCAGGACATGATTGATTCCGAAACGTTTTCTTTCAAATCTATGGATAGTGTTGTTGAAGAAAATGAAGCAATCAATTGTCCAACAGTATTTTTGAATTCACTTGATGTGACCGATCTACCTCCACATTTATTAAAATTAAAAGTTGGTTCTCCAATAATTTTGCTACGTAACCTCAACGCTCCGAGACTATGTAATGGAACCAGGTTAATTGTTGAGAGAATAATACCCAATATTATTGGGGCCACAGTTCTCAAAGGCAAATTTAAAGGAGAACATGTCTAGCTGCCAAGAATTCCTATGATTCCTACCGACACACCGATAACATTCAAAAGATTGCAATTTCCGAACAGATTGGGATTTGCCATAAATCTCAAGGACAATCGTTGCAAATATGTGGTTTGGACCTCGAAAACTGTTGTTTTTCCGTGTCGGAAAGCCAGCAAATTTATTCACTTACTGCCAGAATACTAAAACTAAAAATATTGTTCACTCTTTTTAGAATTACAATAATATAAATATATTGGTCATTCTTATACATATGTATGTTACAATAAATATTTATTTGAATTTTCAGAAATAAAGCATGGTTTTTCTTTAACAGTTTTCAATTAATATTAACAAATGCACAAAAGTTTTTTATATAGATATATACAGATTATAACTAAAACAAGTAAGAAAATTATAGTCGGTCTAGACCGACTATACGATACCCTATACCATGCGTTTAGAGACCCTATCTCTCAGGCCCAACTAACTGGATATAGAAAATAAGCATAAATCAAATTTGAGTTTGATTTTTATTAATTTTTTTGGCTGAAGATATGAAAAAGTTCATATCGGATTATATATCTATATGGGGACTAGGCACAAAAATGGACC
The DNA here is from genome assembly GCA_963682025.1 of Cordilura impudica. Lineage (NCBI taxonomy): Eukaryota > Metazoa > Arthropoda > Insecta > Diptera > Scathophagidae > Cordilura > Cordilura impudica. Next base: position 206,738,112 of record OY821520.1, on the reverse strand, counting down.
GATCCTGACCATTTTTGGTAAAGTTTCTTGTATTTTGCAAAAGTATATACAAACAAAATTTGAGAAGAATCAGTGCAATATTTTTGTTTTTAGATAGATTTATGTAGGTGAAGATCGGGAAGCAGCTCTATATGGGGCCTATGACTAAGATTAGTCCCATAGGGATCATTTTTGGACTACTGATTAATGGATGTAATAAACACATACAAACCCAATTTGACCTATATATATATGATAATTTGGATCTTATGGCAATTTATGTTGATTTCATAGGTGTCAGGTCTGAACATGGACCGAGTCTCACTAATTTCAATAGCGTTCATCCTATGGTCGAAAAAAGCTTATATACCAAATTTCATCAAAATATATTCGTATTTGCGACCTGCAGTTTGATTACAAGCTTTACATGGACACACAGACGGACGGACGGACATCGTTAAATCGAATCAGACAGTGATTCTGATTCGATCGGTATAATAAAAGATGGGTCTAGGTCAAATATTTTTGGTAGTTACAAACAGCAGCACAAAGTCATTATACCCAAACCACATAGTGGTATAGGGTATAACAAGTAAGAAAATTATAGTCGGTCTAGCCCGACTATACGATACCCTATACCATGGTTTAATTGGTTATAGCAAATTTTGGATTTTTATTAATTTTTTTGGCTGCAGATATGAAAAAGTTCATATCGAATGCTATATCTATATGGGGACTAGGTCCGAAAATGGACCGATCCTGACCATGGTTGGTAAAGTCTCTTGTATTTTGCAAAAACATATATAAACAAAATTTGAGATGAATCAGTGCAGTATTTTTTTTTATAGATTAAGTGAAGATCGGGAAGCAGCTCTATATGAAGCCTATGACTAAGAGTTGTCCCATAGGGATCGTTTTTGGACTACTCATTAATGGATGTAATAAACACATGCAAACCCAATTTGACTAAGATCTATAAGACAATTTGGATCTTATGGCAATTTATGTCGATTTCATAGGGGTCATTTGTATGGGGGCTAAGTCTGAACATGGACCGATTCTTACCAATTTCAATAGCGCTATTCAGACCTAGTCCCCATACAAATGACCCCTATGAAATCGACATAAATTGCCATAATTGCCAAATTGTCGTATAGATCTTAGTCAAATTGGGTTTGCATGTGTTTATTACATCCATTAATGAGTAGTCCAAAAACGATCCCTATGGGACAACTCTTAGTCATAGGCTTCATATACAGCTGCTTCCTGATCTTCACTTAATCTATAAAAAAACAAAAATATTGCACTGATTCATCTCAAATTTTGTTTGTATATATTTTTGCAAAATACAAGAGACTTTACCAACCATGGTCAGGATCGGTCCATTTTCGGACCTAGTCCCCATATAGATATAGCCTCCGATATGAACTTTTTCATATCTGCAGCCAAAAAAATTAATAAAAATGCCACTCATATTTGGTTTATGCTTATTTTCTATATCCAATTTGTTGGGCCTAAGAGATAGGGTCTCTAAACGCATGGTATAGGGTATCGTATAGTCGGTCAAGACCGACTATAATTTTCTTACTTGTTCTTTTTAAACTCTTTCTTTTAACTCATACTCTCTGTCTGTCTGTCTGTCGTGGGGCAACCCCTTTCCCCCTTATCCAATTGATGTAAACGTGGCCCATAGTCTTGTTGTGACTACAGATTAATTTTGAAGTAGTCACGCACAGTCATGCACAGTAACTGAGTGATCTAATCGTCTTTTCCCCTCATCCGATCGATCTGAAACTTGGTCCATACACTTGCTGTGAAAAACAAATTAACTTTGACTTAGTCTCGCACAGTTACGGATGGTCACGCACAGTCACGGATAGATTTAAAATGGATTTTCCCTTTTCCGATCAATCTGAAACTTGGTCGATATACTTGTTGTAATAAAAGATTAACTTTGACATAGTCACGCACAGTCACGGAGTGATTTAAAACCCACTTCCCTTATCCGATCGATCTGAAACTTGGTCGATAGACTTGCTGTGAAAAAATATTAACTTTGACATATTCACGCACAGTCACGTACAGTCACGGAGAGATTAAAGCCTTACTTCCCCTCATCCGATCGATCTGAAACTTTGTCCATAGAGTTGTTGTGGCCAAAGATTAATTTTAACACAGTCACGCACAGTCACGGAGAGATTCAAAACTCATATGCATAAGGAAAGAAAGAGTTTTAATAAAAACTTTTTGTGGGTTAGATTAAACTCTTTCTTTAAACTCATACTCTCTGTCTGTCTGTGGTGGGGCAACCCCATTCCCCCTTATCCAATTGATTTAAAACTTGGTCCGTAGTCTTGTTGCGATACAGATTAATTTTGAGGCAGTCACGCACAGTCACGCATAGTCACGGAGAGATTCAAAACTCATATGCGTAAGGAAAGAAAGAGTTTTAATAAAACCTGTTTGTATAGGTTATATTATTTTGTTACTTACTATCTGTCCCCATATTTTTTTTTAATTTATTCGATTTGGGATTTCTAGATTCGTGTATTGTGTACGACAAAATATCCATAAGTAATTCTGAGCCATTTTCCATAAATCTTTTTAATTTCGTTTAGAATTTGCAACTCAGTTGATCAATCAGTTCAACAATAAAAGGACACAAACTTGCAATACAGTTAGTTAATGGTCCTTGAACTGGATATTATCCAACTAAAAGGGATATCGTACCTGAAAGCGATATGTGGTTTATACAGTAGACAGTCAAACCTTTTTATTTCACAAAGACCGTAACTACTTTGAATTCCGTATTTTTTTATATTAATTATATTATATTATATTGTGTTCAACCTTGATAACGGTGATGTTGACTCAGAGTTTCTTTTATCGAACTTAAATTTTAACCTACTTTGTAAATTCATAAGACATTTCAAACCGCTTCATTTGGACTATTTTATAACTAAATACGCAAAATTTGTCATGATTCTAATTAGCGATGTCCGTATGTGTGTCTGTCTGTCCGTCTATCTGTGAGTCCATGCGAACCTTGTAATAAAACAGCAGTCGCAACTATGTGAATTTCGGTGCAGGTTCAGACCTAGCCCCCATAAAATAACCTCTATCAGACCCACTAAAATAGTCGTAAGATCCACATTAGCAAACAAACATATAAATCCATATATATATATATGTATATGTGTGTCTATTTACCCAGTTATCAGTAGTCCATAAATAAACCCTACAGCAAAGTTGGATCCGAGCCGATCTCTCTAAACGCATGGTATAGGCTATCTAGACCAACTGTAATATTCTTATTGTTTTTTATTAAAATTTGTGGCAGTATTAAACATTAAACTACTTCTATTTTTCTCATCTTTAAAAAAAATATTACAAAATATATAAACTTTTCAAATGTGGTCCATTTTCAATGTAATATTCACATCCAATATATTTGATATAAAATTATATATAGAAATCTCGCAAACATATAATTTAAGTTTATTATTTATGTCCATTTATGACCTCATCTAGTATAGGGTATCATATGATCGGCCTTCTTTGATTGAAAATATCCTGTACAGATCTGAATTAAACGTGAGACGGCTGTATTGATGTCAGAACAAATATAAGTTAATTACATCTAAAACAATGAAATTTCTCGTATTTATGAATCGTCTGTATTAGATAATGGCCTACATCCCTATAAATAAATCTAAATACACACATATATTTATTTATACATACCTATGTATGTACATATGTTCGTCACAGAATCTCAAAAAATGCTACCGTCAATGTTTAAACATAAATGTAATTTATGTAGAGTACATACATTATTATCAATTTACTTAGCCGTCATTCTGTCTGCCACCTACTTTACGGTCAAACTGTTATGCCAAACAAACACAAATACTCGTACATGTTCTTTTACTGTTAAATCTGATTATATAACCGAAAGAAAATGCGTGACAATCATTTTTTTTTTATTTATTTATTTTCTTTTTTTTGGCAATTCTACAGAACAATAATAAAGAAGAAGATTCGATTGTTTCGAAGATATATTAAAAAGAAAAAAACAAATACACCGAGTTTGCATTCAGTTTAATATATTCACAGAAAATATTATATCGATGATTCAACTGAGTAAATATATATTTTATGTTTTTTTTTCCTCTGAAGGAAAAAAGCTGTTTCAATCAAGTTATCATAAAACATGTAGGTATGTCTGTATCTAGAAATAGAAAAACTGTTTTGAGTTCGTAAAACCTTAAATTAAAAATGAACTGCATCTTAACTTTCCGATGGTTACTAGAAGACTATAAAAATCTATTCAAATTTTTTGAGGAATTTAAAAATCTGAGTTTAAATTCAGTAAATGTATTATTTGATTTAAACAAATATTTACTTCATTCAACTTAATAACACTACTGGTAAATTACAAATTTTTGTAGTTGCTTTTAGTCTTCCTTTAATCATAAAAAGTTTTATTATTATGATTAATTTGCAATCAATTTAATTTCCTACAAACTTCTTATTGCTTAATAGCCTGTTTCTCTATTTCGAAAGAACACGTTTGTTCGCTATTTAAGCGAAAGAAAACCAATTTGCATTTCTCTAACTTTATTCTATGCGAACGATGACTCGAACGACAAGTCGAATGAAAACGTAAACGTTTTCATACAAAATTTGGTTTCTCTATCTCGAACGGGTTGTCAACACTGCTATCGCAAATGTCAAAATCAGTAATTTGCTATTTTGTTTTCGACTGGTTATTAATGTTGATATTTTCCAACAAATTGATTAAGAAAACAAGTAAGAAAATTATAGTCGGTCTAGACCGACTATACGATACCCTATACCATGCCCTATCACTTAGGCCCAACTAACTGGACATAGAAAATAAGCAAAAACCAAATTTGAGTCTGATTTTTATTAATTTTTTTGGCTAAAGATATGAAAAAGTTCATATCGGATGCTATATCTATATGGGGACTAGGTCCAAAAATGGACCGACCCTGATTATGTTTACTAAAGTCTCTTGTATTTTGCAAAAATATATACAAACAAAATCTGAGAAGAATCAGTGCAATATTTTTGTTTTTTAATAGATTTAAGTGAAGATCGGGAAGCAGCTCTATATGGGACCAAAGGGATCATTTTTGGACTACGCATTAATGGACGTAATGAACGCATACAAACCCCAATTTGAGTAAGATCTATATGACAATTTGGATCTTATGGCAATTTATGTCAATTTCATATGGGTAATTTGTATGGGGGCTAGGTCTGAACATGGACCGATTCTCACCAATTTCAATAGCGTTCATCCCATGGCCGATAAAAGCTTATATACCAAATTTCATCAAAATATATTCATATTTGCGACCTGCAGTTTGATTACAAGCTTTACTTGGACACACAGACGGACGGACGGACGGACGGATGGACGGACGGACATCGTTAAATCGAATCAGAAAGTGATTCTGATTCGATCGGTATAATTAAAGATGGGTGTAGGTGAAATATTTTTGGTTGTTACAAACAGCAGCACAAAGTCATTATACCCAAACCACATAGTGGTATAGGGTATAAAAAGATAGATAAAGGAAATAAAAAAAGGCAATGGATAACAAAAAGTACAAAATAATACAAATATTTACAGTTTAATAAGAACTTTAAATTTCCGTTTAAAATCAACAATGGACCAGCTGAAGACTATGCTCGGAGCAAACAAATTTTCAGCAGAGGAATGGAAAAATTTAACCAAAAAACTTAAATCCGTTTCTCCCCCTATGCGTACTGTTGCTGAGTGGAAAAAGGTAAGTGTATTTAAATTTTTGTTTGCGGCTTAGCAGCTCATATTTACATTATTTATTTACAGACCTGGGAAGATTTGAAGTGCCCAAATAAAAAGAAAATAGCTGAAGATCAAAAAAAGTCTTCGAGAAACCGGTGGTGGTCTATATCGGTTCATCCACTCAACGGAATTGGAGCAGGTGATTGACAGGTTTTTGCGTTTGTCTTCTGCAGCACCCAGTGGTAAGGTGTTCGAATTAAATACTAATCTTATTTACAGATAGATCTATCTCTTAATCAGCATTGATTTTATAATGTCACCCCGATAAATTACTCCAACATTACTCCAACAGCAGCGACAACAATTGGAAGTTAAGTTAAATAAATTATAAAATGATGACCCCAATAACAAGGAGTTTGATGCCAGAACTGAGGCATGGAATTGTTTGAAAGACCCTTCAAAACGTAAACAATATGATGCTGAACTATTGCTAAAGAAATTTCATTCTCACAAATTTATAAAAATTAACATGAATATTTATTAATAAATTTGTATATTTTTTTTACATATAAATTCAAATAATTTTTTTTATAAATTTAATTTATACATTAATTCATTTAAAAAAAATGATAACTAAAGTTAATATAATAAAATTAATATAATTAAAATAAAATCACTTTCACAAATTATTATTCACACAAATTATTTACTTCATTGCATTTGTCATATACAGCTGATTAATGTTAAATAGGGTTGTTTTTATCTTCAAACAATTTAGTAGTATTTTTGCTATTTTTAAAGGAAATTGTAATAATTGCTCAGGATACTCGATCTGGCATCGCTGTGTCCTATAAGTGCGTAAGAAACGAAAATTGATACACGTAAGTCAAGGCGATCGAACGTTATTGAGATAGAAAAACCCAAAATAATTAACATTCGAGTGACTTGCTTTCGTTCGAATAATTTTTCGTTCGACATAGAGAAACAGGCTATAAACATATAAATGTTGGTAAAATGAAAAGTATTTGGTACTGAGTGTCGAGCACATATATCTTTTCATACTCTAAAGTAACTACACGGTATCTTCAGAGTTGTATTTTTGGGATAAAATGTTTAATTCAGCAAGTACAAAAAATAAAACAAATTAAGGCATGCTTTTGTATGCTTTCTTATTAACCGCGAGAAATAATTATCAAAGTGAAAATTCGTGTACATATACTATATACTAACCAAAGAAAGTTTCGGTGCACCCCGCCCCTGAAGTAAACTTTGCTTTATTTTATGATTTCAAACATTTGTCTGCTGTAGCGATAACAACCAGTGAGCTGCATATATTTCAAAAACTTTAGATATTCAATAAAACATTTTAATGTTCAGATTTTCCAGATTAAATTAACACATTTTAAGTTATTCGATTTAATTTTAAGAAAAAAAAAATCATGTGAATCCGATCACAGGGGAGATGTGTAAACATCTGGTAATAAATAAAATGCAGAAAACAGCGACAAAAAGGTTATTTCATATAATAATTTTTTCACCAAACAATCATAAGTCATACCGATTTGTCTTAATGGTCACATCTAACGCGTAAGATGTGTTCACACATCAAAAATTAAATTCAGTTACTTTTTATACTTGAATTGAATACTAATTTTACTTAGGAATCTTAAATTATATTAACGCATAATATTTTTATTTACGTGCTTACGTGTTACGTGCTTTCACATTGATATCTATGGTGAGACTGTTTATGTCTATTTGTGCCATAATCTCTCTTTTCGTCCGTCTGCAAAACTGAAGTCAAAGCGTGCTTTACCCAATTGTCCATCGTTTTCAAATTATGTTACTCCAGGACCACTCTCTCGTTAAATTCAAAGTCTGTCTGTTGATATTTCAATACGTCTAGTATTTCACCATTTTTTCGCTATTCTCGATTGTTCGGATTTTAGCTGAATTTTTCCAAAGTAAAATCTTTATATTTGAAACACGGCCATTAGGGAATCAAACTTTTGGTTTTGTCATGTTTTGTATAAATACTTTATGAATTTCGTTAGTTTGAGAAATGCTGACCTTATAAAATTATTTTTTTATGTGCACCTATGTTCATATTTCCGTTAGCACCGTTTTCAGTTTTGTTCAAAATTGTAGTGGACAAAATTTTAAATTGTTATATTCTTGAAATACAAAAAAAAAAACTGGAAAATATATTGTGTTTAATTTTTTGGCTGCCAAAAGTACCAACAATATTACGCTTTAGATGATGTCGAGAAACATTAAAAAATTAAAATGTTTATAGTTTTTAACCGATTGTTGCTGGTAGTTCAAAAAATAAGCTAATTGTACTTATGTATTTTGATATTTGCAGTCATGTGGGAATTTTATGAATTCAATATTCGTTTGCAAATGTGAGACGAGTGCAAGTGCATTTGAAGTGCAACTATTTTTGTGTTTTCTGACCTGTTAAACACGAAAATAGCAATAAAAAAAAAACCATTTTATAGATAAGTTTTCTTTATATTCTTTCTTATTATTTTCGGAAGTATTTTCACTCTATATCTCAATCTAGCAACTAAAGAAATATGTTACTATATAGATAACTTGGGCAAACAATTTTCTCTAATGGACAGAAACATTAAAAACAGGTAAGAGTGTTAAATTCGGCGGTGCCGAATCTTTGATACCCTCCACCTCGGTTTGAGCATTGATAATAAATGTAAACAAAATATTGGAAAAAGTAAACAATTTGTTAAACTTAATACCAAATTATTTCAGAAAATTCTTTGGGTTGGTTTTCGTCTTTTCTATTATTTCGGATTTAATTTTTTTTTATTTATTAGTATTAAAAATACTTTAAATATTCAAAAACATTACATAAATTCATATTACATTAGTTATAAGTTCTATATAAATAAATTGTATCTTACTACATTTGTACATTTTTTTCTAAATACATTGTAATTTCTTTCAAGTTTCATATTGTTTGGTAAATCATTGAATAGTTTGAAGCCTTTATAAAAAAGGGATCTTTGCATATGTGTTGTCATGACCCTTTGGATTCGAAAATCTTCAGTATTTCTTAGTGCATACGGTTGTACTTCTCCAACATATTTAATTTGATCGCATAGATATTCTGGGGCATCACCTTGTTTCATTTTTTTAATAAAAATTAAAGTGTTGAATTTCAGTCTTTGATTTATATTTAACCATTTTAGTTCTCTAACCATTTCGTTGATGTGTTTATATCGATTGCATTTTAGTATAATTAATAATTTATATCGATTGCATTTAGTATATTGCTTTGTTTTGTAGTTTTTGCATTCTTTCTACCTGACTATCATTACAGCAAGTATATATTACTGTCGATCCGTATTCAAAATGTGGTTTAATTATTGTATTATAAATATTTATTGCAGTTGTTTTTGATATTTTATTTCGTATTCTTTTAAAAAATCCGATTTTTTCCCGATTTTTTTACAAGTATAGTCTATGTGTTCTTTAAATTTTAAGTCTTTATCTATTATAAATCCGAGATATTTTATGTGTTCAACCTTTTCTATTATTTTATCGTTAATTTTAAATATTGCTTCAGTGTTCATATTTATTTCAATTATTTTTGTTTTATTTTCGTTTAGTTTTAGTTTATTCATTTTTAACCAGGTATTAATTTTATTGATGTCATGGTACATATTTGCTCTGTAACTTTCATCATCATCTCCTTCCGTGTATATTAATGTATCATCTGCGTATAGGACCATTTCACTTCTATCTAATACCTTTGGCATATCATTAATATATATAATAAATAAGAGAGCTCCCAAAATTGAGCCTTGTGGTACACCGAAATCATTTTCAATTTCAGTTGACAAAACATTATTAACTTTAGTTATTTGCTTCCTATTTTTCAAATACGACTCGAACCAATTTAATTCCGTAACTTGTATTCCATACATATAGAGTTTCTTCACTATAATTTGCCTGTCGATTGTTTCAAAGGCTCGTTTAAAATCTAAAAAAATTGCCATCACTTTTTTTGTTTTTTCTATATTTTTCCATTTACTTATTACATAATTTACAGTCGTTTCACATGAGTATTTTTTACGGAATCCTGATTGGTACTTTGACAATATAGAGTTTTCTTCAATATATTTTTCTAATTGTTCTTTGACAACTTTTTCCAAAATTTTTTCACAGGTTTTTAATGTGTTTATTGACCGGTATTCTTCGCATTTATTTGTTTTTGTCGCTTTTCAATTGGTGTTATCATAGTCACTTTCCAATTTTCAGGGAATTCACCTGTCTCTAGCGATTTATTTATAATTTTTAATATTGATTCTCCTGTTACGTTCCAGTTATCAAGAATGATTTTATTAGATATTTTATCACAGTCAGTTTTATTTTTCATATGTATAATTATATTCTTAAGTTCTAAAATGTTTATTGCACAGAATTTGAATTGTTGGTTTATCACAGTTATTTGGTTTTCATATTGCTCATATTCTATGGAATCTCTTATTAATTTAATACTATCTACAAAATAATTATTGAATTGACTAGCAATTTCTATATTATCCTTATATTCTACTTGGTTAAATATCACAGTTTTTATCACACTATGGTTTTTTTTAATTACTAGATCTTTGATCTCTCTCCACATTTGTTTTTGATCACCCGCATTGTTAATTTTATTATTAATGTATTTATTTTTTTCGTTTTCGATTTTCACTTTATATAAATTTCTTATTGTTTTGTAATTTTGCTGTTTGGTATTTAATTATTTTGTCCTTTTTCATTAAACGTAATTCACTATTAAACCACCGATTTATATTGCTTTTTTCCCGTATAATTCTCTTATTAGTAAATTTTTGTATAGTTTCTTTAAAGCAATTATCAAATAAAGTTACATTTTCATTAACGTTTTCATTATCATTGTATCCCATATTTTTACTTAACTCTGTGTTAAATGTCTCTTTGTTGTACTTAAAAATTTCTAATTCTTGGTTGTCTATGTTGGTATAATTATTTTTTTCAGTTTTAATTAAAATATTTATCATTTCATGATCCGCTATTTTATTTGTATTGCTGTTGTTTACTGATATATTACAATTATTTGTTATAACAAAGTCAATTATTGTTCTAGAATTTTTTGCTATTCTAGTATATTCACTAACTAATTGCCTAAGGCCATTATCATTTAGTATACATTCAAGTTGATTTTTATGTGTCGAATTTTTAGACCAATCAATATTAAAATCTCCTGTTAATAAAATATCACAGTTATAATCACTTATTTCATCTAAAACTTCTTCAAAACTTTTACAAAACTCCGACTCTCCATAACTAGGCGATCTGAATATTGCAGCAATTATTATTTGATTGTCTTCACATGTGGCTTTACATACTAACATCCAGTATTTAGCACCTTCTATCTTTTCAATAATTTTAGTTAGTTTCCATATCTTTTTAAAATAAATAATGACTCCACCAGTTCTTGTAGAAGTAGAAAACGATAAAATATGATCATATCCTTGTAATATAATTTCATTTTCTTCTATGTCTTTTGTAATGTGGGTCTCCGAAAGTATAAATAAGTCCGGGTTTTCATTCGATGCAATGACTTCCACTTGATTATAATTATTTACCAATCCTTGTACATTTGTGTATAGAGCACGTATATTCTTTGATTGTTAAACTGATAAGCCAATTTATCTCATTTTTAAATTCAATTTATTCTGATAAACGGGGCATTCTCTACTGTTTGTAAAATGGTTTTCATTTTCATGCAATTTATACATTTCATTATCTGCTCTGTATTTTTGCATTCTTTTGTTTTATGTTGTCCATGACATCGCAAGCATATTTCCTGATTTTTGCATTCTTTTGCGATATGGTTACATCCTCTACATTTACGGCACTGCGTTACATCTGTTCCATCGTATACTCTACATCTTTCCCATCCTATATTTACTTTCCTTGCTTCTATCATTTTCGTATATGTTTCGTTATCAACTGCCATTTTTACATTATATATTGTTTTATTATTTCTTTTGATTTGATATTTTTCTATTATTTTGAGTTCTGCATTAGAGATACTTGGGTTCTGCTTTTTTAGTTTCTCAATTATTTCCTCCTCTTCATGTACAAAAGTCATATCCGTAATTTTAACTCTTAGCTCAATTGGGTTGGGCACCTTAATTTCATATCCTTCTGTTAACTCGTTTTCTATTGCACTTTTTATTTTCTCTCTTTCTTCACTATTCTCACTTTGGATTACAACCGTTCCATTTCTTCTATTTTCTACGCCTGTAATTTTTAAATTAACTGGATCAACTTTATCATTTAGTGCTTCCCTTGTTTTTTCTACTCCTTGTTTCTCCTTTGGTTTTACAATTAAGGGCACCTGTTTGTTAGCATCTGGTAGCACTGTTTTTTTAAACGAATCTGCATATGTTTGTTATACCCTATACCACTATGTGGTTTGGGTATAATGACTTTGTGCTGCTGTTTGTAACAACCAAAAATATTTCACCTACACCCATCTTTAATTATACCGATCGAATCAGAATCACTTTCTGATTCGATTTAACGATGTCCGTCCGTCCGTCCGTCTGTGTGTCCATGTAAAGCTTGTAATCAACTGCAGGTCGCAAATATTAATATATTTTGATGAAATTTGGTATGTAAGCTTTTATCGGCCATGGGATGAACGCTATTGAAATAGGTGAGAATCGGTCCATGTTCAGACCTAGCCCCCATACAAATTACCCATATGAAATTGACATAAATTGCCATAAGATCCAAATTGTCATATAGATCTTACTCAAATTGGGGTTTGTATGCGTTCATTACGTCCATTAATGAGTAGTCCAAAAATGATCCCTTTGGTCCCATATAGAGCTGCTTCCCGATCTTCACTTAAATCTATTAAAAAACAAAAATATTGCACTGATTCTTCTCAGATTTTGTTTGTATATATTTTTGCAAAATACAAGAGACTTTAGTAAACATAATCAGGGTCGGTCCATTTTTGGACCTAGTCCCCATATAGATATAGCATCCGATATGAACTTTTTCATATCTTTAGCCAAAAAAATTAATAAAAATCAGACTCAAATTTGGTTTTTGCTTATTTTCTATGTCCAGTTAGTTGGGCCTAAGTGATAGGGCATGGTATAGGGTATCGTATAGTCGGGCTAGACCGACTATAATTTTCTTACTTGTTTTTTGTTGGTTTCTTTTAATACCTTCTTTATTTCGTTACACATACTTTTGTTTTTTTCTTCTATTGACTTGCACATTTCTTTATTGTTGTTTTCAAAATCATTTACATTAATATATAATTTTTTAACTTCTTCCACATTTTTTTCACATGATTTTTGAACAGTAACCATTTTTATACCCTATACCACTATGTGGTTTGGGTATAATGACTTTGTGCTGCTGTTTGTAACAACCAAAAATATTTGACCTAGACCCATCTTTAATTATACCGATCGAATCATAATCACTTTCTGAGTTGATTTAACAATGTCCGTCCGTCCGTCCGTCCGTCCGTCTGTGTGTCCATGTAAAGCTTGTAATCAAACTGCAGGTCGCAAATATGAATGTATTTTGATGAAATTTGGCACATAAGCTTTTGTCGGCCATGGGATGAACGCTGTTGAAATTGGTGAGAATCGGTCCATGTTCAGACCTAGCCCCCATACAAATTACCCATATGAAATCGACATAAATTGCCATAAGATCCAAATTGTCATATAGATCTTACTCAAATTGGGTTTGTATGCGTTCATTACATCCATTAATGAGTAGTCCAAAAATGATCCCTTTGACCCCATATAGAGCTGCTTCCCGATCTTCACTTAAATCTATTAAAAAACAAAAATATTGCACTGATTCTTCTCAAATTTTGTTTGTATATATTTTTGCAAAATACAAGAGACTTTACCAAACATGATCAGGATCGGTCCATTTTTGGACCAAGTCCCTATATAGATATAGCATCCGATATGAACTTTTTATAAAAATCCCACTCAAATTTGGTTTTTGCTTATTTTCTATGTCCAGTTAGTTGGGCCTAAGAGATAGGGTCTCTAAACGCATGGTATAGGGTATCGTATAGTCGGTCTAGACCGACTATAATTTTCTTACTTGTTTTAACCTTTCTTCGTATCTTTTTTCTATTGCCTCTAACAATTGTTTTATTTCCCTCTCGTTTTGTTTTAATGATGATGAAAATTCGTGTTTATAATCTACCAGGTTTTGTTTGTTTTTATGTACATCTTCTTGTATATCTCTTAGGATCATATCGACATTGTGAATGTACTGGATACAATCCTCACATACAAAACGTAAAAAATTACATTCTTGCAAAGTTTTTTGGGAATACTGATCGATACCGGAACACTTCATAGAACTGTGATATGTTTTTTTACACACCCCCTCACATTGAATACCCGTTTCCCCACGAATGGATGATTTGCATTTACTGCACTCAGCCATGACTGAGTGCTTTTATTGTTTATTATTATAAAAACGTTTGTTTTTATAAAAACTTTATTTTCCACTAATTATAATTAGTATTTTTTATGGTTTTTAATAGTCCTGTCTATTTTTTTAAAACCAATTATTATTTTATTTTATTATTTTTATAGAGCATTAGTTTTTACACTTCTTTACATATGGCGTTGCCACTATTTGCTTTTGGTCATCGTGGTTGTTGATCGCCATGCATTTAGGTTATATACCTATATGTATGCGTTTCCGGTTATATGACATAACTTCTCCTTTAATATAGTTTTTGCTAATTAAATAGCTCGCCCTAACCTCCATTGCAAAGGTAATGGTTGTGTAGGGTGGCTATATGCATTAAATCGTGCTAATTGGAGATGGCTGTATAGTTTCTTTTAACTGCCCAAATATTTCTTCATTGTGGCCATATAGGTCGGATGGAGTAACAAAATAATAACCAAAAAAAAACTCTCTCAACTTTTTTATTAATATATTGCCATATTTTGAAAACATAGAGAATAAATTTATAATAATAAATAATCAAATTAGGGATGCGAAACGCAAAAAACCAAAAGTTCCAAACATTTGAAATAAAATAATTTGTTATCTTTATTTTCTGAAAAATGTTTCTGTTTATTTAAGGTGCTATTATATGATGTGTTTTTTACATATGCTTTCAAATTTTCCCACAAAAGTTGTACACATCGTGTGATACATATGAAACATTGTTTATGTACAATACATGAGGGAAGTCACATGTACATTTTTCAATTAGAACAGGTTCTATTTTTGCATGACAAACAAATGAAAATACAACAATGCTTGTGGCGAAAAAAACAGAGTAAATTATGAAGATTGATATTGACAGAAAAATAAATTGTTTAATATTAATTAACAATTAAAAAATATATAAATTTTTTTTGACATAAATTTTTGTAAATTCACAAATTAAATCAGCTGTTGTTTACATTTAGAGGTTATGTCATACGGAAATACGTATGAACGTGTGATAGCAGAAATTATGAATCGTATGTACAAGACAATTTTGACAGACATGACGAATTTCATATGGATAAAAAAAGTGACAGCACATATGTAAAAAACACATCGTGTAATAGCACCTTTATTTGAAAATGAAATAATGAATTGAATATGCTATTTAATTTTTTTATTTATATAAAAAAATTTTTAAATAGAAGCAAAATATTTTCACTATTTTATGATTTTTATTTATGTACGACGACATTTCAACCTAAAAATTTAAGTTTTTATCGATTGAATAAGCAACACAAAAATGGTTGTCGTTTAGATAACAACAACAGCTGACTTTAACAATAGCGAATATCGTTTAAAAATTTTACTGATAATTTTGCAATTTTCTTTTTTTAACGATTCGACTATCGTTAAAAGAAGTTACTGAATCGCGGTACTGAAAAGCTATTAATTTCTCCTGAATGGCAATATTTTTTTTAAATGTAAACATTTTTCAATGTAAACATATTTGGTGTTTTTTTTCGGAATTTCAGTTTGTGTTTAACGAAAAAAATTTATATATTAAAGATGCAATTGATGTCTTCTAAATTTAAAATTATTATTTCCGACGTTTTGATATGATTTTCTGAAATTCAATTAATATTTTCTAATTTATAATTGGAAATTTTAATTCCAGTTTTTAGAATTGATATTTTCTTAAATTTGAATGGAAAATTTAAAAAGTGCAATTTTGCATTTATGTGAATAATAATGCTTTAGTAATTATAAACAATTTTAAAAAATTAGATGTAATCGCAATCAGATATTTTGTAGGTAAAGCAGAATAATAGTTCTATATAACTATGTAGAACTGTTTTGAAAGCAAAAAACTCATTGATGAACTCGGTAACTCTATTTTATAAAGACAACAAAAAGTTAACATGCAAACTTATGTTCATATTTGTAAAAGAATAATGAAAAAACGTATGAAATAAAAGACCAGCCCGTGTATACTCTTAACATTGTTCTGTATGATATCTAGCTAATTAGAACAAAAATTGTGGCGCCATCTACTGCGGCATAGTCACGCTGAGCAAAATGAAGTGACACTCCGTTAAGCAAAAGAAATGTATTGTCCCCACAACAAAATATTGCAGAATTTTATGTAAATAAAATAATATACCGATTTATTTCTAACATGCATTTACTATGGATATACACACATACATACATACATATGTATATATAATATATGTATATTATTTGTATTATTTAATATGTGTATGTATGTATATGTAAATATTACACACAAAAAATACAACATCAAACGTTATTTTTGTGTTTTTCCTTTTAATAAATTAATACATAAACTGTTTCTTTACTAAATTTACATTGTTTTTTATACCCTCCACTCCAGTGTGCAGAGGGTATATATAAGTTTGTCATTCCGTTTGTAATAATTAGAAAAAAAAATTTGGACCCCATAAAATATATATATTTGTGATCCTTATAACAACCGGAGTTGATATAGCGATGTCCGTCTGTCCGTCTGTCCGTCTGTCCGTCTGTCCGTCTGTCCGTCTGTCCGTCTGTGGAAATCACGATGACGGCATCAATCGGGCAGCTAGGGTGCTCGTTGGCATAAAAAATGATTCATTAACATCCTGAAAAGTTTGCTATTTAAAATCGTCCAAATCGGTCAATTAGGGCCCGAGATTTGAATGAAGAACTAAAAAAAGTCTTGAAAAAATATAATTTTCTATGTTGTTCTTGTCACGATCACGCCCTCAATAGGATAGCTAGGGTGATAATTTTTAGTGAGAATGATTCACCAAATTCATGGGAAGATTTCTACTTCAAAAATCATTAAAATCGGTGGAACAGGTCCAGGTAAATCTATGAAAAATTAAAAAAAAAATTAAAAACATGATGTTTCCATATTGTTCCTGTTGTTATTCTAAATGTTGCATTGTTGTCATAGCTGGACTTGTTGTTTTTGTGGTCGTTGTGGTAATAATATAATAAAAACAAACCCTTTGTACATTTTTTTGTGAACTCTGGTAGAAAATTTTAAAAGTTTCCATTGTTTTGGCATCACTAAAAAAATTTGTTAGATCATTTCTGTCATTGCCACGAGCCTGCATGCAAAATTTCAGATCGATTGGCTGACGGGAAAGGGGCTAAAAATCGATCCAAAATTTTGTCGACAAGCAGACACTACCAGTTAATATAAAGGCAGTAAGTAAAGGGAGTAAAAGTTCACCAATAATTTAAAAAACAAATTTTTATGTATTAATTTATTTAAAGAAAAAAATAATTAAATGAAATAGTAATAATAATAAAAAAAAATAATATACAATACAAAAAAAAAAGAATATATAAATAAAATAAAATAAAGATAAATGCATTCATAGCATTATAATACATATAAAAGGTCAATGTTTTCTACCCGTAATCGTAACGAGTCAGTTGTTTTTTTTTACATGAAAATCATTTAAAACAGTTACCGAACGTAACCGGAACGTCCCAATACTTTTCATGTGAAAAAAAGGCTGACACGTTACGTAACAGTTACATGTCGCTAACTTGTTCTTTACACAGGCTACTGCTTTTGCAGCCAACTTCAAGTCTATTTATATAGTTTCGTAAGCATAACTGATAAAATTGTTTCTATTATTTTTTGCTGTAAGTAATAAATTATAAATATACTGAATTTGCAAACTAAAATGGATACATATATTGGAGGTGCTTTAATACAAAAGAGTTAACGAAACAAAATCAAAAAAAAAACAACTCTACAACAGCAACAATGGCAGTCATATGTTCTTCAAATAGAAAAAAAAAACTGCAAGTGTGTTTTGTTGGCTACAAAACAAAAATAGTGTTGACAATATAACAAAATATGTAAAAGAAGTTAGTGCTATGAAATATTTTATTTTGTTTAAAAAAAAAATCGCAAAATGAAAGGCTATAATTCCATTAATAATCAAAAGGCGTTAAACTAATTTATTTATTTTTACGTTGTACTAATGCATTTTAAATAAGTAAAAGTAATTGTATATTTAAATAAAAAGCATTTGTATTATATGTTGCTGTCGTATTCAGAAAAATCAAGTAGCTGACTATACGACTACAAATGCTGCTGCCAGCAGTCGTCTATGTGTTTCATTCATGATGTTGCATTTTTTTGCGAGCAATACTTACATATATTCTAAATAAAGAAATAATAGTTCTTTTCATACTGCGAAATCTATACAAATATATGTACAAATACTATATGTCAAATTTCAAATTTGCAATAATTGATACATTTTTGAAAGAAAATTGTATAATATGAAATGTCTTTAATTTATTTCATAGAAAACAATTTTTTGAGGTGCGTGGATTTTCCATATTTACTGTTTTACTATTTTCGTAATGAGGTTAAATGAGTTAAAAAGAATTTAATATATTTGAAAATATTAGGTGAGGATCCTCAAGATGTAATATACGATCGGTCTAAAACTTTTCACTTAGAGCCACAGTTAAATTCGAAACAACAAAAACCCATATATTTTGTGCATAAAGTTTAATATTAAATGTGCTTTTCTGAAATGCCTATATATATTTTCTCATTCATTTCTGACCATCTTCAATGTAAATTTACCAAAGTTTTTTTTATTGCAATATGTATATAAAACTTAAAAATTTAATATTTTTTATTGTGTATTAACTTATTATTCTGCGATTTTCATTACATCACAAAATATTACAAATTGGCACTACTGTTTCAAAAACAGAAAACTTCTAAATCAGTTGAAAACAGTTGATCTGTAAAACTGTGTGTGAAATTGTGTCAAATAAAATTACAAATATTAATAAATATAATAATACATATATATATATATTATTAATTTTGTTAAGAATTAGCACAAAATTGATTTTCCATTTTGCATTTCATTTATAAAGAATTCTGCCATATTTTGTTAAAGGGAAAATCCATTTTTGTTATATTAAAAAAAACAGACTTGCATTTAATTTTTCCGTGACTGCCTCAATAATTGCGTAGATGCCACCAAAATATTTTTTCTAATTAAAACAGTTGATCTGTAAAACTGTGTGTGAAATTGTGTCAAATAAAATTACAAATATTAATAAATATAATAATACATATATATATTTTATTAATTTTGTTAAGAATTAGCACAAAATTGATTTTCCATTTTGCATTTCATTTATAAAGAATTCTGCCATATTTTGTTAAAGGGAAAATCCATTTTTGTTATATTAAAAAAAACAGACTTGCATTTAATTTTTCCGTGACTGCCTCAATAATTGCGTAGATGCCACCACAATATTTTTTCTAATTAAATATTAACTAATATCTAACTAGAATTATGATTTATTCTGACTAAAAAGTTCCAATTAAAAGTTATTCATCCCAATTATGAATATTCTCAAGGAATTTCTTTCTCACGGAAAATACATTTCTCGAGAAAAAAATTCCTCCAATTATAAATTCCGCGTGAACAAAAAATGATTAACTGGCATCATCGAATTTCGAAGCCACTTGCTTTGCTTATTGACAATTTATTTTCTATTTTTTGTGTGTGTGCAAACGACCCTACAATAAATGTTCCACTAAACATTTTTGTTTGCTATCAAGTTGAGGTGCATTTGAGATCAAATACATTTTTCAAATCTCCAACGTTAATTCTCAAATGCCCTCAATAGTTCGAATATAGTCTTCTCAACTTAAAAGGCACATTTTTTATATGGCGATGTTCATAGTTATCAAATTGAGAAATTTGTGATTCTCAACTTGATAGCAAAGAAATATTTCCAATCGGTATCAAATGGAAGGTACGGAATTGCCATATTAAAAAATATTATACTAATTTTAGAAATGAAAACAATTACTTTTTTTAATGTTTCAATTTTCAATTTAATTTCATTATATATTTAACATTACTATGTACATATTTAACATTAAATGTACATATTATGTACATTTTTTAAAATCTAGAATTAAAAATAAATGAATTAATTAGTTGTACATTTTTTGAAAAATTTGACAAAAAGCAGAAATAATTAAATATATATCAATGATTTATTTGTACTTTTTTGGCATTTTTTAATTTAATTTATTATTTATGACATATTTAAATAATATCTCAGACTTAACACAAATCGTATTCAAGTTGAAAAAATGTTTGGTCTCAAGTGGAGAAAAGTGTTGGATATCCAATTGAGAGTAAAAATGTTTCCCAAAGATTGGAAAAAATGTTAAGTCTCAACTTGATGTCAAGTTGAAAGCAAACAAGGAGAAAAATTGTTCAACCCAAGTTGAGAATTACATTTCACATCAATTTAAGAACTTAACTTTTCTCCAACATTGGCGAAATAATATTTCAATGCATACTGGGGAATGACCGAAACTAACACATAAACAGTTTTTTCCTATTTGAAAAACATATGACTCATTGTTGCTGTTGTAGAGTTGTTATACCCTCCACTCCAGTGTGCAGAGGGTATATATAAGTTTGTCATTCCGTTTGTAATAATTAGAAAAAAAATTTTGGACCCCATAAAATTTATATATTTGTGATCCTTATAACAACCGGAGTTGATATAGCGATGTCCGTCTGTCCGTCTGTGGAAATCACGATGACGGCATCAATCCGGCAGCTAGGGTACTCGTTGACATAAAAATGATTCACTAACATCCTGAGAAATTTGCTATTTAAAATCGTCCAAATCGGTCGATTAGGGCCCGAGATTTGAATGAAGAACTAAAAAAGTCTTGAAAAAAAAATAATTTTCTATGTTGTTCTTGTCACGATCACGCCCTCAATAGTGCAGCTACAGTGATCATTTTTAGTGAGAATGATTCACCAAATTCATGGAAAGATTTCTACTTCAAAAATCATTAAAATCGGTGGAACAGGTCCAGGGAAATCTCTGAAAAAGTAAAAAAAAATAAAAAAAAACATGATATTTCTATATTGTTCTTGTTGTTATTCTAAATGTTGCATTGTTTTCATAGCTGGACTTGTTGTTTTTGTGGTCGTTATGGTAATAATATAACAAAAACAAACCCTTTGTACATTTTTTTATCAACTCTGGTAGAAAAATTTAAAAGTTTCCATTGTTTTGGCATCACTAAAAAAATATGTTAGATCATTTCTGTCATTGCCACAAGCCTGCCTGCAAAATTTCAGATCGATTGGGTCACGGGAAAGTGGTTAAAATCGATCCAAAATTTTTTCGACAAGCAGACACTACGAGTTAATATAAAGGGAGTAAAAATTCACCAACATCTAAAGCAAATAATGCTAAAATACCTAGTTGTTAATAAAAAAAACAATTGGGCAATTCACAATGGGTAATGTATCGTTGTATCTCTTGTATCGTGTATCACTTTACAATAGTGTAAAATTGTTGTTGGTAATTTTCACTGAAAAATCTGATACACGATCCAACTTCATTTCCTATGTTTAGTAAATGTTGTATATTGTATCATAACATATCAGTTCCAAGTGAATGCCAGTTTTTATGAAAAAGAAAAAACAAATACATACAATATTTTCAGCATAAATAATTATAAAATAAAATATGGCAAATAACGCAAATACATCGATAAGTTTATTTATATAAAAATTAATGTTTATATTTTTAGTATGGATTTTCTCTTTCAGTACCAACCAAAACATTTAACATTTTTTTTTCATTATAAATTAAAATGCAAGAGGTACGTAACTAAAACTCCAGGGTACATCTCACGACCAAAAAGCAAACACTGACAAGTGTTTTCTCTTATACAAAATAGCAGAAGCGACGAAGCGATCTTTCCTCGTTGGATCGAAAATTACTAAAGAAAGCGTTTTACAATATGAAAATACAACTGAGTGTTCACAACAAATGATTGTATTGTGTATTTCAATACAACATACAATATACAACACCTGTTGTGAATTGCCCAAATGTAAATTTAGCAAAAAAATTTATGTATTAATTTATTTAAAGAGAAAAACACAAAAATAACGTTTGATGTTGTATTTTTTGTGTGTAATATTTAAATATACATACATACACATATTATATAATACAAATAATGTACATATATTATATATATGTATGTATGTATATTCATAGTAACTGCATGTTAGAAATAAATCGGTTATTTTATTTACATAAAATTCTGCAGTATTTTGTTGTGGGGAAAATACATTTCTTTTGTATAACAGAGTGTCACTTCATTTTGCTCAGCGTGACTATGCCACAGTAGATGCCGCCATAATTTTTGTTTGTTCTAATTAGCTTTGCAATAGTTATTTCTATTTTAACATGAATGTTAATATTTTCAACCAGATATCATACAGAACAATGTTAAGAGTATACACGGGTTGGTCTTTTATTTCATACGTTTTTTCATTATTCTTTTACAAATATGAACATAAGTTTGGCATATTACCCACCAATCTCACATCACACTGCAAGTTCGAAAAACTCAATACACTCACATTTTTTTTACTAATACACACACATTTTCCGCAGTGGTCACACTAATGGCACCAAATTTTTCGTGCGAATAGTGGCAGACACTAACGATGATTAATGTTACCCTGTTATAAATTTAATGCAAATTTACTGGATTCTGTAAAATTGTAATTAAAGTTTTAACTTGTTAAATCTATTATAATGATTTATTTTTTGAAATGCGCATACAAAAACGCAAGTTTGTTAATTATAGAGCATAAATATTATTAACTATTATTAAAATAATACTAATAATAATAAATGTAAACATTTTCCCTCAAACATGTGCCTGTATAATAAACTTGGTAACTCTACTTAAAATAAAATAAGAGAGAGAAGTATACAAATGTTTTCAAGTTTACGCTTCGACAACATTTTAAAAATGAGATTGCAGTCAGATGTTTGAGCATAAAATTTAATGGCGATGGATTCGACTAATTCGAACAATTTTTCGTTGATAATACGTACACAACGATTTTACAATTTCAGTGTGATGTGAGATTGGGGGGTTAACTTTTTGTTGTCTTTACAAAATAGAGTTACCGAGTTCGTCAATGAGTTTTTTGCTTACAAAACAGTTCTACATAGTTATATAGAATTATTATTCTGCTTTACCTATAAAATATCTGATTGCGATTACATCTAATTTTTAAAAATTGTTTATAATTAATAAAGCATTATTATTCACATAAATACAAAATTTCACTTTTTAAATTTTCCATTCAAATTTAAGAAAATATCAATTATAATAAAAACTGAAAATAAAATTTCCAATTATAAATTAGAAAATATTAATTGAGTTTCAGAAAATCATATCAAAACGTCGGAAATAATAATTTTAAATTTAGAAATATCTTTACATTTAAAAATGTTTACATTTAAAAAAAATATTGCCATTCAGGAGATATTAATAACTTTTCAGTACCGCGATTCAGTAACTTCTTTTAACGATAGTCGAATTGTAAAAAAAAAGAAAATTGAAAAATTATCAGTAAAATTTTGAAACGATATTCGCTATTGTTAAAGTCAGCTGTTGTTGTTATCTAAACGACAACCATTTTTGTGTTGTTTATCCAATCGATAAAAACTTAAATTTTTAGGTTGAAATGTCGTCATACATAAATAAAAATCATGATATAGTGAAAATATTTTGCTTTAATTAAAAAACTTTTTTATATAAATAAAAAAATTAAATATAACCAAAATGCATGCCGATCAGCAACCACGATGACCAAAAAGCAAACACCGAAATAAATCCGAAATAATAGAAAAGAAGAAAACCAACCCAAAGAATTTGCTGAAATAATTTGGTATTAAGTTTAACAAATTGTTTACTTTTTCATTTACATTTATTATCAAGACTCAAACCGAGGTGGAGGGTATCAAAGATTCGGCACAGCCGAATTTAATACTCTTACTTGTTTTTATTAACAACTAGGTATTTTAGCATTATTTGCTTTAGATGTTGGTGAATTTTTACTCCCTTTATAGGTATTAACTCGTAGTGTCTGCTGGTCGGACAAATTTTGGATCGATTTTAACCAATCCCGTGAGCCAATCGATCTGAAATTTTGCAGGCAGGCTCGTGGCAATGACAGAAATGATCTAAAAAATTTTTTTAGTGATGCCAAAACAATGGAAACTTTTAAATTTTTCTACCAGAGTTGATAGAAAATGTACAAAGGGTTTGTTTTTATTATATTATTACCACAACGACCACAAAAACAACAAGTCCAGCTATGATAAAAATGCAACATTTAGAATAACAACATAAACAATATAGAAATATCATGTTTTTAATTTTTTTTTTTATTTTTCAGAGATTTCCCTGGACGTGTTCCACCGATTTTAATGATTTTTGAAATAGAAATCTTCCCATGAATCTGGTGAATCATTCTCACTAAAAATGACTACCCTAGCTGTCCTATTAAGGGCGTGATCGTAACAAGAACAACATAGAATATTATATTTTTTCAAGACTTTTTTTAGTTTTTCATTCAAATCTCGGGCCCTAACCGACCGATTTGGACGATTTTAAATAGCAAACTTTTCAGGATGTTAGTGAATCATTTTCTATATCAACGAGCACCCTAGCTGCCCGATTGATGCCGTCATCGTGATTTCCACAGACGGACATCGGTATATCAACTCCGGTTGTTATAAGGATCACAAATATATATATTTTATGGGGTCCTAAATTTTTTTTCTAATTATTACAAACGGAATGACAAACTTATATATACCCTCTGCACACTGGAGTGGAGGGTATAAATATATTTTTCGACCAGAGTTCATGATTGACAAATGCGGAAAAAATCGGGAAAAATATAAAACGAAACAAGTAAGAAAATTATAGTCGGTCTAGACCGACTATACGATACCCTATACCATGCGTTTAGAAACCGTATCTCTTAGGCACAACTAACTGGACATAGAAAATAAGCAAAAACCAAATTTGAGTGGGATTTTTATTAATTTTTTTGGCTGCAGATATGAAAAAGTTCATATCGGATGCTATATCTATATGGGGACTAGGTCCAAAAAAGGACCGATCCTGATCATGTTTGGTAAAGTCTCTTGTATTTTGCAAAAATATATACAAAACAAGTAAGAAAATTATAGTCGGTCTAGACCGACTATATGATACCCTATACCATGGTTTAGAGACCCTATCTTTCGGTCCAACTACTTCGATATAGAAAATAAGCATAAACCAAATTTGAGTGCGATTTTTATTAATTTTTTTGGCTGCAGATATGAAAAAGTTCATATCGGATGCTATATCTATAAAGGGACTAGGTCCAAAAATGGACCGATCCTGATCATGTTTGGTAAAGTCTCTTGTATTTTGCAAAAATATGTACAAACAAAATTTGAGAAGAATCAGTGCAATATTTTTGTTTTTTAATAGATTTAACTGAAGATCGGGAAGCAGCTCTATATGGGGTCAAAGGGATCATTTTTGGACTACTCATTAGTGGATGTAATGAACGCATACAAACCCAATTTGAGTAAGATCTATATGACAATTTGGATCTTATGGCAATTTATGTCGATTTCATATGGGTAATTTGTATGGGGGCTAGGTCTGAACATGGACCGATTATCACCAATTTCAACAGCGTTCATCCCATGGCCGATAAAAGCTTATATACCAAATTTCATCAAAATATATTCATATTTGCGACCTGCAGTTTGATTACAAGGTTTACATGGACACACAGACGGACGGACGGACGGACGGACGGACATTGTTAAATCAACTCAGAAAGTGATTCTGATTCGATCGGTATAATTAAAGATGGGTCTAGGTCAAATATTTTTGGTTGTTACAAACAGCAGCACAAAGTCATTATACCCAAACCACATAGTGGTATAGGGTATAAAAAAGCCCAAGTATTTTTTTATTTTTCACTCAAAGCTTAAATTTCTACAAACAAACCAAGTTATTATAATAGAAAATCTATGTATTCATTCCGAAGTTATAAGCAATTATAAAAAAGTATCAAAGTTAAGCTTCTTCAATTTTCTAGCGTAATTCGAAATAAGCTACAGTCGCAAACATGAATACATTTTAATGAAATTTGACATAATACCAATGATATTAGCTATTAAGATTGGTGATTATCGATGCATGTTCAGAGTTAGCTCCAATATTAAAGTATTCTATATAATCGACCAATATTGCCCTACGAACCCGATCATTATATACATACTAGGCCGGGTCAGTGAAAATCGTATTGTAGGGATCAAAATAAGAAACTTTGCCGAAGGAACCATACCTCTAAAACTAATTCTGATGTCCCGGAATTTGGGTCGAACTTTTGGGTAGGGCCAAATTTTGAAAAATCCCACTTTGACCCATTTAGAGTGCTCCAATCGAGTCCAAATGTATGACCGACCCCCACTTACTTTGGAGGCCCGACCCACCCATGCCAGTGGCACACCCCCTGGAACTCCCCTGTGGGGTTCCCCATAAAAACATTTCAAAAAATCGCCAGTTTTGGCACTTTACATGAAGAAATCAGCGAAATGCCTATGTTTTTTTTTTTAGTTTATTTTTCTCTTTAGAAATTTATTTAGTCAGAACATATAGAAAAGAAATTAAAAAAATTTATTAGAAATTAGCGTTTTTACAACCCTTTTAAAACCAAGGCATCGCTGTGGTGCATTTGCATGTCGTAAACTTAGTTGTGTGGGTTTTTATTCAACCCTTTTAAAAAATGAACGTATCACTGTGACACAATTGCAGGTCGTAAAATTGCTTGTGTGGGTTTTTTAAGCCGCCACAAGACACAGCTGCATGTTGTAAACTTACTTGTGTAGTTTTTTTATAGCACCTACTTAAGAAATGAAGGTTGTTTTTACAACCCTTTTAATGGGTTTTTTTATGGCATCTTCTTAAGAAATGCGCGTTTTTTGCAACCATTTTAACAATTAAGGTATCACTGTAATGCACCGCAACCCTTTTAAAGAATTAACGTATCACTGTGACACAATTGCAGGTCGTAAAATTGCTTGTGTGGGTGTTTAAGCCACCACAAGACACAACAGGTAGAATTGAAATTACCATTTCATTCTTATTACCTCGTAACAGTTTTTGTGAATGCATTAAGTCGTTGTGAAGAACTTAAAGTGTTAAGTGCTTATTTCAGATAAAAAAAATATTTTAAAAAAATAATAAGTGAAGTGACCATTCCAAATCAAAAAGTTTACAATGAATCCACCATCCTCTACACCGCAAGATGAAGCAACAACAACATCAACAACTATCGAAAACCCAATGAGTCATATACCCAAGCATGATGTTACTGTTTTTGGTGTGTCTACTGATTTGACTGATCTTAATTCACCAACCCATCTGGATATCTTGAGATATTATTTTTACTTAAGCGAACGTGCTAAAACAGAACAAAAAAAGTTTTCCTATAAATCATTCACTATTCAAGTACAAGATAAGTTGACTGGAATTTGGGAAAAACTTGGTATGGAAATAATGAAAAAAAATGTATGTAATAAATTGAATAGATTGCTTGACAAATATCAAGACCAAATCAAGAGAAGAAACAAAACCCAACAATTTACAGAGTATGTAAATGCGATTTGAAGGCAGCTCCATGTGCATGCGGCTTGGTTCCCGAACGCCTCAAAGAGTTTATGCACGATCAACATAATCAGAGAAGATTAACAATGGATGCATTTGTGATGGAAATTGAAGAGCAAGGAGCAACGTGTATGTCATCAATGCCAACATACCAAGATCCCGATGATTTAACATACGCACTGTCACCGGTTCAAGAAGATATGGATAGAAACAGAAGTTCACAATACACAGAGAGATACGATTGTTTTAACTTTGCCTTGGTATGTGACAGATTTGGTGTGCCTGATAGAGTAGCATCAGCATTGGGAACCGCTCTTTTTCAAGATTTTAAAATTAAAGATAAGCATGGGAAACCTCTCACCATGGATAAATCGAAAGTTCGGAGAGAAAAAGAGAAATGCAGACAAGAAGTGCTTCGCAAACGGTTAGATGATACCAATTTGTTACCGTTTTCATTCGATGGCAGAAAAGATGATACTTTAACGATAGATAAAATTGATGAGAAGTATCATACTAGGATGGTAAAAGAACCTCATCTTGTTATTTTGAGAGAACCCAATTCTGAATTGATTGGTTACGTAAGACTGAAACATGAAACCGCTGAATACAAAACAACCAAATTAAATGATTTTTTCAACGATAAAAATATATCACTGGATGCATTAATTAGGATATGCACTGACGGTGAGCCAACAAACACTGGCCCACATGGTGGAATTATACGACGATTCGAATTGCTGTTAAAAAGACCATTGCATTGGTTCGTTTGCCTTCTACACTTCAACGAACTTCCGTTTCGGCATTTGTTTGAAGCTTTGGATAAATCAGCCAGCACTGGACTGAGATCGGCAACCAGAAAACTGAGCCGTCAAATCGAAACTTGTGAAACTCTTATTGCTATCACTCATTTATTATAATTGTCAACCATTATTAATTATTTTATTATTATATATTTTCAGGTGGTGGACGGCTTCCAGAAAATTGAGTTGCAAAATATGCCCCCTGCTCCAGAAAAAATTGAATTTTCCACCGAATCGAAGTACTTATACGATATGGCCCATGCAATTTCTAGCGGCGTGGTTTCGGTGGATCTGGCTAACATCAAACCAGGGAAAATTGTACATTCTCGGTGGCTCACCAAGGCCGCTAGATTATTCCGATTATATGTGACAACGGAATATCCAGATGCAAATTTAAGAATTCTGGTTGAATTCATAATTAAATGTTATGTACCAATGTACTTCAATATCAAGTATTACAGCTCTGTCGTGTACGGCAGTGCATTATTTTTCAAGTTCATTGGTTGGTCACTATTTCTTGAACCTCGTTTACGCAAAATTGTCAATCAAGTAATTAAAGATAATTCATATTATGCGCATTCGGAAAACATCTTGTTATCAATGTTGTTTGATGATAGCAAAGAAAAGCGCGACTGTGCTATCAAGAAAATTCTACGCTATCGAACCGATGTTGACTACCCAACGCAACTTAGAGCTTATAAAAAACCAGATATAAACTTTAATTGCACAAGTTACACGGAAATAATCAATATGAATGACATAAATAATGTATTTGAACCACCATTCACGCGAAGCATTCCGTACGATACATTGAAAGAATATTTAAATCAAGATGATCCACCGTTTAATGATCCAAAAATTCCATCACACATACAAGGAACGGAACGACATGTTCAATTGCTAGCTAGCGTTTGCAAACGGGATATACCGGAAAATGAAGAGGCTGTTATGGCGACGGCATTAGAGAGACGTTCGAAATTGCCCAGACTTGAAAGTAAAAAAGACTTCAAACAATAATTTTTTTTTAGTTTCTTTTCTATAACTAACTTTAATTATTTTTTTCATTTACATACGTTCTGACTAAATAAATTTCTTAAGAGAAAAAATAGATATTATTATAAATAAATAATAAATATTATTATAAATAAATAAATAAATAAAAATAAAGAAAAAACATAGGCATTTAGCTGATTTTTCATGTAAAGTGTCAAAACGATTTTTTGAAATGTTTGCATGGGGAACCCCCCAGGGGAGTTCCAGGGGGTGTGCCAATGGCATGGATGGGTCGGGCCTCCAAAGTTAGTGGGGGTCGGTCATACATTTGGACTCGATTGGAGCACTCTAAATGGGTCAAAGTGGGATTTTTCAAATTTTTCAAATTTGACCCAAATTCTGGGACATCAGAATTCGTTTTAGAGGTACGGTTCCTTCGGCAAAGTTTCTTATTTTGATCCCTAGAATACGATTTTCACTGAGCAATGGGCGATTTTTAAATCGACCCGCCCTAATACATACATATATCAAATTTGGTTTGCAAGTGTTAATTATATCCATAAATCATCACTCCAAAAATAAAGAATGAGGAACTAAAGCAGCCTCCCTTTTATTCACTTAAATCTATCTAATGACTTACAACTATATCATATTTCACCCAGATTTGGTTTGTGTATGATTTTGGAACACATAAATGACTTCACTAAATATGGTTATGATAGGAAAATTTTGGATCTAGCCCCATATATTAATCACATCCCATATGAAGTTTATTTGTGGTTACCAGATTCGTTCTTTCCAGTACCAGATCTAAATCATCGGAAAGAAAATATTAAAAAACAAATAAGAGTGTTAAGTTCGTGTTCTAAACACGATACTATAACCAGAGTTGTCAACACTAATAAACAAAAAAAGCTAGATTTAAAATTATAATGGCTAGATTGATGACTACAATGATGTTTAAAATAATTAACAAAAATTGTAGATATTTTCAATCAGCACAAATGTAAACACATACCATTACATTTTTATTTGTTTGTTTTTCAACGATGCGATTTAGCGATGTCAGTCCTTCCGTCTGTGTGTCCATTTAAACCTTGTAATCAAACTACAGATCGCAAATATGAATATATTTTGATAAAATTTGATATAAATGCTTCAATCGGTCATAGGACGAACGCTATTGAAATTGGTGAAAATTGGGCATGTTTAGACCTAGTCCCCATACAAATGACCCCTCTGAGATCGATTTATATTGCCAAAAGATCCAAATTATCATATAGATCTTGGTCAGAATCGATCAATTTTTCTACCTAGATCCCATATAAATATTACAGCCGATGTGAACTTTTTCAGATCTGCAGGCAAAAAAATTGAAACAAATTCGAATTAGATTTGGTTTATGCTTATTTTCTATACCCAATTAGTTGGACATAATGCCAATTCTCTATACGCATTGTATAGAGTATCGCATACGCGATCTAGATTGTCTATAATGTGCAAACATGTGCAAAAAAAAAAAGAAAACAAAAATGTGTATGCATCGCTGATACATATCTATAATATTAATAGGCTAGGCGATTTCTTGTGACCGATGTTTTGTTCTACCGTTTTATCCCGATTTTTAACAAACTTATTTGAAAGGTATTTCTTTTTAGCCGTTTTGTAGATTTACAGATTATTAAATTTTTTCCTTTATTTTAAGTAAATTGCATTTAAAGTTGCTACTAACACATACATAAAATTTAACAATGCTATGTGTGTGTTTATTAAATTTGTTAATGTGTTTGTAATAAAAATCAGTTTGTTTATTGTGTTAATTTGTGAATTGGCTTTAATTGATTAGCATACCTTTAGGGTCTTTATTTAATGAAAAAATAAAATTTCCTAGAATTTGCATCTGAATTTCAAGGCCTGGAATCTGCAAGTCTATATGAATATGTTCTGTTACGTATAAGCATTTTTCTCTATTTGAATTTTTTTGTATGAAATTTTATCAGAGTTTTTTCACATTTTCATACGTCTAGAGCAGTGGAGGCCGTGCCAAACACATTGGTGTTAGGCTTCTTATATGTATACAGCCGAACGAAAACAAAAATACTCACCAAAGAGTAAAAGTAAACAACAATTTTATTCAGTCTTATGGAAGCTTTTGAACAAAGCAGATCTATGTCGCATTGCGTTTTGAAATTCATATATACATTTTTTAATAGGTACACAGAGAATATTTACAGCGACACACAATTTTTTTGTTTTATTAAAGCTTTTATTTTATAAATACATTTTTAATAAGAAGAAAGCTATAATGTGGGATGAAAAATGGGAAAGTAGTTTCTTCTTTTGTTTAAACGCGCTAAATGAAGCGGAGTGCGTGGTGTGTAACAATGTATTAAAAATACAAAAGGCATTTAACATTAAGCGTCATTATAGAATCTGTCACCCTATACTTCTTTTAGTTGTCGAAAACGAAAGAAGAAAATTACTAATAAAACTAAAAGAAAATTTTAAAATAAGATATAATTACATTTTAAACGGTAATACTTCTGAATGCGGAAAAATGAAGGCAACGTACACCATTGCTTTGGCCTTGGCAAAAAAAAGGGCGACCTTTTGAGGATGGTATATTTTTTAAAGAATTGTGCCTTTCGATAATGCCATTTTTTGATCAGGTCGGAAATCAAATGGGAAATATAATAAGGGAATTGTCTTTGTCACGTCAAACAATAGTTCGGCGTACTGAGAACATTGGTCTTTTTATACAAACGGAGACAATTAGACGAATTGAGAGCGCAAAATATGTTTCCGTTTGTTTTGACGAAAGGGTCGACATTATAAGAACTGTCGACGATTTTTTTAATTCATTCGAGGAAATTGTAAAACTCGAATCATTTTACGGTAATGTAACAGGTGAAGCCATATTTAAATCCATTGAACGGAATGTTTTATCAATAATTGATAAAAAAAAATATTATCTGCAATTTGTACCGACGGTGCAGCAGTTATGGTTGGACGCAACCACGGCTTTTTAGGGTATTTAATTAAAGCAGGAATAGAAGTTCAGCATTTTCACTGCATTATTCACCAGCAAGCATTACTTGCGAAAACAATTGGGTTCATTAACGTTATGAAGACGGCAGTAAAAATAATAAATCGTTTAAAAGGAGGCCATAATGCTCTTTCTCACAGAAAGCTTGTTGCATTTTTGCAAGATGTCAATGCAGAGTATGGGGACATCTTACTATTTACAGAAGTAAGATGGTTAAGTCGAGGAAAGAGCCTAGAACGTCTGGGAGGAAATGGCTACATTTCTGCAGTTGGAAGCCTACCTGAAAGATGCAGATTTATTAAGGGCAATCACATGCCCTGACTTTTTATTAGAATTAGCTGTCCTTGTAGACATAACGCTTCAAATAAATAATTTAAATCTAGTTCTTCAAGGAAAAAACAAAAATATTTGTGATTTGTTTTATTCCGTTTCTGAATTTACTAGAAAATTGACTATTTTAAGAGATCAAATTGCGTCAAATAATTTGTCTAACTTTTCAAAAGTTTCTGAAATTTTCTCAAAATTTCCTAATCAGCATAAATTGAAATTATTTAGTGAGGATATAAATAAATTAATAGACAATTTCAGTTTGAGATTTAAAGACTTATTTGGCTTGGAGTGGGTTATAAATATTTTCAATAGCCCACTAACATGTTCCGTTGAAAATATTCCGGCAAATATAAAATTTGAGATCCTGAAAATGAGGGAAAACTTATGTACACCAGTTGAAACGGGCATTTCGTTTTCGAAAAATATTTGTCCCAACAAATATAAAGCCAGCAGAAACCTAATACTTCATTTATTTTCAATGTTTTCCACGACTTATATTTGTGAGTCAACATTTTCAGTAATGTCTCAAATCAAAAGCAAAAGCCGAAATACATTAACTGACAGTCATTTAGAAACGTTATTGAAAATTAAATGTTATGATAAAGAAATTGACGTTGAAAAATTGGTCGAATTTCACAATTCAAATACGAATACGAACTAAATTGTGTCGATATTTATTTTGTTTACATTCTCACCAAAAGAAACCAAAAATGTTGGGAAAACTTCGAAGACTTGATAAACTAAATTACGCAAAGCAGTTGAATCTGCTATAAATTAAACATTTTCTATAAATTACATACGTCGCCTCCATTACACAACAATATAGCTGTCTTTTATGATTTTTTTTTTTTTAATTTTAAAAAATTTCCAGTTACTGCAGGCTCGTAAGTTTTTTAGTTTTTGGTAACATACCACTTAATAACCTTTAAAACTTCTTATCTTTTTAACTTTTGATGTTTTTTTTTTTTGTTTTTTAAAGAAATTAATTATAGCTGTCTTTTATGAATTTTTTTTTTTTTAATTTAAAAAAAATATATAGGTACTGCAGGCTGGTAAGTTTTTAGTTTTTGGTAACATACCACTTAATAACCTTTGAAATTTCTTATCTCTTTAAGTTTTTATATTTTTTTTTTTTGTTTTTTAAAGAAATTGATTACTTATTTGATTTAATAAACTTCAAACTTATGGATAAAAAAGATTATATGTTCTTCATATTTTGGTTTACATTTTAAGAATGTAAGATATGAAATTTTAAAACAACAAAATACATTTAAAATTTTACCATATTCTTCGTGAACTCAACTATTTTTCCTTTTAGTTATTCATATAAACATTCATACAAAATCTACACAAACCAATTTAATATCGGCATTGTGTTACGTCCATAGATTTCGATCAGTGTAGTACAACTAACACAATTCTCTCGATGGGCACTACTGGTCTAGAGGCCCAAATTCAATACCAAACCACTGCAGATTATGACAAAAATTCTAAACGTTAGTGCGACCCATTGCGGACAGGAGCATGTTTTCTCCTTTGTAAGGATCAAGAATATATTTCGATGAGTTACAAATGGATTGACAAACTGATATATCTATATATATATAAAAACGTTGGTGCATTTGTTTGTAACGAATGATCTCCGGAACCATAAGAGCTGTCAAGCTAAGATTTGCACCATAGGTTTGGTTCGAGCTCTTCTGTGTTTTTTTTTTAGTTTTAACCCTCCAGCTGTCAGTTATAAACAAAATTCCTATTTTCAGTGCAATTTGACTGAATTTCAGAATGTATGTATGTTTTATCATAGGAAATTTTTGTATGTATAAATGGACCCGATAGGTGGCGCTGGGGTAAAGTCATTTCGAATATTCTTATTTACGGTGCGATTTTACTGAAACTAAGAATGTTCATATATGTATGTTAGATGATGCCAAAAATTTTTTGTTGGACCCGGTAGATGGCGCTGGCGTTCGAAAAATAATGAGTTGTCAAATTTATTTAAATTTTATAAGTTACAAAATTCACAAACGTTTTTATATACAAATATTCTAATCAAAAAGGAAGGAAGAATTGCATTAGCTATTGCTTTATCCGGAATAGCCACAACATCACAACATTATTGCATGGTGGTCGTACAGCTCATTCACCACTCAAATCACCGTTAAACGTACAAATGAATGAGAATGTCGTATGTAATATAAAAAAAACATATGGCAAAAGTTCTGCAAAAATGCAATATTATTATTTGAGATGAATGTAATATGGCTTACAAACATTCCTTAGAAGCACTACATAGAACTTTAAAAGATTTGAAAGGCAATGAAAGACTTTTTGGTGGAGCTCTCATTTTATTATCCATGATCCAACGGCTGACCAATTTTCAAAACAACTACTTGGTTAAGTGAAAGAACTATTTTAGCCGCAAGAAATTTCGATGTCGATAAATTAGTGTTGTTATTCAGGACATGATTGATTCCGAAACGTTTTCTTTCAAATCTATGGATAGTGTTGTTGAAGAAAATGAGGCAATCAATTGTCCAACGGTATTTTTGAATTCACTTGATGTGCCCGATCTACCTCCACATTTATTAAAATTAAAAGTTGGTTCTCCAATAATTTTGCTACGTAACCTCAACGCTCTGAGACTATGTAATGGAACCAGGTTAATTGTTGAGAGAATAATACCCAATGTTATTGAGGCCACAATTCTCAAAGGCAAATTTAAAGGAGAACATGTCTAGCTGCCAAGGATTCCTATGATTCCTACCGACACACCGATAACATTGAAAAGATTGCAATTTCCGAGCAGATTGGGATTTGCCATGACCATTAATAAATCTCAAGGACAATCCTTGCAATTATGTGGTTTGGGCCTCGAAAAGCCAGCAAATTTATTCATTTACTGCCAGAATAATAAAACTAAAAATATTGTTCACTCTTTTTAGAATTACAATAATAGAAATATATTGGTCATTCTTATACATATTTGTGTTACAATAAATATTTATTTTAATTTTCATAAATAAAACATGGTTTTTCTTTAACAGTTTTCAATTAATATTAACAAATGCACAAACGTTTTTTTATATACTATAGATATATACAGATTCTAACTAAAATTAAAAATTCATTGAGGGCAAAACAACGTTCGCCGGGTCCAGCTAGTATATATATTATATATATATATATATATATATATCCTTTGCACAAAGGTATAAAAACAAAGTCATAAAAAAACTTGTCCATAAATTTTTTTTATTGCGATTTTCGAATTTAGCAGGTCACAACACATATAAAAAGTCGCACTTTCATTATACAAACCTGATTATAATAATAGATACACCTAAATATATTTTGTTTAAGGAAGGAAAAAACTTTTTTGTTATGATAGAAAAATCAAAAAATCAGTTCATTTTTATTTATAACAATTAAAGAAACAAAACAACTAAATATTTTTCATTTATAGCATTAAACAAAATAAAAATTAAATTATATGTTTACTAAGTACGTTCATTTGGTGATCATAATAATAGATACATTTTAGAAAATTAAAAAACTCTTAATATTAAGTTAAAAATTATTAAGGAATATTAAAGACTAGTATCCAGTGCATCCTCCTTTGGTTTGCAGAAGTTTCTGCACTCTTCTTGGCATACTAGTTATCAGATTCTGACAAGTTTCTAATGGAATCTCGTACCAAATTTTTTGTGTTTTTTCCCATAAATCATTCTTATTATTGAAAACTTCTTTGGAAAGTCTTTTGTTTTAATTCACTCCATAAGTTTTCTATGGGATTTAGATCTGGAGATTGGCTTGGCCAGCTGAAAACATGAACATTATTCTCCGAGAACCAATTCTTAACTAACCTGGGACTCTGTTTAGGGTCGTTGGCTTGTTGAAAAGTCCAAAGTAATGGCATTGTATTTTCAATACAATATAATGGGCCAACACCGTACCACGAGAAGCATCCCCAAACCATTATATTCCCCCCACCATGTTTAACTGTTTTTTTTTATAAAATTTACGTGGAATTCTTTTCCTTTAGGGCGACGACATTCCTTTGGTAGTCGTTTCCAAACAAATTAATTTTTGTTTCGTCGCTCCATAGGATGTTTCGCCATTTTTTTTTTGCCTTCACATCCAGACCAAAGTAAATGTTCTTTAGCAAAATTTAATCTCATCTTTATATATTGTTTACGCATAAGTGGAACTTTTCTAGCAATACTTCCGGGTAATTTAGCATGCAGAAGACGACGACGAACTGTTGGAGCACCGACTACATTTTCAATCTCTGCAGAAATAGCCTTTGAAGACTTGAAAGGGTCTTTTTTGGCAATGATAATAATACGTCTATGAGTTTCTTGGCTTGTTTTATGTGGTCTGCCACGTGTTTCTACAGTTTTCTTTTTAGCTAAGGTATTTTGGACAAAATGCAAAGACCTTCCAATGTTTTTTGATATTTCTCTCAATGACTTTCCCTGTTTTCTCATGGTTTGAACTCTTCTTCTTTGCTACAATGTTTGTTTCTTCCCATGTGTATGTGTATATATGTAAGTATCTATACTAAATTTAAAAAGTTTCTCCTTCTTCCAAAAAAGTATATTAAAAACGTCTGTACATTTATTTTCTATCTATGAGGATTTTAATGTAAATGTATTGGTTCAATTTATTCCGATCAAAGGGGCTCGTCTGTTTTGTGTCGTGGTGGTGTAAGTAAAAGAATGGATTTTCTTCTGAAACTGAAAAACCATTCAAAACGAAACCAGTCGTTTTTTTCTTTCTTTGTCGGACAAATTATGTAAAGAGGAAGATAGAGAATATAATTAAAACAGCACATGCTAATGTATTTATTTTAAATGATTATGTGTATGAATACATGAGTATTAAATACAAAACACATTATCGCGCTTTAGTACCCGTAGAGAAGAATTTTGTATTTTTATATTTCATCTGTTATGACAACTAAGTATTTATGTAGCAACCGATTACATATGTACATTTTTACATAAAAACAAATAGGAGTGTTAAATTCGGCTGTGCCGAATTTTTGATACCCTCCACGCAATATTAGGTACGACTAACACTTTGAAACTGTTGCCGATACTGAAACATTAAATCCGAATACCAATTAAATTTAAAATTAATTGGTTTTCTTGTTGGTCAATTTCTATTATGCAAAAACAATGATGCGTAAAAAGAATTAAATACTATTTGAAAAATTTAATTATTTTTTTTACTAGAGTAGAAAACCCTTAAGTACTTCATCGAACGCCAATGAAATTCATTATTTAACACATCCGGCGTCATAATAATACCCAAAGTTTGATCCCTATAAGCCTGTTTTGTTACCTTAGAAGTCATACCATAATTAAAAAAAAAAATCGAATGACTACAAATTATTAATATTAAAAAAGGAAATTTTAAAATAATTTTATTTAATAGAAAAAAAAAAAAATAAAAACAGGTAAGAAACTAAAGAATGAAACTAAATTTTTTAATTTTTAGTTTTTAATTTTTAATTTTTAATTTTTAATTTGTAATTTGTAATTTTTAATTTTTAATTTTTAATTTTTAATTTTTAATTTTTAATTTTTAATTTTTAAATTTTAATTTTCAATTTTTAATTTTTAATTTTTAATTTTTAATTTTTAATTTTTAATTTTTAATTTTTAATTTTTAATTTTTAATTTTTAATTTTTAATTTTTAATTTTTAATTTTTAATTTTTAATTTTTAATTTTTAATTTTTAATTTTTAATTTTTAATTTTAATTTTTAATTTTTAATTTTTAATTTTTAATTTTTAATTTTTAATTTTTAATTTTTATTTTTAATTTTTAATTTTTAATTTTTAATTTTTAATTTTTAATTTTTAATTTTTAATTTTTAATTTTTAATTTTTAATTTTTAATTTCTAATTTTTAATTTTTAATTTTTAATTTTTAATTTGTATTTTTTAATTTTTAATTTTTAATTTCTAATATTAAATTTTTAATTTTTAATTTTTATTTTTTAATTTTTAATTTTTAAATTAAAATTTTTAATTTTTAATTTTAAATTTTTAATTTTTAATTTTTAATTTTTAATTTTTAATTTTTAATTTTTAATTTTAATTTTTAGTTTTTAATTTTTAGTTTTTAATTTTTAATTTTTAATTTTTAATTTTTAATTTTTAATTTTTAAATTTTAATTTTTAGTTTTTAGTTTTAAATTTTTAATTTTTAATATTTAATTTTTAATTTTTAATTTTTAATTTTTAATTTTTAATTTTTAATTTTTAATTTTTAATTTTTAATTTTTAATTTTTAATTTTTAATTTTTAATTTTTAATTTTTAATTTTTAATTTTTAATTTTTAATTTTTAATTTTTAATTTTTAATTTTTAATTTTTAATTTTTAATTTTTAATTTTTAATTTTTAATTTTTAATTTTTAATTTTTAATTTTTAATTTTTAATTTTTAATTTTTAATTTTTAATTTTTAATTTTTAATTTTTAATTTTTAATTTTTAATTTTTAATTTTTAATTTTTATTTTTTAATTTTTAATTTTTAATTTTTAATTTTTAATTTCTAATTTTAAATTTTAAATTTTTAATTCTTAGTTCTTAATTTTTAATTTTTATTTTTTAATTTTTAATTTTTAATTTTTAATTTTTAATTTTTAATTTTTAATTTTTAATTTTTAATTTTTAATTTTTAATTTTTAATTTTTAATTTTTAATTTTTAATTTTTAATTTTTAATTTTTAATTTTTAATTTTTAATTTTTAATTTTTAATTTTTAATTTTTAATTTTTAATTTTTAATTTTTAATTTTTAATTTTTAATTTTTAATTTTTAATTTTTAATTTTTAATTTTTAATTTTTAATTTTTAATTTTTAATTTTTAATTTTTAATTTTTAATTTTTAATTTTTAATTTTTAATTTTTAATTTTTAATTTTTAATTTTTAATTTTTAATTTTTAATTTTTAATTTTTAATTTTTAATTTTTAATTTTTAATTTTTAATTTTTAATTTTTAATTTTTAATTTTTATTTTTAATTTTTAATTTTTAATTTTTAATTTTTAATTTTTAATTTTTAATTTTTAATTTTTAATTTTTAATTTTTAATTTTTAATTTTTAATTTTTAATTTTTAATTTTTAATTTTTAATTTTTAATTTTTAATTTTTAATTTTTAATTTTTAATTTTTAATTTTTAATTTTTAATTTTTAATTTTTAATTTTTAATTTTTAATTTTTAATTTTTAATTTTTAATTTTTAATTTTTAATTTTTAATTTTTAATTTTTAATTTTTAATTTTTAATTTTTAATTTTTAATTTTTAATTTTTAATTTTTAATTTTTAATTTTTAATTTTTAATTTTTAATTTTTAATTTTTAATTTTTAATTTTTAATTTTTAATTTTTAATTTTTAATTTTTAATTTTTAATTTTTAATTTTTAATTTTTAATTTTTAGTTTTTAGTTTTTAGTTTTTAATTTTTAATTTTTAATTTTTAATTTTTAATTATTAATTATTAATTTTTAATTTTTAAGTTTTAATTTTTAATTTTTAGTTTTTAATTTTTAATTTTTATAACAGATTACTGCAGACACTAACGCTGAAGCTGACGATGATGCTGAATATGTGGGAGCTTATAGCTCTAGGTTCAATAATTGTAAAATGCCGTATCTAATAAATGCCTATGTCTTTTCACACCGGTAGTGCGGTTAGTTTGCTACGAGAATCCGATGTCGTCCCAATTAAACTGATGAGAGCAGAAGAGCGTCCT
Organism: Cordilura impudica; assembly: GCA_963682025.1. NCBI lineage: Eukaryota > Metazoa > Arthropoda > Insecta > Diptera > Scathophagidae > Cordilura > Cordilura impudica. Next base: position 206,697,290 of record OY821520.1, on the reverse strand, counting down.
ATTTTACACAAATTCGTTGTAGTGCGGTTAGTTTGCTACGAGAATCCGATGTCGTCCCAATTAAACTGATGAGAGCAGAAGAGCGTCCTATTTTACACAAATTCGTTGGTGTTGGAGGAAAAAGACTCCCAATTAAAAATTAAGTTGAAGCTTTTGTTAAATTCAAAAACGAAATAAAAGAAATTAAGTTTTTCCTTATGCCAAATGATTGTATGCTCATATCAGCGATTTTGGGAGGGGATTTTTTATCGAAATTTAAAATTCGTTTAATTAGAGTAAATGTAAAGTACACCAAGGACAAATTAATACCACTGAAAGTGAACAAATTCGATCCAAAAAGGGAAACGCTATCGAGTCTCAGTGGATACGATCTTTTGAAAATAAATAAGTACGGTCCGATTTTTAATGTTATTTATTCAGATATAAACATGGATAATGATATATTTTGCCTCGATATCGTATGTGATATGTCACAACTAGACGTAAATGTGAAGTTAGACAAAGAAAAATTTAGTGAATTACGCGTCATAATTAAGGATTCATATCTCGAGCCAAAAGATATTGCCGTTGAGCCGCTCGATTATGAAATGAAAATTCACTTAACCACCGAAGCACCATTCTCTTGCATGCCTCGACGGTTGTCTTATTCAGAGAAATCAGAAGTACAAAGCAAAATTGATGAACAAATGAGAGAAGGAATAATTAGGCCCAGTTGTTCACCATACGCATCTGCCGTAGTGTTGGTTAGAAGAAAAGGAAACATACGCATGTTTATAGACTTTAGAGGTTTAAATAACATTACCGTTAGAGACAATTACCCCCTGCCGTTGATAGACGATTGCATTGATTACTTAGAGGGTAAACAAATATTTATCATATTAGATCTAAAGAGTGGATTCCATCAGGTGCGTATGTCGCCGGAATCTATGCAGTATACAGCTTTTCTAACGCCTAACGGGCAATTCGAATATTTAAAAATGCCGTTTGGGTTAAAAAACGCCCCTGCCGTGTTTCAAAGTTTCGTCAATATTATTTTCAGAGATTTGATTAACTCAAAAAAAGTAATCATACATGGATAATATAATTATAGCTTCGAGCGATTTTGATTTTTATTTTTTAATTTTTAATTTTTAATTTTTAATTTTTAATTTTCAATTTTTAATTTTTAATTTTTAATTTTTAATTTTTAATTTTTAATTTTTAATTTTTAATTTTTAATTTTTAATTTTTAATTTTTAATTTTTAATTTTTAATTTTTAATTTTTAATTTTTAATTTTTAATTTTTAATTTTTAATTTTTAATTTTTAATTTTTAATTTTTAATTTTTAATTTTTAATTTTTAATTTTTAATTTTTAATTTTTAATTTTTAATTTTTAATTTTTAATTTTTAAATTTTAATTTTCAATTTTTAATTTTTAATTTTTAAATTTTAATTTTTATTTTTAATTTTTAATTTTTAATTTTTAATTTTTTATTTTTAATTTTTAATTTCTAATTTTTAATTTTTAATTTTTAATTTTTAATTTCTAATTTTTAATTTTTAATTTTTAATTTTTAATTTTTAATTTTTAATTTTTAATTTTTAATTTTTAATTTTTAATTTTTAATTTTTAATTTTTAATTTTTAATTTTTAATTTTTAATTTTTAATTTTCAATTTTTAGTTTTTAGTTTTTAATTTTAAATTTTTAATTTTTAATTTTTAATATTTAATTTTTAAATTTTAATTTTTAGTTTTTAATTTTTAGTTCTTAATTTTTAATTTTTAATTTTTAATTTTTAATTTTTATTTTTTAATTTTTAATTTTTAATTTTTAAATTTAAATTTTTAATTCTTAATTTTTAATTTTTAATTTTTAATTTTTAATTTTTAATTTTTAATTTTTAATTTTTAATTTTTAATTTTTAATTTTTAATTTTTAATTTTATTTTTAATTTTTAATTTTTAATTTTTAATTTTTAATTTTTAATTTTTAATTTTTAATTTTTAATTTTTAATTTTTAATTTTTAATTTTTAATTTTTAATTTTTAATTTTTAATTTTTAATTTTTAATTTTTAATTTTTAATTTTTAATTTTTAATTTTTAATTTTTAATTTTTAATTTTTAATTTTTAATTTTTAATTTTTAATTTTTAATTTTTAATTTTTAATTTTTAATTTTTAATTTTTAATTTTTAATTTTTAATTTTTAATTTTTAAATTTTAATTTTTAATTTTTAATTTTTAATTTTAATTTTTACTTTTTAATTTTTAATATTTAATTTTTAATTTTTAATTTTTAATATTTTAATTTTTAATTCTTAATTTTTAATTTTTAGTTTTTAGTTTTTAGTTTGTAATTTCTAATTTCTAATTTCTAATTTTTAAATTTTAATTTTTAGTTTTTAATTTTTAGTTTTTAATTTTTAATTTTTAATTTTTAATTTTTAATTTTTAATTTTTAATTTTTAATATTTAATTTTTAATTTTTAATTTTTAATTTTTAATTTTTAATTTTTAATTTTTAATTTTTAATTTTTAATTTTTAATTTTTAATTTTTAATTTTTAATTTTTAATTTTTTATTTTTAATTTTTAATTTTTAATTTATAATTTATAATTTTTAATTTTTAATTTTTAATTTTTAATTTTTAATTTTTAATTTTTAATTTCTAATTTTTAATTTTTAATTTTTAATTTTTAATTTTTAATTTTTAATTTTTAATATTTAATTTTTAATTTTTAATTTTTAATTTTTAATTTTTAATTTTTAATTTTTAATTTTTAATTTTTAATTTTTAATTTTTAATTTTTAATTTTTAATTTTTAATTTTTAATTTTTAATTTTTAATTTTTAATTTTTAATTTTTAATTTTTAATTTTTAATTTTTAATTTTTAATTTTTAATTTTTAATTTTTAATTTTTAATTTTTAATTTTTAATTTTTAATTTTTAATTTTTAATTTTTAATTTTTAATTTTTAATTTGTAATTTGTAATTTGTAATTTTTAATTTTTAATTTTTAATTTTTAATTTTTATTTTTAATTTTTAATTTTTAATTTTTAATTTTTAATTTTTAATTTTTAATTTTTAAATTTAATTTTTAATTTTTAATTTTTAATTTTTAATTTTTAATTTTTAATTTTTAATTTTTAATTTTTAATTTTTAATTTTTAATTTTTAATTTTTAATTTTTAATTTTTAATTTTTAATTTTTAATTTTTAATTTTTAATTTTTAATTTTTAATTTTTAATTTTTAATTTTTAATTTTTAATTTTTAATTTTTAATTTTTAATTTTTAATTTTTAATTTTTAATTTTTAATTTTTAATTTTTAATTTTTAATTTTTAATTTTTAATTTTTAATTTTTAATTTTTAATTTTTAATTTTTAATTTTTAATTTTTAATTTTTAATTTTTAATTTTTAATTTTTAATTTTTAATTTTTAATTTTTAATTTTTAATTTTTAATTTTTAAATTTTAATTTTCAATTTTTAATTTTTAATTTTTAATTTTTAAATTTTAATTTTTAATTTTTATTTTTAATTTTTAATTTTTTATTTTTAATTTTTAATTTTTAATTTCTAATTTTTAATTTTTAATTTTTAATTTCTAATTTTTAATTTTTAATTTTTAATTTTTAATTTTTAATTTTTATTTTTTAATTTTTAATTTTTAATTTTTAAATTTAAATTTTTAATTCTTAATTTTTAATTTTTAATTTTTAATTTTTAATTTTTAATTTTTAATTTTTAATTTTTAATTTTTAATTTTTAATTTTTAATTTTTAATTTTTAATTTTTAATTTTTAATTTTTAATTTTTAATTTTTAATTTTTAATTTTTAATTTTTAATTTTTAATTTTTAATTTTTAATTTTTAATTTTTAATTTTTAATTTTTAATTTTTAATTTTTAATTTTTAATTTTTAATTTTTAATTTTTAATTTTTAATTTTTAATTTTTAATTTTTAATTTTTAATTTTTAATTTTTAATTTTTAATATTTAATTTTTAATTTTTAATTTTTTAATTTTTAATTTTTAATTTTTAATTTTTAATTTTTAATTTTTAATTTTTAATTTTTAATTTTTAATTTTTAATTTTATTTTTAATTTTTAATTTTTAATTTTTAATTTTTAATTTTTAATTTTTAATTTTTAATTTTTAATTTTTAATTTTTAATTTTTAATTTTTAATTTTTAATTTTTAATTTTTAATTTGTAATTTTTAATTTTTAATTTTTAATTTTTAATTTTTAATTTTTAATTTGTAATTTGTAATTTGTAATTTTTAATTTTTAATTTTTTATTTTTAATTTTTACTTTTAATTTTTAATTTTTAATTTTTAATTTTTAATTTTTAAATTTAATTTTTAATTTTTAATTTTTAATTTTTAATTTTTAATTTTTAATTTTTAATTTATAATTTATAATTTTTAATTTTTAATTTTTTAATTTTTAATTTTTAATTTTTAATTTTTAATTTCTAATTTTTAATTTTTAATTTTTAATTTTTAATTTTTAATTTTTAATTTTTAATTTTTAATTTTTAATTTTTAATTTTTAATTTTTAATTTTTAATTTTTAATTTTTAATTTTTAATTTTTAATTTTTAATTTTTAATTTTTAATTTTTAATTTTTAATTTTTTATTTTTAATTTTTAATTTTTAATTTTTAATTTTTAATTTTTAATTTTTAATTTTTAATTTTTAATTTTTAATTTTTAATTTTTAATTTTTAATTTTTAATTTTTAATTTTTAATTTTTAATTTTTAATTTTTAATTTTTTATTTTTAATTTTTAATTTTTAATTTTTAATTTTTAATTTTTAATTTTTAATTTTTAATTTTTAATTTTTAATTTTTAATTTTTAATTTTTAATTTTTAATTTTTAATTTTTAATTTTTAATTTTTAATTTTTAATTTTTAATTTTTAATTTTTAATTTTTAATTTTTAATTTTTAATTTTTAATTTTTAATTTTTAATTTTTAATTTTTAATTTTTAATTTTTAATTTTTAATTTTTAATTTTTAATTTTTAATTTTGAATTTTGAATTTTTAATTTTTAATTTTTAATTTTTAAATTTTAATATTTAATTTTTAATTTTTAATGTTTAATTTTTTATTTTTAATTTTTAATTTTTAATTTTTAATTTTTAATTTTTAATTTTTAATTTTTAATTTTTAATTTTTAATTTTTAATTTTAATTTTTAATTTTTAATTTTTAATTTTTAATTTTTAATTTTTAATTTTTAATTTTTAATTTTTAATTTTTAATTTTTAATTTTTAATTTTTAATTTTTAATTTTTAATTTTTAATTTTTAATTTTTAATTTTTAATTTTTCATTTTTAATTTTTAATTTTTAATTTTTAATTTTTAATTTTTAATTTTTAATTTTTAATTTTTAATTTTATTTTTAATTTTTAATTTTTAATTTTTAATTTTTAATTTTTAATTTTTAATTTTTAATTTTTAATTTTTAATTTTTAATTTTTAATTTTTAATTTTTAATTTTTAATTTTTAAATTTTAATTTTCAATTTTTAATTTTTAATTTTTAATTTTTAATTTTTATTTTTAATTTTTAATTTTTTATTTTTAATTTTTAATTTCTAATTTTTAATTTTTAATTTTTAATTTCTAATTTTTAATTTTTAATTTTTAATTTTTAATTTTTAATTTTTAATTTTTAATTTTTAATTTTTAATTTTTAATTTTTAATTTTCAATTTTTAATTTTTAGTTTTTAGTTTTTAATTTTAAATTTTTAATTTTTAATATTTAATTTTTAAATTTTAAATTTTAATTTTTAGATTTTTAGTTTTTAATTTTTAGTTCTTAATTTTTAATTTTTAATTTTTAATTTTTAATTTTTATTTTTTAATTTTTAATTTTTAATTTTTAAATTTAAATTTTTAATTCTTAATTTTTAATTTTTAATTTTTGATTTTTAATTTTTAATTTTTAATTTTTAATTTTTAATTTTTAATTTTTAATTTTTAATTTTTAATTTTTAATTTTTAATTTTTAATTTTTAATTTTTAATTTTTAATTTTTAATTTTTAATTTTTAATTTTTAATTTTTAATTTTTAATTTTTAATTTTTAATTTTTAATTTTTAATTTTTAATTTTTAATTTTTAATTTTTAATTTTTAATTTTTAATTTTTAATTTTTAATTTTTAATTTTTAATTTTTAATTTTTAATTTTTAATTTTTAATTTTTAATTTTTAATTTTTAATTTTTAATTTTTAATTTTTAATTTTTAATTTTTAAATTTAAATTTTTAATTCTTAATTTTTAATTTTTAATTTTTAATTTTTAATTTTTAATTTTTAATTTTTAATTTTTAATTTATAATTTTTAATTTTTAATTTTTAATTTTTAATTTTTAATTTTTAATTTTTAATTTTTAATTTTTAATTTTTAATTTTTAATTTTTAATTTTTAATTTTTAATTTTTTAATTTTTAGTTCTTAATTTTTAATTTTTAATTTTTAATTTTTATTTTTTAATTTTTAATTTTTAATTTTTAATTTTTAAATTTAAATTTTTAATTCTTAATTTTTAATTTTTAATTTTTAATTTTTAATTTTTAATTTTTAATTTATAATTTTTAATTTTTAATTTTTAATTTTTAATTTTTAATTTTTAATTTTTAATTTTTAATTTTTAATTTTTAATTTTTAATTTTTAATTTTTAATTTTTAATTTGTAATTTGTAATTTGTAATTTTTAATTTTTAATTTTTTATTTTTAATTTTTACTTTTAATTTTTAATTTTTAATTTTTAAATTTAATTTTTAATTTTTAATTTTTAATTTTTAATTTTTAATTTTTAATTTTTAATTTTTAATTTTTAATTTTTAATTTTTAATTTATAATTTATAATTTTTAATTTTTAATTTTTAATTTTTTAATTTTTAATTTTTAATTTTTAATTTTTATTTTAATTTTTAATTTTTAATTTTTAATTTTTAATTTTTAATTTTAAATTTTTAATTTTTAATTTTTAATTTTTAATTTTTAATTTTTAATTTTTAATTTTTAATTTTTAATTTTTAATTTTTAATTTTTAATTTTTAATTTTTAATTTTTAATTTTTAATTTTTAATTTTTAATTTTTAATTTTTAATTTTTAATTTTTAATTTTTAATTTTTAATTTTTAATTTTTAATTTTTAATTTTTAATTTTTAATTTTTAATTTTTAATTTTTAATTTTTAATTTTTAATTTTTAATTTTTAATTTTTAATTTTTAATTTTTAATTCTTAATTTTTAATTTTTAATTTTTAATTTTTAATTTTTAATTTTTAATTTTTAATTTTTAATTTTTAATTTTTAATTTTTAATTTTTAATTTTTAATTTTTAATTTTTAATTTTTAATTTTTAATTTTTAATTTTGAATTTTGAATTTTTAATTTTTAATTTTTAATTTTTAAATTTTAATTTTTAATTTTTAATTTTTAATGTTTAATTTTTATTTTTAATTTTTAATTTTTAATTTTTAATTTTTAATTTTTAATTTTTAATTTTTAATTTTTAATTTTTAATTTTTAATTTTTAATTTTTAATTTTTAATTTTTAATTTTTAATTTTTAATTTTTAATTTTTAATTTTTAATTTTTAATTTTTAATTTTTAATTTTTAATTTTTAATTTTTAATTTTTAATTTTTAATTTTTAATTTTTAATTTTTAATTTTTAATTTTTAATTTTTAATTTTTCATTTTTAATTTTTAATTTTTAATTTTTAATTTTTAATTTTTAATTTTTAATTTTTAATTTTTAATTTTTAATTTTTAATTTTTAATTTTAATTTTAATTTTTAATTTTTAATTTTTAATTTTTAATTTTTAATTTTTAATTTTTAATTTTTAAGTTTTAATTTTTAATTTTTAATTTTTAATTTTTAATTTTTAATTTTTAATTTTTAATTTTTAATTTTTAATTTTTAATTTTTAAATTTTAATTTTTAATTTTTAATTTTTAATTTTTAATTTTTAATTTTTAATTTTTAATTTTTAATTTTTAATTTTTAATTTTTAATTTTTAATTTTTAATTTTTAATTTTCAATTTATAATTTATAATTTTTAATTTTTAATTTTTAATTTTTAATTTTTAATTTTTAATTTTTAATTTTTAATTTTTAATTTTTAATTTTTAATTTTTAATTTTTAATTTTTAATTTTTAATTTTTAATTTTTAATTTTTAATTTTTAATTTTTAATTTTTAATTTTTAATTTTTAATTTTTAATTTTTAATTTTTAATTTTTAATTTTTAATTTTTAATTTTTAATTTTTAATTTTTAATTTTTAATTTTTAATTTTTAATTTTTAATTTTTAATTTTTAATTTTTAATTTTTAATTTTTAATTTTTAATTTTTAATTTTTAATTTTTAATTTGTAATTTTTAATTTTTAATTTTTAATTTTTATTTTTAATTTTTAATTTTTAATTTTTAATTTTTAATTTTTAATTTTTAATTTTTAAATTTAATTTTTAATTTTTAATTATTAATTTTTAATTTTTAATTTTTAATTTTTAATTTTTAATTTTTAATTTTTAATTTTTAATTTTTAATTTTTAATTTTTAATTTTTAATTTTTAATTTTAAATTTTTAATTTTTAATTTTTAATTTTTAATTTTTAATTTTTAATTTTTAATTTTTAATTTTTAATTTTTAATTTTTAATTTTTAATTTTTAATTTTTAATTTTTAATTTTTAATTTTTAATTTTTAATTTTTAATTTTTAATTTTTAATTATTAATTTTTAATTTTTAATTTTTAATTTTAAATTTTTAATTTTTAATTTTTAATTTTTAATTTTTTAATTTTTAGTTCTTAATTTTTAATTTTTAATTTTTAATTTTTATTTTTTAATTTTTAATTTTTAATTTTTAATTTTTTAAATTTAAATTTTTAATTCTTAATTTTTAATTTTTAATTTTTAATTTTTAATTTTTAATTTTTAATTTATAATTTTTAATTTTTAATTTTTAATTTTTAATTTTTAATTTTTAATTTTTAATTTTTAATTTTTAATTTTTAATTTTTAATTTTTAATTTTTAATTTTTAATTTTTAATTTTTAATTTTTAATTTGTAATTTGTAATTTGTAATTTTTAATTTTTAATTTTTTATTTTTAATTTTTACTTTTAATTTTTAATTTTTAATTTTTAAATTTAATTTTTAATTTTTAATTTTTAATTTTTAATTTTTAATTTTTAATTTTTAATTTTTAATTTTTAATTTTTAATTTTTAATTTTTAATTTATAATTTATAATTTTTAATTTTTAATTTTTAATTTTTTAATTTTTAATTTTTAATTTTTAATTTTTAATTTTTAATTTTTAATTTTTAATTTTTAATTTTTAATTTTTAATTTTTAATTTTTAATTTTTAATTTTAAATTTTTAATTTTTAATTTTTAATTTTTAATTTTTAATTTTTAATTTTTAATTTTTAATTTTTAATTTTTAATTTTTAATTTTTAATTTTTAATTTTTAATTTTTAATTTTTAATTTTTAATTTTTAATTTTTAATTTTTAATTTTTAATTTTTAATTTTTAATTTTTAATTTTTAATTTTTAATTCTTAATTTTTAATTTTTAATTTTTAATTTTTAATTTTTAATTTTTAATTTTTAATTTTTAATTTTTAATTTTTAATTTTTAATTTTTAATTTTTAATTTTTAATTTTTAATTTTTAATTTTTAATTTTTAATTTTTAATTTTTAATTTTTAATTTTTAATTTTGAATTTTGAATTTTTAATTTTTAATTTTTAAATTTTAATTTTTAATTTTTAATTTTTAATGTTTAATTTTTTATTTTTAATTTTTAATTTTTAATTTTTAATTTTTAATTTTTAATTTTTAATTTTTAATTTTTAATTTTTAATTTTTAATTTTTAATTTTTATTTTAATTTTTAATTTTTAATTTTTAATTTTTAATTTTTAATTTTTAATTTTTAATTTTTAATTTTTAATTTTTAATTTTAATTTTTAATTTTTAATTTTTAATTTTTAATTTTTAATTTTTAATTTTTAATTTTTAATTTTTAATTTTTAATTTTTCATTTTTAATTTTTAATTTTTAATTTTTAATTTTTAATTTTTAATTTTTAATTTTTAATTTTTAATTTTTAATTTTTAATTTTTAATTTTTAATTTTATTTTTAATTTTAATTTTTAATTTTTAATTTTTAATTTTTAATTTTTAATTTTTAATTTTTAATTTTTAAGTTTTAATTTTTAATTTTTAATTTTTAATTTTTAATTTTTAATTTTTAATTTTTAATTTTTAATTTTTAAATTTTTAATTTTTAATTTTTAATTTTTAATTTTTAATTTTTAATTTTTAATTTTTAATTTTTAATTTTTAATTTTTAATTTTTAATTTTTAATTTTTAATTTTTAATTTTTAATTTTCAATTTATAATTTATAATTTTTAATTTTTAATTTTTAATTTCTAATTTTTAATTTTTAATTTTTAATTTTTAATTTTTAATTTTTAATTTTTAATTTTTAATTTTTAATTTTTAATTTTTAATTTTTAATTTTTAATTTTTAATTTTTAATTTTTAATTTTTAATTTTTAATTTTTAATTTTTAATTTTTAATTTTTAATTTTTAATTTTTAATTTTTAATTTTTAATTTTTAATTTTTAATTTTTAATTTTTAATTTTTAATTTTTAATTTTTAATTTTTAATTTTTAATTTTTAATTTTTAATTTTTAATTTTTAATTTTTAATTTTTAATTTGTAATTTTTAATTTTTAATTTTTAATTTTTATTTTTAATTTTTAATTTTTAATTTTTAATTTTTAATTTTTAATTTTTAAATTTTAATTTTTAATTTTTAATTTTTAATTTTTAATTTTTAATTTTTAATTTTTTAATTTTTAATTTTTAATTTTTAATTTTTAATTTTTAATTTTTAATTTTTAATTTTTAATTTTTAATTTTTAATTTTTAATTTTTAATTTTTAATTTTTAATTTTTAATTTTTAATTTTTAATTTTTAATTTTTAATTTTTAATTTTTAATTTTTAATTTTTAATTTTTAATTTTTAATTTTTAATTTTTAATTTTTAATTTTTAATTTTTAATTTTTAATTTTTAATTTTTAATTTTTAATTTTTAATTTTTAATTTTTAATTTTTAATTTTTAATTTTTAATTTTTAATTTTTAATTTTTAATTTTTAATTTTTAATTTTTAATTTTTAATTTTTAATTTTTAATTTTTAATTTATAATTTATAATTTTTAATTTTTAATTTTTAATTTTTAATTTTTAATTTTTAATTTTTAATTTATAATTTATAATTTTTAATTTTTAATTTTTTAATTTTTAATTTTTAATTTTTAATTTTTAATTTTTAATTTTTAATTTTTAATTTTTTAATTTTAATTTTTAATTTATAATTTATAATTTTTAATTTTTAATTTTTAATTTTTAATTTTTAATTTTTAATTTTTAATTTTTAATTTGTAATTTGTAATTTTTAATTTTTTATTTTTAATTTTTAATTTTACTTTTAATTTTTAATTTTTAATTTTTAAATTTTATTTTTAATTTTTAATTTTTAATTTTTAATTTTTAATTTTTAATTTTTAATTTTTAATTTTTAATTTTTAATTTTTAATTTTTAATTTTTAATTTTTAATTTTTAATTTTTAATTTTTAATTTTTAATTTTTAATTTTTAATTTTTAATTTTTAATTTTTAATTTTTAATTTTTAATTTTTAATTTATAATTTATAATTTTTAATTTTTAATTTTTAATTTTTTAATTTTTAATTTTTAATTTTTAATTTTTAATTTTTAATTTCTAATTTTTAATTTTTAATTTTTAATTTTTAATTTTTAATTTTTAATTTTTAATTTTTAATTTTTAATTTTTAATTTTTAATTTTTAATTTTTAATTTTTAATTTATAATTTATAATTTTTAATTTTTAATTTTTAATTTTTTAATTTTAATTTTTAATTTTTAATTTTAATTTTTAATTTTTAATTTTTAATTTTTAATTTTTAATTTTTAATTTTTAATTTTTAATTTTTAATTTTTAATTTTTAATTTTTAATTTATAATTTTTAATTTTTAATTTTTAATTTTTAATTTTTAATTTTTTAATTTTTAATTTTTAATTTTTAATTTTTAATTTTTAATTTGTAATTTGTAATTTTTAATTTTTAATTTTTTATTTTTAATTTTTAATTTTTACTTTTAATTTTTAATTTTTAATTTTTAATTTTTAAATTTTATTTTTAATTTTTAATTTTTAATTTTTAATTTTTAATTTTTAATTTTTAAATTTTTAATTTTTAATTTTTAATTTTTAATTTTTAATTTTTAATTTTTAATTTTTAATTTTTAATTTTTAATTTTTAATTTTTAATTTTTAATTTTTAATTTTTAATTTTTAATTTTTAATTTTTAATTTTTAATTTTTAATTTTTAATTTTTAATTTATAATTTATAATTTTTAATTTTTAATTTTTTAATTTTTAATTTTTAATTTTTAATTTTTAATTTCTAATTTTTAATTTTTAATTTTTAATTTTTAATTTTTAATTTTTAATTTTTAATTTTTAATTTTTAATTTTTAATTTTTAATTTTTAATTTTTAATTTTTAATTTTTAATTTTTAATTTTTAATTTTTAATTTTTAATTTTTAATTTTTAATTTTTAATTTTTAATTTTTAATTTTTAATTTTTAATTTTTAATTTTTAATTTTTAATTTTTAATTTTTAATTTTTAATTTTTAATTTTTAATTTTTAATTTTTAATTTTTAATTTTTAATTTTTAATTTTTAATTTTTAATTTTTAATTTTTAATTTTTAATTTTTAATTTTTAATTTTTAATTTTTAATTTTTAATTTTTAATTTTTAATTTTTAATTTTTAATTTTTAATTTTTAATTTTTAATTTTAATTTTTAATTTTTAATTTTTAATTTTTAATTTTTAATTTTTAATTTTTAATTTTTAATTTTTAATTTTTAATTTTTAATTTTTAATTTTTAATTTTTAATTTTTAATTTTTAATTTTTAATTTTTAATTTTTAATTTTTAATTTTTAATTTTTAATTTTTAATTTTTAATTTTTAATTTCTAAATTTTAATTTTTAATTTTTAATTTTTAATTATTAATTTTTAATTTTTAATTTTTAATTTTTAATTTTTAATTTTTAATTTTTAATTTTTAATTTTTAATTTTTAATTTTTATTTTTTAATTTTTAATTTTTAATTTTAATTTTTACTTTTTAATTTTTAATTTTTAATATTTAATTTTTAATTTTTAATTTTTAATTTTTAATATTTTAATTTTTAATTCTTAATTTTTAATTTTTAGTTTTTAGTTTTTAGTTTGTAATTTCTAATTTCTAATTTTTAAATTTTAATTTTTAATTTTTAGTTTTTAATTTTTAGTTTTTAATTTTTAATTTTTAATATTTAATTTTTAATTTTTAATTTTTAATTTTTAATTTTTAATTTTTAATTTTTAATTTTTAATTTTTAATTTTTAATTTTTAATTTTTAATTTTTAATTTTTAATTTTTAATTTTTAATTTTTAATTTTTAATTTTTAATTTTTAATTTTTAATTTTTAATTTTTAATTTTTAATTTTCAATTTATAATTTATAATTTATAATTTTTAATTTTTAATTTTTAATTTTTAATTTTTAATTTCTAATTTTTAATTTTTAATTTTTAATTTTTAATTTTTAATTTTTAATTTTTAATTTTTAATTTTTAATTTTTAATTTTAAATTTTTAATTTTTAATTTTTAATTTTTAATTTTTAATTTTTAATTTTTAATTTTTAATTTTTAATTTTTAATTTTTAATTTTTAATTTTTAATTTTTAATTTTTAATTTTTAATTTTTAATTTTTAATTTTTAATTTTTAATTTTTAATTTTTAATTTTTAATTTTTAATTTTTAATTTTTAATTTTTAATTTTTAATTTTTAATTTTTAATTTTTAATTTTTAATTTTTAATTTTTAATTTTTAATTTTTAATTTGTAATTTGTAATTTGTAATTTTTAATTTTTAATTTTTAATTTTTATTTTTAATTTTTAATTTTTAATTTTTAATTTTTAATTTTTAAATTTAATTTTTAATTTTTAATTTTTAATTTTTAATTTTTAATTTTTAATTTTTAATTTTTAATTTTTAATTTTTAATTTTTAATTTTTAATTTTTAATTTTTAATTTTTAATTTTTAATTTTTAATTTTTAATTTTTAATTTTTAATTTTTAATTTTTAATTTTTCATTTTTAATTTTTAATTTTTTATTTTCAATTTATAATTTATAATTTTTAATTTTTAATTTTTAATTTTTAATTTTTAATTTTTAATTTTTAATTTTTAATTTCTAATTTTTAATTTTTAATTTTTAATTTTTAATTTTTAATTTTTAATTTTTAATTTTTAATTTTTAATTTTTAATTTTTAATTTTTTATTTTTAATTTTTAATTTTTAATTTTTAATTTTTAATTTTTAATTTCTAATTTTTAATTTTTAATTTTTAATTTTTAATTTTTAATTTTTAATTTTTAATTTTTAATTTTTAATTTTTAATTTTTAATTTTTAATTTTTAATTTTTAATTTTTAATTTTTAATTTTTAATTTTTAATTTTTAATTTTTAATTTTTAATTTTTAATTTTGAATTTTTAATTTTTAATTTTTAATTTTTAAATTTTAATTTTCAATTTTTAATTTTTAATTTCTAATTTTTAATTTTTAATTTTTAATTTTTAATTTTTAATTTTTAATTTTTAATTTTTAATTTTTAATTTTTAATTTTTAATTTTTAATTTTTAATTTTTAATTTTTAATTTTTAATTTTAATTTTTAATTTTTAATTTTTAATTTTTAAATTTTAATTTTCAATTTTTAATTTTTAATTTTTAAATTTTAATTTTTAATTTTTAATTTTTTATTTTTAATTTTTAATTTCTAATTTTTAATTTTTAATTTAATTTTAATTTCTAATTTTTAATTTCTAATTTTTAATTTTTAATTTTTAATTTTTAGTTTTTAATTTTTAATTTTTAATTTTTAATTTTTAATTTTTAATTTTTAATTTTTAATTTTTAATTTTTAATTTTTAATTTTTAATTTTTAATTTTCAATTTATAATTTATAATTTTTAATTTTTAATTTTTAATTTTTAATTTTTAATTTCTAATTTTTAATTTTTAATTTTTAATTTTTAATTTTTAATTTTTAATTTTTAATTTTTAATTTTTAATTTTTAATTTTTAATTTTTAATTTTTAATTTTTAATTTTTAATTTTTAATTTTTAATTTTTAATTTTTAATTTTTAATTTTTAATTTTTAATTTTTAATTTTTAATTTTTAATTTTTAATTTTTAATTTTTAATTTTTAATTTTTAATTTTTAATTTTTAATTTTTAATTTTTAATTTTTAATTTTTAATTTTTAATTTTTAATTTTTAATTTTTAATTTTTAATTTTTAATTTTTAATTTTTAATTTTTAATTTTTAATTTTTAATTTTTAATTTTTAATTTTTATTTTTAATTTTTAATTTTTAATTTTTAATTTTTAATTTTTAATTTTTAATTTTTAAATTTAATTTTTAATTTTTAATTTTTAATTTTTAATTTTTAATTTTTAATTTTTAATTTTTAATTTTTAATTTTTAATTTTTAATTTTTAATTTTAATTTTTAATTTTTAATTTTTAATTTTTAATTTTTAATTTTTAATTTTTAATTTTTAATTTTTAATTTTTAATTTTTAATTTTTAATTTTTAATTTTTAATTTTTAATTTTTAATTTTTAATTTTTAATTTTTAATTTTTAATTTTTAATTTTTAATTTTTAATTTTTAATTTTTAATTTTTAATTTTTAATTTTTAATTTTTAATTTTTAATTTTTAATTTTTAATTTTTAATTTTTAATTTTTAATGTTTAATTTTTAATTTTTAATTTTTAATTATTAATTTTTAATTTTTAATTTTTAATTTTTAATTTTAAATTTTTAATTTTTAATTTTTAATTTTTAATTTTTAATTTTTAATTTTTAATTTTTAATTTTTAATTTTTAATTTTTAATTTTTAATTTATAATTTATAATTTTTAATTTTTAATTTTTAATTTTTAATTTTTAATTTTTAATTTTTAATTTTTAATTTTTAATTTATAATTTATAATTTTTAATTTTTAATTTTTTAATTTTTAATTTTTAATTTTTAATTTTTAATTTTTAATTTTTAATTTTTAATTTTTAATTTTTAATTTTTAATTTTTAATTTTTAATTTTTAATTTTTAATTTTTAATTTTTAATTTTTAATTTTTAATTTTTAATTTTTAATTTTTAATTTTTAATTTATAATTTATAATTTTTAATTTTTAATTTTTAATTTTTAATTTTTAATTTTTAATTTTTAATTTTTAATTTGTAATTTGTAATTTGTAATTTTTAATTTTTTATTTTTTATTTTTAATTTTTAATTTTTACTTTTAATTTTTAATTTTTAATTTTTAATTTTTAAATTTTATTTTTAATTTTTAATTTTTAATTTTTAATTTTTAATTTTTAATTTTTAATTTTTAATTTTTAATTTTTAATTTTTAATTTTTAATTTTTAATTTTTAATTTTTAATTTT
>OY821520.1:206632343-206649843 GCA_963682025.1 Cordilura impudica | reverse complement strand
ATTAAAAATTAAAAATTTAAACTAAAAATTAAAAACTAAAAACTAAAAATTAAAAATTTAAAATTAAAAATTAAAAATTAAAAATTAAAAATTAAAAATTAAAAATTAAAAATTAAAAATTAAAAATTAAAAATTAAAAATTAAAAATTAAAAATTAAAAATTAAAAATTAAAAATTAAAAATTAAAAATTAAAAATTAAAAATTAAAAATTAAAAATTTAAAATTAAAAATTAAAAATTAAAAATTAAAAATTAATAATTAAAAATTAAAATTTAAAAATAAAAATTATAAATTAAAAATTAAAATAAAAATTAAAAATTAAAATTAAAAATTAAAAATTAAAAATTAAAAATTAAAAATTAAAAATTAAAAATTAAAAATTAAAAATTTAAAATTAAAAATTAAAAATTAAAAATTAAAAATTAAAAATTAAAAATTAAAAATTAAAAATTAAAAATTAAAAATTAAAAACTAAAAACTAAAAATTTAAAATTAAAAATTAAAAATTAAAAATTAAAAATTAAAAATTAAAAATTAAAAATTAAAAATTAAAAATCAAAAATTAAAAATTAAAAATTAAAATTAAAATTAAAAATTAAAAATTAAAAATTAAAAATTAAAAATTAAAAATTAAAAATTAAAAATTAAAAATTAAAAATTAAAAATTAAAAATTAAAAATTAAAAATTAAAAACTAAAAATTAAAAACCAAAAATTAAAAATTAAAAATTAAAAATTAAAAATTAAAAATTAAAAATTAAAAATAAAAAATTAAAATTTAAAAATTAAAAATCAAAAATTAAAAATTAAAAATTAAAAATTAAAAATTAAAAATTAAAAATTAAAAATTAAAAATTAAAAATTAAAAATTAAAAATTAAATTTAAAAATTAAAAATTAAAAATTAAAAATTAAAAATTAAAAATTAAAAATTAAAAATTAAAAATTAAAAATTAAAAATTAAAAATTAAAAATTAAAAATTAGAAATTAAAAATTAAAAATTAAAAATTGAAAATTAAAAATTAAAAATTAAAAATTAAAAATTAAAAATTAAAAATTAAAAATTAAAAATTAAAAATTAAAAATTAAAAATTAAAAATTAAAAATTAAAAATTAAAAATTAAAAATTAAAAATTAAAAATTAAAAATTAAAAATTAAAAATTAAAAATTAAAAATTAAAAATTAAAAATTAAAAATTAAAAATTAAAAATTAAAAATTAAAAATTAAAAATTAAAAATTAAAAATTAAAAATTAAAAATTTAAAATTAAAAATTAAAAATTAAAAATTAAAAATTAATAATTAAAAATTAAAATTTAAAAATAAAAATTATAAATTAAAAATTAAAATAAAAATTAAAAATTAAAATTAAAAATTAAAAATTAAAAATTAAAAATTAAAAATTAAAAATTAAAAATTAAAAATTAAAAATTTAAAATTAAAAATTAAAAATTAAAAATTAAAAATTAAAAATTAAAAATTAAAAATTAAAAATTAAAAATTAAAAATTAAAAACTAAAAACTAAAAATTTAAAATTAAAAATTAAAAATTAAAAATTAAAAATTAAAAATTAAAAATTAAAAATTAAAAATTAAAAATCAAAAATTAAAAATTAAAAATTAAAATTAAAATTAAAAATTAAAAATTAAAAATTAAAAATTAAAAATTAAAAATTAAAAATTAAAAATTAAAAATTAAAAATTAAAAATTAAAAATTAAAAATTAAAAATTAAAAACTAAAAATTAAAAACCAAAAATTAAAAATTAAAAATTAAAAATTAAAAATTAAAAATTAAAAATAAAAAATTAAAATTTAAAAATTAAAAATCAAAAATTAAAAATTAAAAATTAAAAATTAAAAATTAAAAATTAAAAATTAAAAATTAAAAATTAAAAATTAAAAATTAAAAATTAAATTTAAAAATTAAAAATTAAAAATTAAAAATTAAAAATTAAAAATTAAAAATTAAAAATTAAAAATTAAAAATTAAAAATTAAAAATTAAAAATTAAAAATTAGAAATTAAAAATTAAAAATTAAAAATTGAAAATTAAAAATTAAAAATTAAAAATTAAAAATTAAAAATTAAAAATTAAAAATTAAAAATTAAAAATTAAAAATTAAAAATTAAAAATTAAAAATTAAAAATTAAAAATTAAAAATTAAAAATTAAAAATTAAAAATTAAAAATTAAAAATTAAAAATTAAAAATTAAAAATTAAAAATTAAAAATTAAAAATTAAAAATTAAAAATTAAAAATTCAAAATTAAAAATTATAAATTAAAAATTAAAATTAAAAATTAAAAACTGAAAATTAAAAATTAAAAATTTAAAATTAAAAATTAAATATTAAAAATTAAAAATTAAAAATTAAAAATTAAAAATTAAAAATTAAAAATTGAAAATTAAAAATTAAAAATTAAAAATTAAAAATTAAAAAATAAATATTAAAAATTAAAAATTAAAAATTAAAAATTAAAAATTAAAAATTAAAAATTAAAAATTAAAAATTAAAAATTAAAAATTAAAAATTAAAAATTAAAAATTAAAAATTAAAAATTAAAAATTAAAAATTAAAAATTAAAAATTAAAAATTAAAAATTAAAAATTAAAAATTGAAAATTAAAAATTAAAATTAAAATTAAAAATTAAAAATTAAAAATTAAAAATTA
Organism: Cordilura impudica; assembly: GCA_963682025.1. Classification (NCBI taxonomy): domain Eukaryota; kingdom Metazoa; phylum Arthropoda; class Insecta; order Diptera; family Scathophagidae; genus Cordilura; species Cordilura impudica. The sequence continues at coordinate 206,647,169 of OY821520.1, read as the reverse complement.
AAAATTAAAAATTAAAAATTAAAAATCAAAAATCAAAAATTAAAAATTAAAAATTATATTTTCATTTACTGGTATGTACATTAGAGTGCCTCAACAAAATGGTATTCAATGTAAATAGGCCTTGACATGTTGTATGATGATTCCCCAAACATTACATAAGCTAAAAGAATAAGCAACCGTGTGCTAAACTGTTTAGAAAAAAATTGCAAAAAATTTTATTTGTATGAATAATGAAATAATTTTTTTTTCTACTTTTTAAAGAGATTAAAAATTCTTCGTGCTCATGCAATTTTTGTAATATTTTTTAAATAAATTTTCATGAAAATTTACAACAACAATACTTTTCCAACAATTTTGGTGTGCCAAATCGTTAATATCCTCCACCAATGTTTCAGACACAATACTATAACCAAGATTGCCAACACTAAGAGATAAAAAGGCTAGATTTCACATTATAATGGCTAGATATTTTACAATGATGTTTAAAATTAACTAGAGGACCCCTGCTGCTCCGCAGCATTATATTATATTATATTAATTTTTATAATATAATACCAAAATTTGCCAAGAGGAGTTAACGTATAGTAAAAGTAAAGTTGATTGTACATGCATAACTTTCCTCAAACCCAACGAATTTAAGCAGTTAATAGCTCAAAAGAAAGAGCTTGATCCACTGAGTGTTCTTAAATGTATGTCAACAGCGTACGTTAATTAGAACTCTAATTATATAGGTTTGAGTGAAGGAAAATATTGAAAAAATCTTGAAAAAAGTATAACTTGAGTAAGGTGGGAGTTGAGTAAATTCCAATGCTTGATGACATATCTGTGTCTAAATATCTTTCATTAAAAAAAAGGAAGGAAATCGCCCGGATAGAACGGCCAGACGGACTGACTTTAGTTTTCATAAATTCTTTTAATAAATAAGATAAGATAATTAACAAAAATTTGATATATTTTCGTGCTTTTTTTAATTGAAAGTAATTATTAAATGTAATCTGCACAAATGTAAATTCATACAATAGTTTTGATTATTATTTTATTCTCATCGATAAAAAAAAATGTGTATGTATGAATCGCTGATACACAATTTCTGTTACGCATATACATTTTTCACTATTTTTATTTTTTTTATATGAAATTTTATTGCATTTTTAGAGGTATCTCCACATTAAGGCGATATTTTATTCAAACTTAACCCGGTAAATATATAATTTTTTAGATGAGCGTGATTTCAACATGCAGGAGAGACTAACGGGCGGACAGGATGACATCGCTATTTCGATCGCAAATTCATATTTCGATGTTACAAACGGAATTATAAACTGATGTATGTCCTCTGCACAGTGGTGTGAAGGGTAAAGAAATCAATTATAAAACGAAAACATACGGATTTTGGATATGTACACATTACGCTTCTATGATTTATATGTGAGAAATAGGTAACAGTAGCAGCAATCAACACCTCTATAACGATGAGTTAAATTGAAAGAGTTATTTAAATTGTTATAAAAATCGCTTTCAGAAACATCAACAAAATTACATTCAACTAACGTCATCTCAATTCTGTAGACAGCTTCTCATAATATCTTAATGCAGAATCGTAGGAATGTTAAATATCTTTTAAAAACAAACAAAAAATAAAATATTAATATAAAATATATCGAGGGCTTATATTCAAAAAGTGCTATCTACATTTGACAGCAATATTAACTTTTGATTTCAAACTATTCTCTGATATAACTGTCAAATATAATATTAATTTTGATATCATACATGATTAGTACGCCTATTTCTTAATAGATATTGTGGCAACTAAATCGACAAATACTTTCAGATCTTATTAATAAATTGGTTTTACACGCTCTCTTTAAAATAATTATTGATGCAGATAGCACTTTTTGAATATGAGCCCTCGATATAATAAGAATGGTTATTTGAGGCCAAAATTTATCACCATAAATTATTATGGAATGAAAAGTTTTTAAGAAGCTGCGACCGTTCCTAGAATTTAAAAGAAAAACATTACGAGAAATATATCCCGAAATGATGTGCAGTATAATTCTGTATCTGTATAATAAATGTGGATATGATAACTTTTTATTGAAAATGTCGATTATATACATAGGCCGACGTTTTTCAGAATCTAGAATATAGAATACAGCGCAGAGAGTGCGAATCTGAGTTTTTTTTTTTTTTTATATATAAATGAATTCTAATTTGAATGGATGATTTGTCCGAAAACAAATAAGATGCGAGATCGATAATACAAATTCTAATACATAAGTTTTTTGAATTACGAACTTTTTACCATCGACATATTGGGAATTTTACTTGTTTTTCATAAAACTTACGAAAAGTATTCGTAAGTATTCTAACATAATATGCAACGATCTACAGGTCTGTCACATCGATTTTATTTTATAGAAGACAAACATGTTTATATAAAGTTGATTTGACTTAATTATATTTCTTCTGGAAACTATAACTTGAGATCACTGCCAAAATCAAAGAAATCGGTAGTGACTGGAGAAAAATTATACTAAAGCTTAGAAATCTTTTCGTGAAATAGCTCGGATCATAGGCAAAAGCTACTTCTCAATGCAATACGTCGTTCAAAACTACAAATCCATCAATTAAATTTTGTCAAAACTTAATTTTGGTCGCCCCTACGAAAAGCTCGAAAAGCGATCCAAAACATACGGCGCAGAATACGAAACTGTCGTTTCTCTAGAATACTAAAAATCAACTGAAATCATCATCACCCCAATCACCCTTTAGAATATATGTGGGATTTACTGGATCGTAGAATACGCCAACATAAAATAACTTTAACGGAAATTTTAAAAAGCGTAATTTGGATAAGTGGGGTAAAATGAGGAAAGAGGATACTGTAAAATTGGCTTAGTCGATGCCAAATTGGCTCTCATAGATTCTAACACGCAAAGTACATCTTAAAAGTTGCTAACTTTAGCAATATTTGAAATATTTTTTTTTTCATTTCTTTTTTTAATATTTCAAAGATACGAAAACTTTTTCTTAGGATTTTTTCTTTTTCTACGTTTTTACCTGCATAAAATTTTTTAAAATTTAAAAAAAAAACTAATAAAAGCTTAATAATTTATTTGAAAAAAATATTCAGTATATACATGTATGACAGTTTTATATAATACTAGATGTGCTTCGGTACCCCCTCCCCCCGAATCGTAATGAAAGGGCTCACGCAAAGTCCCAAGGCCCTCACTATTACAGTAATTCAGATATATCACATTTAATATTAAGTTTGTATGGGGGTGCCATGTGCATTTGTTCAATCCCGCCCATTTTTTTGTCTGACTACTCACGTTAATAATAGATGACCCGAGACAAATTTGCAAAGCTATCTCTATCATAGTACTTAATATATATGATACTAAAAATTTGCTTTGTATGGGAGGTGTCGCACCCGCTAAAAATATTTAAAAAAAAAATACACCCTGTAGCACTTTCCATATCCTCAGTAAGACTCTGTGAAAATTTCAGGAAGATCAGATGAGTAGTGACGGAAATTACATTCTACACACATACAAACACACATTACCTCTTTATTATGCTAGTATAGATTTTTTTCCGATCTTGCTGATATAAAATGTTTTTTGTTTTTTCATACGGTACAACAATTATCAGATTTTTCGACGTTCCTACCCTGGAGGTACATGTAGTGCCCATGAGAAGAACATGGATTTTCCAAATTAGATCTGGCAACTGTTAACTATTGGCCTTGAACTTAAAATATCATTTGGCAATTTTTCTTTTTAGCGATTTTTGATTTTGCCCATTTGGAAGATTTTTGTTTTTTGGGCGATTTTTATTTTTCGCGATTTTTGCGTTTGGCGATTTTTGATTTTGGCGATATATTTTCCACGACAACTCACATTGATAACTAATGTAATTCTCAAAAGACTGCCGCTTTTGTAGTACTTCATATTTTTTATATAGGAGGTGCCTCGCCCACTTATCCCATCCCGCCCAATTTATATTGTATTACTCACATTAATATCTGATGGACTCGTGCAAAATATCGAGTCTTTCCATTTTTTAGTACACTAGTTATATGATAACATATATTTACTTTGTACGGGCGGTGCCACGCTCACTGCTCCGAGCATGCCCATTTTTTGTCTAAATAATCACATGAATAACTTATGGGCTCACACAAAGTCCCAAGACTCTCACTATAACAGTAATCCAGATATATGGCATTTTATATTTAATTTATATGGCAGGTGCCACGCCTATTGGTCCGATACTGCCCATTTTTCTCCGACTACTCAAATTAAAAATAGGTGACACCAGACAAATTTTGAAAAGATCTCTCTCTATCACAGTACTCGAGATACAAACTATTGAGTTATTACTTGTATGGGAGGTACCACGCCCACTTAGCCGATCCCGCACATTTACGGCGTAGCTACTAATATTAACAGTAGGTGACCTCACACAAATTTACAAAGCTCTCCCTATCATAGTACTCAATATATATGATATTAAAAATTTACTTTGTGTGGGAGGTGCCACGCCCACTAAAAATAGTTAAAAAGTTATATCCTATAGCACTTCCGATATCCGCATTAAGACTCTGTGAAAATGTCAGGAAGATCAGATGAGTAGTTACGGAGATTACCTCCTACAAACAAACAAACAAACAAACAAACAAACACACATTACCTCTTTATAATATTAGTATAGACTAGTATAGATTATACATAGTTTTCATTTTAGGTGTACCGATACTCTTGCTAGTAAGTGTATGAAGAAAGGTTTGAAAAATACTTTTAGATGGCTAAGACAATTTTTTATAATGTTTTCGTGATGCAGTACAGTCCCTAATATGGCAAAATGCATAACACCGTGCAGCATTTTTGAAATCATCGAGTGCAAACTCCTTCTCATGTGCGGTTTTTCGAAGTACTTTTCAAAACTAACAAAACCCCATTTGGGCAACCAATTTTGTTTGCCTATCTTCGGCAGAATTATAGCTATAGACTAGGAGAAAAAAAGTGTAAAACAAACTTACCCTCAAATCATTTTCGAGTACCCATATGGATATAATCTCAGGACTCGGAGGTTTAGGTGGTTCGACACCATCAGAGCATGGCACTAGAATTGAGGCAGTAAAAGCTGTAAGATATGCTTTTGTCTTGAACTTCCTCTTTTTAGTTCCAACAGCATAATTAATACTGAGAAAAATGCAAGTATCCGCTTTATCGAAGTTTAAGATTTTTCGCTCCTTTCGAACTTTGGGCTCTATATGACCACAAACGTAACAAAATTCATTTATTTTTGGGCACTTGTTATTTTCCTTATTGAAGCATTAATGTTTTTGCTGTTCAACTGTTATTCACTCAAAACAATTGTCACATTAATTAAAGCATGCGGCTACGTGACATTTGTATTGACTGCTAGGGTTAGTTCAAGCTTTATATGCACTTGCAACAACGCCATCTATGGGATTTTTTTTTACATAGTTGAAAAACTAAAATCTCGAATTCTCTATGTAAAATACAGCTGGAAAATGTGAAAAAGACATTTTCCTGTATTAGAATGTTCTGAAGAATTATGAATTACATATATTATAAAATGGTGAAAAAAATGGAAAAAATAAAATCTTACGATATTTTTTTCAAGTCTATATCTACAAGTGTGCCGAAGACAGGAAAACAAAATTCCAATTGGTTACCGATTTATAGCCGTGAGAAAAATTGCATGTTTTTAGTCAAAATATACATGAGGCCATAAAATCCGAACAGCAGCTAAACTATCAAAACCCAAATGGGGTTTTTCAATAAGTACTTCAAAAAACGCAAACAAGAAGGATTTGCATTTTATGTGGTGCACTGTGTAATTGGGGATTTTTTTTATATGCTAAAACAGAAAAACCTTCAAAGTATTTGCAATGAATTCGTTATGTTTTTTAAATTAGAAAAAAAAGTGCGGGAAAAATTTTAATATGGGTTAAGCCATCAACAAGCTGGGTAGTCTCATCTAATGTGCGGTATGGTTGGACAAGTATGGCCTATAACTAATGCCTGGTTTTCACTATGTCATGTAAGCGGACAACAAACAATTCATTACATCTTATAAACGAACAAAAAATCCGGCTGTCAAACACAAACAATTTGCCAACATGCTGGCAATTTCATTTCGTGATGTCAAATATTGCCACGGGTTGTAAGTGACAAGACATTAAAACCCATTTTCATACAACTGATAATAATTGACAACAATTGCCATTGAAAATGACATAATGAAATCCAGACATAAGAGCCGAAACTGGCCACTTTAGTTAATATTTTGTATACTTAAGTACTTGTTAATAATTCAACGTTTTTCAACCGATGATATATTACGGTGTTTTTTATGAATTTGAACCAAAACATTTTATAAATGTGAAAATTTGCAAAAAGTGTATATTATTTTTCTAAACTATAAATTAGCCATAAATGTTCCGATATTAATGAAGTATGCCAAACAAATGCGCATAAATTCATTCATCGTAGATTTTTAAAATACTACTGTTGTTTGTTTTTCAATATTCGTACATTTGAAATTTGAAATACAAAACAAGATGATTTATCAATCCATCAACATATTTAATTTACTCGTAGGCTAATACCCGACGAAAGTAATTTACCTTGACCTATATTTAGAATAGCCGTGTGATATATAATCATGTGTAGTGATATTAAAAAATAATTTGTTTTTATTTTTTTTTTTCAACTTAATTTTTTAAGGTGTTGTTTTTATACCCTATACCACTATGTGGTTTGGGTATAATGACTTTGTGCTGCTGTTTGTAACAACCAAAAATATTTGACCTAGACCCATCTTTAATTATACCGATCGAATCAGAATCATTTTTTGAGCTGATTTAACAATGTCCGTCCGTCCGTCCGTCCGTCCGTCCGTCCGTCTGTGTGTCCATGTAAAGCTTGTAATCAAACTGCAGGTCGCAAATATGAATATATTTTGATGAAATTTGGTATATAAGCTTTTATCGGCCATGGGATGAAAGCTATTGAAATTGGTGAGAATCGGTCCATGTTCAGACCTAGCCCCCATACAAATTACCCCTATGAAATCGACATAAATTGCCATAAGATCCAAATTGTCATATAGATCTTACTCAAATTGGGTTTATATGCGTTCATTACATCCATTAATGAGTAGTCCAAAAATGATCCCTTAGGCCCCATATAGGGCTGCTTCCCGATCTTCACTTAAATCTATTAAAAAACAAAAATATTGCACTGATTCGTCTCAGATTTGGTTTGTATATATTTTTGCAAAATACAAGAGACTTTTCCAAACATGATCAGGATCGGTCCATTTTTGGACCTAGTCCCCATATAGATATAGCATCCGATATTAACTTTTTCATATCTGCAGCCAAAAAAATTAATAAAAATCCCACTCAAATTTGGTTTTTGCTTATTTTCTATGTCCAGTTAGTTGGGCCTAAGAGATAGGGTTTCTAAACGCATGGTATAGGGTATCGTATAGTCGGTCTAGACCGACTATAATTTTCTTACTTGTTTAATTATTTAATTCTGTAATTATTTTCTATTATACTTATACTTTTCTTTTAGGTGCTACTTTTGGAACTGGTATAACAGCTATTAAATTAACCGCCCTGGGTCGTCCTCAACTCTTGGTATGTTTACACCGAACTACCAGCAGTTTCATACACAATTTGAAAAGTACATTTTGAAAGCTTTTGGAAACATTAACAAGTCAGGGGTCTAATGACGGCCTTCGTGAGCGCGAGTAAAATTCTTGTCTAACGTTTGAAATTTTTATTTTTGTTATGATAGTATATCGGAATTTATTCGAAACCTATATAAATTTTACTCGATAAGTACTATAAAAGTATGGATGACTTTGGAGGGATTTTGAAAAAAGAAAATTTCATGTATTTTAAAAATTTACCTTAAGACGAAATATATTTATTTTTTATTTTTTAAAAACCCCTTAATTGTTTCCATACATAATGATATCCTTATACGAAAATTTCGGACAGTCTTAATTAGTTTCAATACGGAATTATTTCGATCACGAATGTAATTATGCCCCACTCAGTTTTCTAGCTGAAAACTTTTTTGATTCTATTGATTTTTCTTAATTATATTTATTTATAAAATTCTAGTGTGCTTTTCAATAATGAAAGTAACTGTTCAAGTGATAACTAGTTGGTTAGTTCATTAATTTTATTTCGATTTTCTCTTTTAATTATAGTTACAACTTTCGGAAGTTATTATGCGCACTCGTAAATATATGGAAGATTTAGTGGGTGGGCAAGGTAATGTTTTAACTCATCATAAGACTATTAAGGATTTGGAAAAGTATTATGCCAGTTTGGGTACTGACAACAAAAATGTTCAAGAATTTCTTAAGAATGTTACCTCCGATAAAGATGGGTAATTTCAATTCGTCATAAAATTGCTTTCTTAATTATAAAACTTTTTTTTCATTTTAGTATTTTGCATTTGTTCCCCTGGTCGGGTATTGTTGATGAAAATTCTCAGCTGAGTGATACCTTTAGAGTGCCCGATCCACAATCTGGTCAAATGCGTCGTTTGATCTCACAAATTCCGCCCAAAGAGGAAGAAATGTTTAGAAATATGATTCGTCGTTTAAATACAATTGTTAAGGTAAGTTCGATTAATTAACGTTTCTACATTACACGGATTATTAAATTTAAAAAACTTTTCTGAACAAAAATTTTTGATTCTTCAAATTAAATGTTTTACCTTCTTGAGATACTTGACGTTTAATGTTGAACTTAAACAATTAGATATCAGGATTTCCTGCCGAACATTTCAGTCTGACCACAACGTATGGCAATCTCAAATCATTTATTATCTATTTGGAGAAGACTTTTAAGTATTGCTAGAAGTTTTCTAAACATCTGTAAAAATTATATAATTTCACAATATGAAATTATATGAAACTATAGTCACTTCTTTGGTCTGACTTGCAATGTGGATTTAAGAAACGTGTCTATTGATATTATCAAGAAATGAAAAGATATCTCCCTCAGGCCCCAACAATTAGAGCTAATGAAGAATTCTTATTTTATTTAGACACATGAATAAGATCACCCAGTAGCATGTTTCATGTTGATTGCAAAATGTGTCGAGTCAGTTGGGAAGAAGGACTTCTCTACATCAATGCAACTGCGGAAGAAATCATTTGGTGAAACCCTGAGACATTCACAATGTATCTTTGAATTACTGTCCAGTTATCACCATCGCTACCGCCGAAATATTTGTCTGGCGTAATGATAGCAATGCATATGCAAGTTTTCGATTAAAAATGGCCAGATTTACCTTTGATTTATTAGTTGAGATTCTCCAAAGTATATAGTGCACGTGATATACTATATTCTTAATATTTATTTAGTATATTTTCATTAGGAATTCTGAGTCTGTAAATCTCAATTATTCCAGCGAATCTTTGAAACTATCTAAAATCATATGATTTGCTATACGAGAAAATTGCTTTTTAGTGACTCATATTTTTTTCTATATATGAGTTTCATCTAAAAATAAAACAAATGGTATTTCGCATTTTTTTGATTGCTTCGTTCATCCGTTATGGGGAAAAATATTTGAAATCGAAATGACGGCCTTGTATAATTTGAGACTATGATACTGGAGAGTAAAAATTAGTTTTTTGTTTAATGCCTATGAGATATAAACAGGTTTCTGGATAATTTTCCCAGGGTAGAGCAGATAATAGTAAAAAATCGCTATATATTACATATTTGAAGATCTGTATTGGCCAACACCGATTTTTTTACACATACCATGTATATTTTAAACTTAAACCTTAAAACGAATTACCTACTTATTCCTTAGTTAATTGTCTCCATTATTGATATCTCCTTATCCGATAAGTTTTGCAAAATTAAAAAATGATTACTTTTCAAAATTGATTACCATTCCGTATAGAAGTATATCTGAAAAATGCGATTCCTATTATAGCTTAACCTTAAAATCAATTTACATATATAAAAACTTGTTTACTTTTTCCACTAACCACGGAAATTCTGAACACATTCAAATGCACATAAATATTTTTCAATATTTTCAATTGTTTTGGAAAAAAATTTTAAATTCAATGTCTCCTTTTATAGACTGCTGCAGACTTGGATGTACGTATTATGATTGACGCTGAACAAACTTATTTCCAACCTGCTATTTCACGTATTACCCTTGAAATGATGCGTAAATATAATAAAGAAAAGGCGATTGTTTTCAATACATACCAATGTTATTTGCGCGAGACATATCGTGAGGTAAATTATCATAACTTTATATTTCCCTGATTATTCAGCTATATCCTTGTCGTTTTACTTTTTTTCTTTTTTAGGTAAATACCGATTTAGAACAGGCTAAACGTCAAAACTTCTATTTTGGTGCTAAATTGGTACGTGGTGCATATATGGAGCAGGAGCGTGCCCGAGCTAGTGCTTTAGGTTATTCAGATCCAGTGAATCCTAATTTTGAAGCTACTACTGAAATGTATCACAAAACTTTGACAGAATGCTTGAGAAGAATTAAGGTTAGAATAAATCTCGCTTTTAAATTATACAAGCTGACTGTAACATTTTGTACGCCTGTAGATACTCAAAGATAGTGGCGAAGATGCTAAGAAGATTGGCATTATGGTAGCCTCTCACAATGAGGACACTGTACGCTACGCTATTGAGAAGATGAAGGAAATTGGTATTTCACCAGAAGACAAAGTTATATGTTTCGGTCAACTACTGGGCATGTGTGATTATATTACTTTCCCATTAGGTAAGTTGGAAATGGGATTTTTATTCAGATATAAAGATATGGAAAATTCTTTCAGTTTAAGCAGAAATCTGAAGAGAATTCTTGCCAAATTGAAGACAAGCAATTACTAAGGCATCATCTATATTATGATAGAGTAACTTTCGAAATACATATATTGCCTTATTCCCAATATAAACTTTTTTAGTTTCCGACATTTTCAATAGTTTGCTTTCAAACATGGTTCGCAGTTGTTGACACTACAACAGAAATCTCTTTCAATTACCAAAGTCGTATATTAGATATATATTTTATTTAATTGATTTTAATTCTCTAAATGGTTCATCACAGCTAGAATATGCGTCTATATAGGAAACCTATAATACATTTATACTAAGAATATAATTCTGATATCCGTTCGTTTTTGGAAAACATATTTTAATTCCTCTGAAATTTATCTAATTGACCCGTAGCACAGTGTAGTAAGAAACTTAGCACAGTGGCTGAAAATCGTTTTTCATTGGCCAAAATTCTGTAACTTTTGAACAGATCAAAATATGTTAGTAAGGAATTCTAGGTAAAAGTTGAACTTTTGATTTTTTTTTAACTTTTAGTGTCAAATATGGGTTTTTTATTTTTTTTATTTATTTAAAATTGTCATATTCAGATTTTAATAATAATTATAACCATTTTTTGTAATAATGCGATTTTTTTTAAATGTTTACATTCAAATAAAAATTTTACACTAAATATAAATAGTAAAATCAACTGGAAATTTTGAAAAATTTATTATTTTTTGCTATCAAATTTGTTAATTTAGCAAAATAAATCTGCAAAATTTCGATATGAAAATATGGGTTTTTTTTTTGGAATCTTTCCTATTTATTAAAACATTTCAAACATACGTGGGTAAAAAAGCTTTCAAAAATAAAAAATGCAATAGATTTTAATAGCTTTTGTAATAATGGGAGGTTCCGTTCATTATTATTTTTAACTAATACTATGTTTTTCGTACTTAAATAGCAATGAAAGGCAATTCTAATTATTATTCATTTGATTCAAATATTGATTGCAAATATTCCATTTTCTGTTCTTTATTTCTGTTCTTTAGTATTTTTTAGACTTCTTCATCTAAATCCCGATGTTCCACTTTCCATTGATTTCGAATACTGGAGATGACCGGATCTGACATTGTCAATAATATATTAAATATATCTTCATTTGTGGAATTTTGTGAAATTTTTCTACTATTGTGCTCTCTATCAAATCTATAATCCTTATTCCTTTTTCAATGATATCCACTTTTGTCAACTGTTTCTGTGATCGTAATTGATGTAAGAAAGATTCATCCGATTTCATCATTAACATCTTTAAGTTTCCACCTCTTATAACTTTTTTTATAACTTAAGCTCTCCATATTTTTCTGAATATTTTTTTGCGACTGTTATTGCTAAAATATATTTTAGCAACTGAGTTTGTATTCAAATGTTACCTTCTTATATTCCTTTTCATAAGCCATCGTACTATGTTTCTAAGTAAAATAAATTAGTGCATTACTAGGTAAAATGTACATTAAAAAACCCACTATACAAATGAATTACCTTTGTGTGTTTTTGTTATTACTTGCATTAATGCATTTCTATGTAAAATAAAAAGTATAAAAGGTATAATAATAAAAAAACCCTGGTTACAAATGAATTACATCCTCTGTGTATTGACAAATATATTTATAAAAAGGGTGGTGTATTTTGTAAGCAGATATAATTACTGGTAATAGAACAAATAATGACTATTATAAGCTATAAAATACCTAAAGCACAAATTTAACACACCATTGTATACTTACAGAGCTGTTTAAATTACCGCAATTTGATTTTTTTTAAAGTAATTTCATTAAAATTAAAAAAGTGTTCTACCCGCGACGCCCTGCGTCGTTTAATATTTTAACAATTATTATTATTATTATTATTATTATTATTATTCGTTTATTTAATCCAATAAATACAATTTAAAGACTAAATAAAAATAAAAGCGTGCACCAGCTGCGTAGGCTATCGGCTCAGATCTTATACATATATGTATATGTACATGTATACAGTAATATTTACAACATTTTTATACCCTCCACACCTCAGTGGCAGAGAGTATATAGAGGCTTGTCATTCCGTTTGTAACGCATCGAAAAACTAATTTCCGACCCCATCAAGTACATCTATTCTTGATCCATATCACAACTCGAGTCGATATAGCGATGTCCGTCTTTCCGTGTGTCTGTTGAAATCACGCACAAAAAACCTGGATAAAGTTACGATAATATCATTTGGCATTATTCCCACCAGGTTGGTATTTAAAATGGGGTAAATCGGGCATCATTGTGCTTAGACACGAGTGTGTTTGTTGTAATACCAATTAAATTAAAAGTTAATTGCTTTTTTGTTGGCCAGTTTCTATTAAATTCCTTGTTATAAAAAACAATGTTCGTGTCTTCTACAGAACGAATTCGTTACTATTTGAAACTTAGCATTATTTTTCTTTTACTAGAGTAGAAAACCCCTAATGAAATTCAAAGGTAGATCCATCCCTATAAGAAAGTTTTGAGATAATTAATTTTAAATTTTTAATTTTTAATTTTTAATTTTTAATTTTTAATTTTTAATTTTTAATTTTAATTTTTAATTTTTAATTTTTAATTTTTAATTTTAATTTTAATTTTAATTTTAATTTTAATTTTAAATTTTAAATTTTTAGTTTTTAATTTTTAATATTAATTTTTAGTTTTTAATTTTTAATTTTTATCTTTTAATTTTTAATTTTTAATTTTTAATTTTTAATTTTTAATTTTTAATTTTTAATTTTTAATTTCTAATTTTTAATTTTTAATTTTTAATTTTTAATTTTTAATTTTTAATTTTTAATTTTTAATTTTTAATTTTTAATTTTTAATTTTTAATTTTTAATTTTTAATTTTTAATTTTTAATTTTTAATTTTTAATTTTTTATTTTTAATTTTTAATTTTTAATTTTTAATTTTTAATTTTTAATTTTTAATTTTTAATTTTTAATTTTTAATTTTTAATTTTTAATTTTTAATTTTTAATTTTTAATTTTTAATTTTTAATTTTTAATTTTTAATTTTTAATTTTTAATTTTTAATTTTTAATTTTTAATTTTAATTTTTAATTTTTAATTTTTAATTTTTAATTTTTAATTTTTAATTTTTAATTTTTAATTTTTAATTTTTAATTTTTAATTTTTAATTTTTAATTTTTAATTTTTAATTTTTAATTTTTAATTTTTAATTTTTAATTTTTAATTTTTAATTTTTAATTTTTAATTTTTAATTTTTAATTTTTAATTTTTAATTTTTAATTTTTAATTTTTAATTTTTAATTTTTAATTTTTAATTTTTATTTTTAATTTTTAATTTTTAATTTTTAATTTTTAATTTTAATTATTAATTTTTAATTTTTAATTCTTAATTTTTAATTTTTAATTTTTAATTTTTAATTTTTAATTTTTAATTTTTAATTTTTAATTTTTAATTTTTAATTTTTAATTTTTAATTTTTAATTTTTAATTTTTAATTTTTAATTTTTAATTTTTAATTTTTAATTTTTAATTTTTAATTTTTAATTTTTAATTTTTAATTTTTAATTTTTAATTTTTAATTTTTAATTTTTAATTTTTAATTTTTAATTTTTAATTTTTAATTTTTAATTTTAATTTTTAATTTTTAATTTTTAATTTTTAATTTTTAATTTTTAATTTTTAATTTTTAATTTTTAATTTTTAATTTTTAATTTTTAATTTTTAATTTTTAATTTTTAATTTTTAATTTTTAATTTTTAATTTTTAATTTTTAATTTTTAATTTTTAATTTTTAATTTTTAATTTTTAATTTTTAATTTTTAATTTTTAATTTTTAATTTTTAATTTTTAATTTTTAATTTTTAATTTTTAATTTTTAATTTTTAATTTTTAATTTTTAATTTTTAATTTTTAATTTTTA
>OY821520.1:206587065-206622065 GCA_963682025.1 Cordilura impudica | reverse complement strand
TTTTAATTTTTAATTTTTAATTTTTAATTTTTAATTTCTAATTTTTAATTTTTAATTTTTAATTTTTAATTTTTAATTTTTAACTTTTAATTTTTAATTTTTAATTTTTAATTTTTAATATTTAATTTTTAATTTTTAATTTTTAATTTTTAATTTTTAATTTTTAATTTTTAATTTTTAATTTTTAATTTTTAATTTTTAATTTTTAATTTTTAATTTTTAATTTATAATTTTTAATTTTTAATTTTTAATTTTTAATTTTTAATTTTTAATTTTTAATTTTTAATTTTTAATTTTTAATTTTTAATTTTTAATTTTTAATTTTTAAATTTTTAATTTTTAATTTTTAATTTTTAATTTTTAATTTTTAATTTTTAATTATTAATTTTTAATTTTTAATTTTTAATTTTTAATTTTTAAGTTTTAATTTTTAATTTTTAGTTTTAAATTTTTTATTTTTCATTTTTAATTTTTAATTTTTTTTTTAATTTTTAAATTTTTAATTTTTAATTTTAAATTTTCAATTTTTATTTTTTAATTTTTAATTTTTAGTTTTTAATTTTTAATTTTTAATTTTTAATTTTTAATTTTTAATTTTTAATTTTTAATTTTTAATTTTTAATTTTTAATTTTTAATTTTTAATTTTTAATTTTTAATTTTTAATTTTTAATTTTTAATTTTTAATTTTTAATTTTTAATTTTTAATTTTTAATTTTTAATTTTTAATTTTTAATTTTTAATTTTTAATTTCTAATTTTTAATTTTTAATTTTTAATTTTTAATTTTTAATTTTTAATTTTTAATTTTTAATTTTTAATTTTTAATTTTTAATTTTTAATTTTTAATTTTTAATTTTTAATTTTTAATTTTTAATTTTTAATTTTTAATTTTTAATTTTTAATTTTTAATTTTTAATTTTTAATTTATAATTTTTAATTTTTAATTTTTAATTTTTAATTTTTAATTTTTAATTTTTAATTTTTAATTTTTAATTTTTAATTTTTAATTTTTAATTTTTAATTTTTAATTTTTAATTTTTAATTTTTAATTTTTAATTTTTAATTTTTAATTATTAATTTTTAATTTTTAATTTTTAATTTTTAATTTTTAATTTTTAATTTTTAATTTTTAATTATTAATTTTTAATTTTGAATTTTAATTTTTAATTTTTAATTTTTAATTTTTAATTTTTAATTTTTAATTTTTAATTTTTAATTTTTAATTTTTAATTTTTAATTTTAAATTTTTAATTTTTAATTTTTAATTTTTAATTTTTAATTTTTAATTTTTAATTTTTAATTTTTAATTTTTAATTTTTAATTTTTAATTTTTAATTTTTAATTTTAAATTTTAAATTTTTAATTTTTAATTTTTAATTTTTAATTTTTAAATTTAATTTTTAATTTTTAATTTTTAATTTTTAATTTTTAATTTTTAATTTTTAATTTTTAATTTTTAATTTTTAATTTTTAATTTTTAATTTTTAATTTTTAATTTTTAATTTTTAATTTTTAATTTTTAATTTTTAATTTTTAATTTTTAATTTTTAATTTTTAATTTCTAATTTTTAATTTTTAATTTTTAATTTTTAATTTTTAATTTTTAATTTTTAATTTTTAATTATTAATTTCTAATTTTTATTTTTTAATTTTTATTTTTTAATTTTTAATTTTCAATTTTTAATTTTAATTTTTAATTTTTAATTTTTAATTTTTAATTTTTAATTTTTAATGTTTAATTTTTAATTTTTAATTTTTAATTTTTAATTTTTAATTTTTAATTTTAAATTTTTAATTTTGAATTTTTAATTTTAAATTTTTAATTTAGAATTTTTAATTTTAAATTTTTAATTTTTAATTTTTAATATCCAATTTTTAATTTTTATTTTTTAATTTTTAATTTTCAATTTTTAATTTTTAATTTTTAATTTTTAATTTTTAATTTTTAATTTTTAATTTTTAATTTTTAATTTTTAATTTTTAATTTTTAATTTTTAATTTTTAATTTTTAATTTTTAATTTTTAATTTTTAATTTTTAATTTTTAATTTTTAATTTTTAATTTTTAATTTTTAATTTTTAATTTTTAATTTTTAATTTTTAATTTTTAATTTTTAAGTTTTAATTTTTAATTTTTAATTTTTAATTTTTAATTTTTAATTTTTAATTTTTATTTTTTAATTTTTATTTTTTAATTTTTAATTTTTAATTTTTAATTTTTAATTTTTAATTTTTAATTTTTAATTTTTAATTTTTAATTTTTAATTTTTAATTTCTAATTTTTAATTTTTAATTTTTAATTTTAATTTTTAATTTTTAATTTTTAATTTTAAATTTTTAATTTTTAATTTTTAATTTTTAATTTTTAATTTTTAATTTTTAATTTTTAATTTTTAATTTTTAATTTTTAATTTTTAATTTTAATTTTTAATTTTTAATTTTTAATTTTTAATTTATAATTTTTAATTTTTAATTTTCAATTTTTAATTTTTAATTTTTAATTTTTAATTTTTAATTTTCAATTTTTAATTTTTAATTTTTAATTTTTAATTTTTAATTTTTAATTTTTAATTTTTAATTCTTAATTTTTAGTTTTTAATTTTTAATTTTTAATTTTTAATTTTTAATTTTTAATTTTTAATTTTTAATTTTTAATTTTTAATTTTTAATTTTTAATTTTTAATTTTTAATTTTTAATTTTTAATTTTTAATTTTTAATTTTTAATTTTTAATTTTTAACTTTTAATTTCTAATTTAAATTTTTAATTTTTAAGCTTTAATTTTTAATTTTTCATTATTCATTATTCATCTTTCATTACTCATTTTTCAATCTTAATTTTTCATGTTCCATTTTTCAATTTTCATTTTACACTTTCCATATTTCATATTTCAGTTTCCATTTTCCATTTTGCATTTTAAATTTTTCATTTTTTAATTTTTCATCTTTCATTTTTTAATTTTCGTTATTCATTTTCCACTTTCCATTTTTAATTTTTCAATTTTCATTTTCCATTTTTCATTTTTCATTTTTCAATTTCCATTTGCCATTTTTTATTTTTCAATTTTCATTTTCCATTTTTCATTTTTCAATTTTCATTTTCTATTTGCCATTTTTTATTTTTAAATTTTCATTTTCCATTTTTAATTTTTCATTTTTCAATTTTCATTTTTCATATTCAATTTTCATTTCCATTTTTAATTTCTCAGTTTTCATTTTACATTTTTCATTTTCCGTTTTTCATTTTGCATTTCCCATTTTTCATTTTTCCATTTCCATTTTCTATTTTGCGTTTTCCATTTTCCATTTTTCATTTTTTAATATTCATTTTTCAATTTTCATTTCCATTTTTCATTTTTAATTTTTCAATTTTCAATTTCCATTTTCCATTAGTCATTTTTCATTCTTCAATTTTCATTTTCCATTTTTCAATTTTCATTTTCCATTTTTCATTTTCCATTTCCATTTTCCCTTTTTCAATTTTCATTTTCCATTTTTCATTTTCCATTTTCCATTTTCCATTTTTCATATTTCAGTTTTAGTTTCCATTTTCCACTTTCAATTTTTCATTTTTCAATTTTCATTTTCCATTTTTCAATTTTCATTTTTCAATTTTCATTTTCCATTTTTCAATTTCATTTTCCATTTTTCATTTTGCATTTTCCATTTTTCATTTTTCACTTTTCAATTTTCTTTTTTCATTTTCCATTTTTCATTTTCCATTTTCTATTCTCTATTTTTCATTTTCTACTTTACATTTTCCATTTTTCATTTTTATTTTTCATTCTCCATTTTCCATTGGAAAATTTCCATTTTTCGTTTTCATTTTTTCTTTCATATTGGCGATTTTTTTTAATATATGCCATTTTGGTGTCTAAGTGAGATCCTCAGTTTTATTCAATATTATAATTAGAAGAAGATAAACTTACTACTTGTATTAAGAGTAATTTCGAAATAATTCCTCCCTGAATTTTTGCTGATGTAATGAATAGAAAAAAGCGCAAATTGTTTTGTAAGTAACTTCATTATATTCATTGAAGAACCGATCAAGGAAATACAGCAAGTTCTTGACACACTATATGAAGATGATATAAAAACTGTTGAAGTATTCAGGAATATGTGGCTTTATTTGAAATCATGTAAAATATGAAAACAATGTAGTTTATGAAAATTTCCCATGTCTAATATTGATCACTCTCAGCGTTGTTGCACCTAAAACTCTTTCCCGAAACCGATCGTATAAGGCATCGTATAGTAGGCTTAACGCTACTATAATTTTCTCACTTGGTTTTACTGTACTCAGACTCACATTCGGAGTCAAATCCTTCCGTCCATTTGTCTGTCCGTCCGTCTCCTTGTAAGCCATTTAATCAAACTTCAGGTCGCAAATATGAATATATTTTGATGAAATTTGGTGCATATTCAGACCTAGTCGCAATACAAATGACCCCTATTAAATCGACTTAATTTGTCATAAGATCAAAATTATAGTATGGATCGCGGTAAAATTTAGTTTATATGTGTTTATTAATCAGAAGTACAAAAATAAAAGCACAGATTTTTCTCAAAATTTATGTGGTATATATTTTCACAAAATATAAGTGTTTTTTCCAAATATTGTGACGATCGATCAATTTTTCGACCTAGTCCCCATATAATATTGCATCATATCTGCATGCAAAATAATTAATAACGTCACTTAAATTTGGTTTATGCTTATTTTCTGTATTCAATAAGTTGTAAATAGGACCCTTTCTTTCTCTAAACGCATGGTATATGGTATCGTATAGTTGGTCTAGACCGACTATAATATTGATATTTGTTTTTTTTTTTTTTTTTTGTTTTACCAAGCAGATAACTTAACTCTTTTATTTTACTTACACGAAAAAAATTATCATGAGCAATTTCCATTAGAAAATGTCCCGAAATCAAGTGAACATCGAAAGGTAAAACATATAAATTGCTATCCGCAGTTCGGTGTCGCTTAGAGTTGCTATTAAATTGTAGAGATAAGAAACGGCAGACACTTGGATTGTGCATACGAACTGTTGTGCCGGAGAATGCTGCACCCGCGTAATAACTTGTAGCATCATATACTGAGAATTGTTTTAAACCAATGAATATAAAATTTTTCAAATTGCCATACAATACACAATAAAAACATACATTTTACAGCCCAATATTCACCACTTCGTAAAGCTTCAACATACACATACATGTCCTTGAAACATTTATCGTTGATATTCCACTCCTTGTCACTGAATTCGAAAAAACGTATCAACGCATAAGGACTAAACGTTTCAAAAGCATAATTTACACTTGTTATAATGGCGGCACTGTCACAGACATGGTGTTTTTCTATGCCGAAAACCAGCACACACGCGAACAAAATAAGTTTTAGTAAAATACATTTATTCATTACGAAAGTTAATGATAGACTACAAATCAAAATTTTGAGCCATTACAGATATAAGAAAAGTTTTCATCATTGAAATGCAAATGATTGCAGAAGAATATAAACAAAACAAAATAATTACATCAAAATAAAAATTTATTAGGGTATTCTCAGTAGATTCCAACTAGTCATAACTTGATAATGATTTACCAATAAACTTTTAGAATTTGTAAATATCAGTTATATAGAATATCCAGGTAAATTTTCTAAAACACTTTGGATGACATAACAGAACTTTTAATATATAAATTTCTTTGATTGGCATATTATATTTACTGCGAACACCCTGGTTTTTCTTTTTTTTTATTATATTAAATTGTGCACATTTTGTTATTAGGGAAATTTTCATTTCATTTCTTTTTCCATCATTAATCAACATCATTTAACAATTTGCTTCATGTTTGTTGAATTATGAATTCACGCCGCTGTCTGACCCCATCGACATGAAAAGTTGAGAAAGGTAAGTTTCATTCGAGTAAAATAATAATAAAAATAACAAAAGAAACAAAAAAAAAAAAGATAACCACTACATTTTTTTGATGTGTAATGTTTTATAACCTCCACACATCAATGGCAGACGGTGTATAAAGGTTTGTCATTCCGTTTGTAACGCATCGAAATAAATTCCGGAGACCCCAAAACCATGTATTTTCTAGATCATTATTTTTTTTTATTTTATTATTTATTTCAAATTATACAAATTACATCTTATATCTCAGCGCCACTAGGGCATTTTTGAGACAAGTTGGCAAACAGCTCAAATTAATTTATTTAACAGAGTATTTAGATTAAGAAATAAAAAAATAAAAATAATAATAATAGTAATAATTATATCAAAAGCATTTCTATATTTTGCAAAAAAGATTCTTTAAGTCTTTGTTTAAAAGTCGAAATTGTCGAACAATCTTTTAAAAAGGTTGGTAAATTATTACACAAGGGAACAAAATTGAACTTTTTTTGTGTTGATTTGAAATTTATAGCAATTTTTTACTAATTTGAGGTCGCTGATTTCAAATCTGCACTTGGTTTTTTTCTATCAGCTCGACTTTTCGAGATATACCGTTATGTTCAAAATTAAGGCACTTCCGCTACATATATTGGAATAACTTGAAAACGGTTCACCATATTAAATTAAAAAAAAAATCCGAAACTCGCAAACAATATTCTCTTAAAGCCGTGCTTACTTAGTTTTTAAATTTTCCAAGTAGTTTTAGAGATATCGTTCAAGTTTTGAAAAAAAAATTAAAATTTTTAAAAAAAAAACATTTTCTTTGTTCTTTAAAAATTCCTAAAAAATAAAAATGGGAGAAAAATTACAGTTTTGGTCTACAAACAGTTAGTTAAATATATTTTGAATAAAATGAGCTTTATTTCATTGCAATCGGTGCACAACTTTTGATTTTGTTCACGATTTACTGAATTGATATAAATCGCGATTTCCATACAAAAATAACATTTTCTAATGTGTAAGTGTTTGTATGTAATAAGTTAGTTTTTTATGATTCTAAGAATTAAAAAAATTAAGTAATAAAGAAAGATTATTTCATTTTTATGGTCAGCTATACTTTTTAATTTAACACAAAAAGAGAATTTTAAAGAAAAATAAAAAATTTTAATACACAAATATTACAATGTAATTACAACTCATCGAAAAATTTTCTTTTATAAGATTTTCTTAAATAACCTTGTTTAGAGGGATTTGTTTTAATGCTCCAGCAATAGTCCGCCATCATATGCTTATCCCAGTGACCCTGGTACCGCTCCTCTATAGTGCGGATATCTTGATGGAAACGTTCACCTTGTTCTTCACTGAAGTCTCCAAGATTTTCAGGGAAACAATCCAAATGACTGTGTAGGTAGTGCACCTTAATGCTCATATTACAACCAAGCTGCTTGAAATCTGACAACATGTTATCCACGTGGTCCGAATAGTGCTCACCCTTTTTGTTTCGCAGGAAATTGCGCACTATCCAAACAAATTCATTCCAAGCATTTCTTTCAATATCTGTCATGGAATTACTAAAATTTTCATCATTGATTAATTTTTTGATTTGATGGCCATCAAAAATGCCAGCTTTCAGTTTCTCCGAACTCAAATTGTTGAACTTTTTACTGGTATATCTAAAACAATCACCGTCCTTGTTGAGAGCTTTGACAAATTGTTTCATAAGTCCTAGCTTGATATGGAGAGGTGGCAGTATTATGCGATCCCTGGGCACAAGTGGTTGATTAACTATATTGTGGTTTCCTGGAACCATAGCTTCCCTCGAAGGCCAGTCTTTCTTACTCCAGTGTTCAGATCTGGCTCTGCTATCCCATAAACAAATGAAACACGGATATTTTGTGTAGCCACCTTGTTGGCCTAGAAGAAAATTCACCATTTTTAGATCCACACAAATTAGCCAGCGGTGTTCGTTGTACTTTATTTTATTTATAACTGAGGCAATTGTAGAATATTCTTCTTTAGCTTTAGTTGAATGTGCAATGGGCAACGAACCCAATTAATTACCGTTATGCAGAAGTACACATTTTAGGCTGCGTTTAGAAGAATCTATAAATAGTCGCCAGTCATTTGGATCATACTCCTCTAATCCCATCGCTGTTACTAAACCAGGAACATCTGAACAATAAACAAATTCATCGTCTTCGGAAAAGAATGGAAGTAAGTTTTTTTCTCTGTTACGGTAGTATGAAATTGTTGTTCCTTGGGTTAACCGATTTTTTTGCTTTAATCGAGAAGCAAGAATTTCAGATGCTTTTTTAGAAAGTCCAAGGTCTCTCACTAAATCACTAAGCTCCTCCTGATTAAATTGCTCGCGTTCAGAAGAAATATCTAAATGCAAGTCATCTGATCCAAATTTAGAAATTGGTGAAGGAACATTTTGTCGTAAGTCGTGGAAATTGTGTGTAGATGTAGATGGTTGTGGTTCTGAATCCTCACTAGAGTACAGGACTGGTTGGGTAATAGACAACACGTTAGGATAAATCCATTTAGACCGGTTTGTTTTATTAATGCCTGTTATGTTGACAGCGCAAAAATAACAATCATCATAATGATTCGAAGGTTCCCGCCAGATCATTGGTGTTTTATACTTGAAGTGGGTCCGTTGCTTGTTTGCCCATAACCTTAAATACTCTACACAGTTTTTACATACAGTATTAGGAATCCAGTACTTGTCACGGGTTTCCATGGTAAATCCGAAGTAGTCAAAATAAATTTTTTTAATAAAATCTGACACACTTTTTCTATTTTTTATAAACGTGTATTCGCCACATATGTTACAAAAATAGTTGGGATTGATTTTACAGGTGTTTCTTGACGTAGCCATTGCACAATTTTGAAGTATATATCAAAGTAACACAATTTTCAATAAATAACACACGGGAACAAAATTGAACTTTTTTGTGTTGACTGATTAAATGTTCAATGTAAAATGATTTATATTTTTTGTCGTTATACTTTTCGCTTTCGTAAACACTTGTTGAATGAGAAAAATTGGTTGAATGAACCCATATAAATACTTAGTAGTTTTTTACTGAAGTACCAAAAAAAAATTATATCAACAATTTTATTGACAGTCACTTATGAATGAACACATGTGTTCAGGGGAATTCCTTTAAAAAATCATCCGTTACCAACGGTAAACCACACATCAATAAAAACAAGTGGACTTTTCTTTTTTCTCTTTAATTGACTGTGAACTGACTAGGTGTCATAAAGGGACAATAAAATTTATAGGCGTTATGAGTTTGCTACCGCAACCATAAAAATGTAATAATCTTTTTTTATTACTTAATTTTTTTAATTCTTAGAATCATAAAAAACTAACTTATTACATACAAACACTTACACATTAGAAAATGTTATTTTTGTATGGAAATCGCGATTTATATCAATTCAGTAAATCGTGAACAAAATCAAAAGTTGTGCACCGATTGCAATGAAATAAAGCTCATTTTATTCGAAATATATTTAGCTAACTGTTTGTAGACCAAAACTGTGATTTTTGTCCCATTTCTATTTTTTAGGAATTTTTAAAGAACAAAAAAAATGTTTTTTTAAAAAAATTTTAATTTTTTTTTCTAAACTTGAACGATATCTCTAAAACTACTTGTAAAATTTAAAAACAAAGTAAGCACGGCTTTAAGAGAATATTGTTTGCGAGTTTCGGATTTTTTTTTAAATTTAATATGGTGAACCGTTTTCAAGTTATTCCAATATATGTAGCGGAAGTGCCTTAATTTTGAACATAACGGTATATCTCGAAAAGTCGAGCTGATAGAAAAAAACCAAGGGCAGATTTGGATTCAGCGTCCCAAATAACCTTAAAAACAATATTCAGTTCTTAATCAACAGAACCATTGTTTCCTTGTGTTATACTCCAAACTACCGATAAATTCTATTCTCTGCTTAGTGGTTTCCAGCCGACATTTTGGAAGTCTTAAGTTAGAATTATTCCTTGTACTAAATACAAATTGGTTTCTGGGAAGACTGATTGTATGATGACCAATACCGTTAACAACCTTATAAACATATTGGTAAAGCAGCAATCTCAACAACCGAATGGAATATCTTGGTAGACTATGATTTAGGCACTTACAGGTCTGAAACATCAATTTTGATCAATAGCACCTAATCATTAAAGCAACTTTGTAAAATGATAAAACTAAATGAATCATGTCTTTGTGTCATTAATCATTTTGAGCATATAGAAGACGAATTACTACTAGAGAATGGACTGTTACGAAGTAAAAGGGGAGCCCTGGATATAGTTGGCAATGTAGCTCACTCATTGTTGGCATATTGGACTCTGAATACGCCAATCTGATTTCCAACACAATAGAACAAGTAAAATAAAATGAGTCATATTTATTAAAATTGCTTAAAAATCAAACCTCAATTGTTGACTCAACAATCAATATTATACGACAAAATCAAAATTAATACTTACTCAGAACAAGACATCAATAACGTGTTATTCCAAATACACCTTACTCAACCATTCAATTCTGGGGTTCTTGGAGTATCCCTAATCGCAGACAATGTTCAAAAAATACAATCTTAAATTTTGGACACTCTCATAGATACGCATCATGGAAAAATAAGTCCATTATTACTAACTCCAGAACAACTACAAAATGAAGTTAATGAAACAAAACTCCATTCACCAAATTCAGTGGATCTTCCTATAACTGAAGGAGATGACTTACTACAACTTTTCAAAATTATGAAGGTTCAAAGAAGACTCACGCACCAGCATGCAGTATTCAAAATAACTATACCATTAGTTGAACGGGATCAGTTTAAGATGTTTCATTTGATTCCGGTACCCGTAATGAACAATACCATGGTAGCAATAAAATCATGTTCTAGTTTCTTGGGAATAAATCCATCTCGTAAACAATATATGCATCTTACAAGATCTGAGCTGAGTTCTTGCTACATAATAAAAGAATATATGCAACTTTGTCATCATCACGTGCCACTGCTGTTTGCAACAAAGACATTATAAATCTGTCAATTAAGGGATCCGGATTGCTTACGCTTGATCCAGAATGCATACTTAAACATGAGTTAATAACTATGAACGGCTTACAAACCATCTCGATTACAATAAGATCATCATACACAAGCCTTGGCAAAATTTCAGATTTGTCTATACAAAAGAATACAACACAGTCTATATACAACAATAATTCAAGCTTGGAGAATGAGTATGCCCAAAACGTGAAGCAGCTAACAATTTTACAAAAATCATTACAAGGACAAAAAATCATGGACCTACTCAACAAATTGAAGTCCCACCAGCAACATAGTCATACTATTGGATACCTGGCACTGTCGATTAGTTTGGTGACAATAATGATAATGATGTTTAGATGTAAAATGTGTACAACCAGATGAAAACCACACACAACATCACCTAGGGAAAATAATGCAGAAAACATCGAACTTCAATCACATGAATTGGAGACACCGACACCAATGCCAAGGAACTTCATCATAACGGTCTAGGCACCATAGGAACACCACAACATTGTTGAACATCCGTTCAACGCGGGGGAGAATGTTAAGATTTAGTATTTATAAAATCAATAAATGTATTTCACCAATGGCTTCACGAATATTGTCCTTTAAAGCGTCAATTGTCTCTGGCTTGTTGGCGTAACACTTATTTTCGAGGGCACCCCACAAATAATAGTTCAACGGTGTCAAATCGCAGCTCCGAGGTGGCCAAACGACATCAGCTCTGCGGCTGATAATGCGATCTTCAAAAACAGGGCGCAAAACATCGAGTGTAGCTTCGGCTGTGTGGCACGTAGCGCCGTCCTGTTGAAACCAAATGTTGCCAATATACTCCTCTTCAATTTTTGTGAACAAAAATTCGTTCAATTCGTTCAGCATGGCCAGATAATGATCGCCATTGACTGTAACGAAGAAAAATGGCCCAATTATGCCTCTGGACCAAAATCCGCACCAAACAGTGACGCGTTTTGGGTGTATCGGCTTTTCAATGTATGCGTGGGGTTTTCGGTGCCCCAAATGCGACAATTTTGCTTGTTTACATACCCGCCAGGATCAAAATGAGCTTCATCTGAAAAGATGATTTTTTTTTGCAAAATCGGCATCTTCTGGCATCCTCTGGCATCAGTTGGCTTCAACTCCTGAACCAATTGGACTTTTTATGGCGTCATACCATGCAAAATTCTTCTCATTGATGCCTCCGAAATGTTCAATTCTTGAGAACGACGGTGAATTGATGTTGATGGCGCTTCGCGCACACTTTCTGCCACAGCAACAATATTCTCGGGTGTACGCACTGTTTTTGGCTTTTCACGCTTTGGTTTATCGATGAGGATGCCAGTTTCTTTCACTGTTTTCACAAGATAACGAACATACGGAGCTGACGGTGCTTCTCTTCTTCCAAAATCCGTACGCAATTTTCGCACACTTTCTGCAACATTACCATGATTTTCAAAGTAATGTCGCAATATTTCCCAGCGTTGTTCAAGCGTATACACAACCACATTCGTTCAGCGGAAGGATAAAACTAATTATCTGTCAAATCAGACATGAGCTAAGTGTTACCATTCACGAAATAAGCACTAGTTGAAAAAATAACTTTAGATGGCGGACCCTTTAGTTAATTTTGTCTTTCTTGTTATTGGCCAATTTAACGTAAATTTTATTATTAATATATTAAATTACATTTGTACCTTTTTTGCTGGTCTGTTTTGTTATTGGCCAATAAAGTATAAATTTTAATTCAATAATATTTAGTTAAGTCAGCATTTTTGTGTATAAATTTTTGTATAAATACGCTACAACTGATCTTCAAGTTACAAGTGCTTGAAGACCAATCAACTTAAGAAACAAAAAATTAGTGTAGACCAAATTCAAGTGTTTGGTTTGACTTATGCTAATTAGTTTCAAACACATAAAGTAAGGATGTTTTAATACTCTAGTAACACTTTTGAACATGCAATCAGATGATTGAACAAAAAACAAGTAAGAGTGTTAAATTTGGCTGGGCCGAATCTTTGATACCCTCCACCAGCATCTTAAACTGAATATTACAACCAATCTTGGGTACGGCTACCACTTTAAAACTGTTGTCGGTACTGAAATTTTAATTTCGAATACCAATTAAATTTTAAGTTAATTGCTTTTCTTTTGGCCAGTTTCTATTAAAATTTCTTGACCATGTCTTCTATAGAAAGAATTAGTTACTATTTGAAAAATGGCATTATTTTTCTTTTACTAGAGTAAAATGAAATTCATTATATAACGCAGCCAGCGTTATAACACCCAAACTTTGATCCCTATGAAAAAGTTTTGAGATAATGTATGATAATTTTAAAAAAACAAGTAAGAGTATTAAATTCGGCTGTGCCGAATATTTGATACCCTCCACCTCGGTTTGAGTATTCATAATAAATGTAAACAATATATTTGAAAAAGTGAACAATTTGTTAAACTTAATACCAAATTATTTCAGCAAATTTTTTGGGTTGATCCGCTTAACAGATGATTTTTGTTTATTTCAAGAGTTGGTCTATAAAGCTTTCTCACATTAGTAATTCGCTCTCCAACGAGGAAAGATCGTTTTCGTCTTTTCTATTATTTCGGATAAAAGAAAACACGTTTCGGTGTTTGCTTTTTGGTCATCGTGGTTGCTGATCGGCATGCATTTAGGTTATATACCTATATGCATGCGTTTCCGGTTATATGATATAACGGTTATATGACGTTATTATATTTCTCTGACTTGAACATGAACATTGCCATGAATTACAGCTAGTCGAGACACCGTGTTATAAAAATCCCAGAATATTGATATTTATTATACATATAGTATATTATATTTTTTATTTAATAAAAGTTATTGATGTGTTTTTCTTTAAATAAATTAATACATATTTTTTTTTTTTTGTAAATTTACATTGTTTTTTTATTAACAGCTAGGTAGTTTAGCATTATTTGTTTAAATGTTGGTGAATTTTTAATCCCTTTATATTTTTCTCTGCTTGTCGACAAAATTTTGGATCGATTTTTAACCCCTTTTCCGTGACCCAATTGATCTGAAACTTTGGAGGCTCGTGGCGATGACAAATATGATCTAATAAATTTTTTCAGTGATGTCAAAACAATGGAAACTTTTAAATTTTTATACCAGAGTTGATAAAAAAAATACAAAGGGTTAGTTTTTATTATATTATTACCACAACGACCACAAAAACAACAACTCCAGCTATGGCAACAATACAACATTTAGAATAACAACAAGAGCAATATAGAAACATCATATTATTATTTATTTTTTTACTTTTTCAGAGATTTCCCTGGACCTGTTCCACCGATTTTAATTATTCTTAACAGAAATCTGCCCATGATCTTGGTGAATCATTTGCACTAAAAATAATCACCCGAGCTATCCTATTGAGGGCGTGAACGTGACAAGAACAACATTGAAAATCATATTTTTCAAGACTTTTTAGTACTCCATTCAAATCTCGGGCCCTAATCAACCGACTTGGGCGATTATAAATAGCAAACTTTTCAGAATGTTAGTGAATCATTTTTGATGCCAATGAGCATCCTAGCTGACCGATTGAAGTTGTCATCGTGATTTCCACAGACGGACAGAGGGACATCACTATATCAACTCCGCTTGTTCTAAGGATCAAAAATATATATATCTTTAGGGGTCTAGAATTTTTTTTCTAATTATTACAAACGGAATGACAAACTTGCACACTGGGGTGGAGGGTATAAAAAAGGACATCAACTGCATACATCGGCCTTGCTTCAGCAGATCCTGATAGGCAACGCAACAATTTAAATTTGAGATTTAGCAGTTAACAACAGTCATTGGTCTTATCAGAACCGTGACACACTCATCAGGAGATCGATTATCAACACTTAGAACTATTCATCAGAATATCAGCATTTCATAATGGAAACCATTGAAAGCCTCCTAGATCTCCAAAGAGAGACGGGCGGAACCATCCAAAGGATCATAAGAAACTTCAAAAAGGATTCAGCTGACAGAAAGAAAACAACTAATTATTTTGATGAACGTTTACGGCAGCTGTAGGACTTGTGGAATCAATTTCATGAGACGGACTCAAAAATACGAGACATTTGTGATGATCCAATGAAACTGGAATACTTCGCAAGGGGCTATTACGACAAAATCACCGCTTTAACCAATGAGCACATTAAATTATTCAGTGATGAAGGTAAGAGTCTCAAAACGCACTTGAAGGGACAACCTACAGTAGATGATTCTAAGGCTACAACATCAACACAACACACATGAAAGTCATGTTACTTCATTAAGACATCAACAACACTTACAGTCTCATCCGAAGGCTAAAGGTTCATTTGGCTGGTCTAAACCGGCTGCTAAATGGACTAACAAATGAAGGTGACCATCACTTACAGTACTTTGAAGTGGAAATCAACACCATTGAAAAGTTATGGAATCAAGCTGAAGCTCTACACGATGAAATTAATGAGCAATTAAAAACCCAACTGCTTCAGGTCTGGATCAGAATGAATATGACAGAATATATGACTTAGTGCGACAAAACTTGTACAGTCTGTCCGCTAGAAAAGAGAAGCTGCTATCTAATGGTGGTTTCAAACAAAATCATGAGGCCCAATCAATTACAAATGATTTAAACAAATGTGCACTACATCCACCAAAAGTCGCTATACCACAATTTGATGGAGATTATTTAAAATGGCGCCAACTTCATGACTTATTTTCTGAGATGGTGGACATGCAGCCAATAGCATCCATTCAAAATATGTGGTATTTAAAAATTTATCTGTAGAAGCTGAACACTTAATTAGTCAGTTTTCGCTATCAGAAACAAATTACGATACTGCATGGATAACACTACAGGATCGTTACAATAACAAAAGACTCCTAGTAGCCAGTGACTTCATCTGCATTATGTTCAAAGCTCTGCATGACACTACCAATGAGTGCTTGCTCGCATTAAACAATTTGGGTATTGCAACAACTTCTTGGGATGTAATACTCATGCAATTATTAATTAAAAAACTCGACAGGGGAACTCATATCAGATACATGAAATCATTGAAATCATTCAGTTATCGCTGAATTTCTATCATTTCTGGAACTTCAATTTCAACCAATGGAAGCAATTGTTCAAACTGTAAGATTGGCGCAAAAGACTGTTTCTTCAGTTACAACTCCCAACAGAATCAACAGTGGCACCTGCAAATTGTGCAAAAATGGTGCCCATAAACTATGTCACTGCAAAAAATTTCATCAACTATCAGAGGCTGAACGACTAAACTGGGTACAGCAACAAAAACTATGTGTCGACTGTTTCAGAAGTGATCACACTTCGAAGAACCGCAATTCAAGTAACTGCGGAAAGTGTATGAAAAAACACAATACGCTGTTACATTTGAAAAACAAACAGCACAATAAAATTAGATTCAAAGTCGTCAAAATATTCGCCTAAAATCAACCCAATCTTTGATTCAAATAATCAAAGGAGCGCATCATCATCCAACAATGTCGCAGTTGCATCTTCAGCTACAAATGCAGCCGAAGGGGGCCAGGGCTACGTTTTGCTAGCAACAGCAAGAGTAGTTATTACTGCCCAAAATGTTGCTTCAAATGAGTTTAGAGCTGTATTAGATTCTGGTTCTCAAGTGAATCTTGTGTCCAACCGAATTTGCCAAAAATTGTCTGCTTTTCCGACGAAAGCTTCTCTACGCATAGACGGTGTTGGCAACGTTCAAAAAAGATCCAACCATCGCATTAATGTAGAAATGAAGTCCAGAGATCAGAGCTTCTCCACAAACTTGGAAGCATATGTACTTCCAAACATCATTCCAACTCAACCGAATCAACATATAGATATATCGACATGGGAAATTCCAAGCCGCATACATTTACGAGATCCCAATTTCAACTGCCAAGAAAAAATAGACATCTTACTCGGGGCAGAGTTTTCCTACAAATTTACTCAAGCGGGAACAATACAACTTTCGAACACACGTCCAACACATCAGAATACTCCACTTGGCTATATTGTAGGTGGTGCAGTCGGACAACATTCATCTCCCAACTTTGCTCTAACATGTGCAGAATTCGACGAAACATCATCATTAGAAGAAACTATAGAACAGCTCTGGAAACTAGATGAAATCGATCCCAAAAATACCAACGGGTTATTCATTAAATGATTTAATGTACACAGGGCCAACTGTTCAAAGTGCATTTTTTTCAATTTTACCTCGTTTTCGATTGGAAAGACATAGAAAAAATGTATAGACAAATCTTAATTCATCCAAACGATCAACAATACCAGCTAATTATTTGGAGGGAAAATCCATCGTTACCCGTCAGTTACTATAAACTTAACACGGTTACGTATGGAACACGATCAGCACCTTACCTGGCCACAAGATGCCTATTAAAAATCTCCGAAATAAATGCCATAAATTATCCGTTTGGAGCTCAAATGCTGAAGGATAATTTCTACGTGGATGATGGACTTGGAGGGTCAGACAGCCTCAACATTACGATTGAGATGCAAAAGGAACTCATCACTATTTTAAAGCGGCATGGTTTCAATTTAGAAAAAATGGTGTGCAAATCATCCACAACCGCTTAAAAACAATCCCCTCGGCGATCGGAGGTGGATTTAAATTTCAACAGTGATGACACAAGCACTTTAAAAACTCCGGGATTATCTTGGCTGCCTAAAACTGACCAGTTTTGCATCAAGGTAAAGGTGAATCATCAACAGGCTATCACAAAATGCACGGCAACGTCAGATCTCGCAAGATTATTTGATCTTCTTGGGCTACTAGCACCTGTAGTGGACAAGGCAAAGATGTTTATTCAGCAGCTATAGCAATTCAAGCTAGACTGGGATGAACCAATGCCTGAGGACCTTCATACAACCTGGGCTAAATTCAGAAATGATTTAGACAGTTTAAACAATTTTAAAATTCCTCGACACGTTATGAAAGGGGAATTTCCATCAACAATACAATTACATATATTTGCAGATGCTTCTGAAAAGGCTTAAAAATAAAAGAGTTATTTTACAATTACTTTGCGCAAAGACACGGGTTGCTCCATTAAAACAACAAACTATACCTCGTCTAGAATTATGTGCCGCAGTTTTAGCCGCTCAACTTGCTCACAGAATCAAAACCGATCTCCAGATCAAAAATCAATCCTTGTTTTTACGGACTGATTCCGAAATAGTGCTATCTTGGATAAATGCACAATCCTCTTTGTACCATACGTTCGTCGCTAATCGAGTATCCAAAATCCAATCATTAACGTTGCCTAGTCAATGGCGCCATGTCAGATCAAAAGACAATCCGGCTGATATTTTGTCCAGAGCTTTACCAGCACTAAAATTTCTGCAAGCAATTTATGGTTTTATGTGCCACTCTTTTTGCATGGACAAGAAGAAATGTGGCCACCTATATTCTCAGAGAAACTCCAACTTCACAATGTCATCGAGAAAAAGAAGATATCCCCAATTTCAGCAGTAACTATCGCAAGCGATGACATCATATACAAAATTGCACACCGTAACTCCTTCAAAACTCTTCAAAAAATATTGAGCTACGTCCTTAGATTTATTAATAACGCAAAATTGGAAAAGGAACAACGTTCAACATACAAATCATTAAGTCAAGATGAACTTGATAATGCACCATTCATGATAGTGAGTACAATTCAGAATTCAGAATTCTCTTCAGAAATTAAAAAAATACAGCAAAATACCGAAATTGACAATTAAAGTCCTATCGTCAGTCTAGCTCCATTCCTCGACAAAAGAAGAATCCTAAGAGTGACGGTGATCTGTTTTGCTCTGCACTGTAGCAAAAGAATTTCTGGTACAAGCAGAATAAGAAAGAAGAAAAAAAATAATAACCTTGATCTTGAAATTATTTTCAAGTTCAAGTATGTACATGTAAACAACACCTTATATGGTAACATGTTAATGGAAATGTTTTTGGTTCTATTTTTTTTTTTGGCAAACTGATTTATGGCGCTTGTTTTTTTTTCTTCATTGTGTTGTATTAAATCATGAACTCATTCATATGCAATCATGCTGGTCAAACCACGTATTTTCTTGTGTTGATCTCACTTGCTCTCATAGTCATATATGAGTGGGCGTGTTATAAATACTAGAGAATATTATGAATGAATATGAATGTTCTCAATGAATTGGTGGCGATTTTTTT
Organism: Cordilura impudica; assembly: GCA_963682025.1. Taxonomy (NCBI): domain Eukaryota; kingdom Metazoa; phylum Arthropoda; class Insecta; order Diptera; family Scathophagidae; genus Cordilura; species Cordilura impudica. The sequence continues at coordinate 206,602,848 of OY821520.1, read as the reverse complement.
TTTTTTGAATAAACAGGTTCTTATCTAGGAGATAATGAATGAATGAAGAAGATTGATTAACAAGACATCTAAAATTAAAGGGGGAGTTCAATTTTGAATATTGAGAAGAACGGTTGAGGAAAAACCCTCTTAAAAATTAAAAATGTAGTTTAAGAAATCTTAATTAAAGAAAGTAAAGTGAATAAAAATTGCATATTTTTGAAAAAAAAAATTGTTTTACATAAAAGAACTTAAAAAAGAAAGAAAAAAAAAATTTAAAGAATAAGAAAATTAAAATGTAGTGTAAGAAAATAAATAATGTTTTATTAATAAATTATAAGTTAAAAAAAAAAATCAACTATTGAACTTAAAAAAAAAAAAAAAATTAAATTACTCAGAGAATAGACTAAAGTCAAACGGCAACAAAATGAATGATGCAAAAAAAAAATTGGAAATGTTGCATGATTTGTTGACAAATAAAGCAAAAAAAAAACTAAAAATGGAAACCCTAATGAAATGTGAAGGAGTTTTAATAAAGTTACATGCCAAAATAGAAAAACATATTGCGAGACACAACCACGGCGTCCGGCGGCAGCAGCTTCATCTGTACAACCATATGGCGGCAATTAAAAGAAACTAATGTTTTCTTAAATCTAAATTAAATAAAAAAAATTTCCTACGATTTGTCTAACTATATATGAGAATTTTTCAAGATTTTTCTAATTAGAATTTAAAAGTTTTCTAAATGTGAGGTTTTCTAATTAAACCAAATTTTTGTCATTAAAAATTAGCTAAGTGTAAGGTATTCTAAATATAAAAATTTACCTAAATACAAAATTTTTCTACAATTACATAAAAAATTTTCTAATTATAAAATTTAAATAAATATATAATTTTCGAAATATCAAAATTCACAAAATATAAAATATTCGAAATATAAAATTTGTATAAATATAAGGATTTTCTAATTATTAAAAGAAAAAATTTTTACTAAATATAAAATTTATCTAATCATAAAGTTAAAAAATAGAAATTTTGCTAAAATTTTCGTAAACCCAAATTTTGCTAAAATTTGAAAATTCTTCTAAAATTAAAATTAAGCTAAATTTAAAATTTTTCCTAAAATTAAAATTTCCCTAAAATTAAAATTTTGCTAAGCTTAAAATTTTGCTAAAAATAAAAATTGGCTAAAAATTAAACATGTTACGAAAAATAATTTAAATTTATAACCTTAAAATGAAGGTTAAATAAACTTTTTTTTTAACCCAATGTAGAAAAGCAAAACCAAACCAATTTTATTATTGTGTGGGTTACCTCCAATCAAGATGGAAAAACAGGTAACATGGTAGGGAGGGCAAAAAGGGGCATAACATCAAGCCCCGACGCAAAAGTAAGTATGACCATCACTCCATTCCTCTATTCCATAGGGTAGTTTTGACAATTTCTCAGTTAATCGCACGTGATTTTTTTGTAGTGCGGTTTCCCTGGGCCTTAACAAGAACCCACCCCTCCGGCGAGCTAGGCCCCACGCCAGCACGTGCGAACCGTTAAAGGCACAGGGAACAGAAGCGGACCGACCAACGTACCGTACCGCCCAACGTGGGGCCGATAAGTGTTAATGTTCGATATCCACGTTGCTGCACCATTACAGAAATGGCGCCCAACGAGGGGCACGAACATCCATAGATCGGTTTTTTTTTACTTAAATTTTGCCTCAACAGGAACGAAATACATTCAATTTTAACATCAGTGCCGTCGGGTAAGCACTTATTGTTCCTCAACACATTTTTTTGCTTAAGTGTCCTAAATGTCATGCCTCATTTCAATTTCTGGAATTTTAATTAAATATGTGTAAATCGCTATTTATATTGACCGAAATTGAAACTGGCTTTGACAATTTAGTTCACCCTACAAACATTTAATTTATTTTTGTGATTTTTTAATTTGCTTGGTCAATAAAGGTTAGTTCTGGAATATAAGAACTTCGTTCTACACGAACCGGTTACTTGTCCGAATTAATGTTTATAGTACGAATTTGTAGCAAATAATCGGGAAAATTTTAGGTCACAAATGTTTTTACTTTTATGGATGAATGGACATACTTATCTTGTGGAATTTGTAGTAATTGGTTTGGTTTTAATTACTACATTGGGGATACATTTTTGGAAAAATAAAATGTAAAATATTTAAACTTTTTGCGTGGGTTCGATTTGAATCTAATTTAAATTTTAGAACCCGATTTAGTTTTCCACAGTCTTTTTTTTTTATATGGATTTAAATTTAATTCATTATGAAATTGTTGACATTAAGCTAGTCTTCATTCATTCATTATCTCATAACATAGCCTAACACCATTTTAGAGATAGTCATGTATTACGCCCTTTGCCAACAACACCTCTGTTTAAAGCCTTTTTGTTTATGATAAGAGAGTTCAAAACACCGGCTTTAATTTAGTAAGGTCCCCCAAAACCTCTACGTCCATGTCCATTGTTTAATGAGAGAACTTAAATCACCGAATTTTGAAAGGAACAAAAATCGCTAGTTTAAGGTCTCTGTTAGATATAAGAATCCAATACACTGAATTTTTAAAAATAACCAAAAATCTCTGTGTTGGAATCTTTTCCGTTGAACGATGGATATCGAACCATGTTTTGAAAAACCCCAACAGCGTAAACTGCTGTTTTGATATCTTTTTTTTATATGCAGAAGACCTAAACTCAAGGCAAAGTTTTAAAAATGGCAAACCTTAAAACCCATCGAACCGTTTTCAGTTGATTTTTCCTTTCATGGAAATCAAAACCATCTGTTTTGTGACGGTGATCTGTTTTGCTCTGCACTGTAGCAAAAGAATTTCTGGTACAAGCAGAATAAGAAAGAAGAAAAAAAATAATAACCTTGATCTTGAAATTATTTTCAAGTTCAAGTATGTACATGTAAACAACACCTTATATGGTAACATGTTAATGGAAAAGTTTTTGGTTCTATTTTTTTTTTGGCAAACTGATTTATGGCGCTTGTTTTTTTTTCTCTTCATTGTGTTGTATTAAATCATGAACTCATTCATATGCAATCATGCTGGTCAAACCACGTATTTACTTGTATTGATCTCACTTGCTCTCATAGTCATATATGAGTGGGCGTGTTATAAATACTAGAGAATATTATGAATGAATATGAATGTTCTCAATGAATTGGTGGCGATTTTTTTTTTTTTTTTTTTTTTGAATAAACAGGTTTTTATCTAGGAGATAATGAATGAATGAAGAAGATTGGCTTGATTAACAAGACATTTAAAATTAAAGGGGGAGTTGAATTTTGAATATTGAGAAGAACGGTTGAGGAAAAACCCTCTTAAAAATTAAAAATGTAGTTTAAGAAATCTTAATTAAAGTCTTAAGAAAGTAAAGTAAATAAAAATTGCATATTTTTGAAAAAAAAAAAATTGTTTTACATAAAAGAACTTAGAAAAGAAAAAAAAAAAATTTAAAGACTATGAAAATTAAAATGTAGTGTAAGAAAATAAATAATGTTTTATTAATAAATTGTAAGTTTAAAAAAAAATCAACTATTGAACTTAAATAAAAAAAAAAAAAAAAATTAAATTACTCAGAGAATAGACTAAAGTCAAACGGCAGCAAAATGAATGATGCACAAAAAAAAATGGAAATGTTGAATGATTTGTTGACAAATAAAGCAAAAAAAAAAAACTAAAAATGGAAACCCTAATGAAATGTGAAGGAGTTTTAATAAAGTTACATGCCAAAATAGAAAAATATATTGCGAGACACAACCACGGCGTCCGGCGGCAGCAGCTTCATCTGTACAACCATATGGCGGTAATTAAAAGAAACTAATGTTTTCTTAAATCTAAATTAAATAAAAAAAAATTTCCTAAGATTTGTCTAACTATATATGAGAATTTTTTAAGATTTTTCTAATTAGAATTTAAGTTTTCTAAATGTGAGGTTTTCTAATTAAACCAAATTTTTGTCTTTAAAAATTAGCTAAGTGTAAGGTATTCTAAATATAAAAATTTACCTAAATACAAAATTTTTCTACAATTACATAAAAAAGTTTTCTAATTATAAAATTTAAATAAATATATAATTTTCGAAATATCAAAATTCACAAAATATAAAATATTCGAAATATAAAATTTGTATAAATATAAGGATTTTCTAATTATTAAAAGAAAAAATTTTTACTAAATATAAAATTTTTCTAATCATAAAGTTAAAAAATAGAAATTTGGCTAAAATTTTCCTAAACCCAAATTTTGCTAAAATTTGAAAATTCTTCTAAAATTAAAATTAAGCTAAATTTAAAATTTTTCCTAAAATTAAAATTTTCCTAAAATTAAAATTTTGCTAAGCTTAAAATTTTGCTAAAAATAAATATTGGCTAAAAATTTAACATGTTACGAAAAATAATTTAAATTTATAACCTTAAAATGAAGGTTAAATAAACTTTTTTTTTAACCCAATGTAGAAAACCAAAACCAAACCAATTTTATTATTGTGTGGGTTACCTCCAATCAAGATGGAAAAACAGGTAACATGGTAGGGAGGGCAAAAAGGGGCATAACATCAAGACCCGACGCAAAAGTAAGTATGACCATCCATCCATTCCTCTATTCCATAGGGTAGTTTTGACAATTTCTCAGTTAATCGCACGTGATTTTTTTGTAGTGCGGTTTCCCTGGGCCTTGACAAGAACCCACCCCTCCGGCGAGCTATGCCCCACGCCAGCACGTGCGAACCGTTAAAGGCACAGGGAACAGAAGCGGACCGACCAACGTACCGTACCATTACAGCTTTTGGCCCATATAAGGAAAATTAATCGCACGATCAGTAGTTCAAAAATTCATTAGATGTATCAAAGCACAACCACAACTGTGTCAACAATTCATGGGCAATCTTCCACATGCCCGAGTAACCCCAGCACGCCCATTCATCAATGCAGAAGTTGATTAATTAGTAACCAACTTATCAACTGAAGCGTTCATCGGGGCATTAAAACGCTTCATTAGCCGTCGAGGCCGGTGTCAAAATATATATTCGGATAACGCTACTAATTTCTTAGGAGCTAAAAATCAACTATCAGAATTAACTGAATGTATCTACACCGATAAGGGGCAGGAAGCAATTATTTGCACCGCCAGCTCAAAAGGTATACATTTCCATTTTATTCCACCAAGAGCACCACACTTTGGAGGACTTTGGGAAGCAGCCGTTAAATCTGCAAAGATGCTACTACATCTTTAATTCATGAAGAAATGGAGACAATCGTGGTAGAAATCGAGACGATACTCAACTCTCGACCACTGACCCCTATTTCAAATGATCGAAATTATCTTGAGGCATTAACTCCAGGTCACTTTCTTATTGGCGAGGTAGTCATATCACAAATAGATTGCAATGTAGCAACAACAATAAAAGCATCAAGATAATCTCATTGGAAGCTCGTATCACATCTCAAACAAGAATTCTGGAAATGATGGTCCACCGAATATCTAAATGAATTGCAGCAACGATCTAAATGCAATAAACAGGTTGCTTACATTAAAATTGGATACATGGTAATAATCAAGGAGGACAACTTACCTGTCATAAAATGGCCACTTGCAAGAGTTGTTAAAACTCACCCTGGTGATGATGGTGTTGTCAGAGTTGTTGAAGTAAAAACCGCTAAAGGACGGTTCAAACACCCAATACATCGACTAGTTCTTCTACCTGTTGACCAAGATTCTGCTGCAGCCAGCAATATTGCTGACGATAATACTACCAACAACCACAAAATTGACTCAAGTGATGAACCTAAGGCAAAAAAAGAGGAAAACGTTAAACAAATAATCTTAGTCTAGCATTGCTCACAATACTATTATTATTACCAATCGTAATTGGAACTCCAGTCGAAAATAGGAAATTTGGAACAAAATTAGGAATTCATTTTGAAAAAATTGGTACAGCAGCAATCTCAACCACCGAATGGAATATCTTGGTATACTATGATTTAGGCACATACTAGTCTGAAACATCAATTTTGATCAATAGCACCAAATCATTAAAGCAACTTTGTAAAATGATAAAACTAAATGAATCATGTCTTAGTGTCATTAATCATTTTGAGCACATAGAAGACGAATTACTACTAGAGAATCGACTGTTACGAAGTAAAAGGGGAGCCCTGGATATAGTTGGCAATGTAGCTCACTCATTGTTGGCATATTGGACTCTGAATACGCCAATCTGATTTCCAACACAATAGAACAAGCAAAATAAAATGAGTCATATTTATTACAATTGCTTAAAAATCAGAGCTCAATTGTTGACTCAACAATCAATATCATACGACAAAATCAAAATTAATACTTACTCAAAACAAGACATCAATAATGTGTTATTCCAAATACACCTTACTCAACCATCCAATTCTGGAGTTCTTGAAGTATCCCTAATCGCAGACAATGTTCAAAAAATACAATCTTAAATTTTGGACACTCTCATAGATACGCATCATGGAAAAATAAGTCCATTATTACTTACTCCAGAACAAGTACAAAATGAAGTTAATGAAACAAAACTCCATTCACCAAATTCAGTGGATCTAAACAATATATGCATCTTACAAGATCTGAGCTGAGTTCTTGCTACATAATAAAAGAATATATGCAACTTTGTCATCATCACGTGCCACTGCTGTTTGCAACAAAGACAATATACATCTGTCAATTAAGGGATCCGGATTGCTTACGCTTGATCCAGAATGCATACTTAAACATGAGTTAATAACTATGACCGGCTTACAAACCATCTCGATTACAATAAGATCATCATACACAAGCCTTGGCAAAATTTCAGATTTGTCTATACAAAAGAATACAACACAGTCTATATACAACAATAATTCAAGCTTGGAGAATGAGTATGCCCAAAACCTGAAGCAGCTAACAACTTTACAAAAATCATTACAAGAACAAAAAATCATGGACCTACCCAACAAATTGAAGTCCCACCAGCAACATAGTCATACCTGGCACTGTCGATTAGTTTGGTGACAATAATGATAATGCTGTTTAGATGTAAAAAGTGTACAACCATGAAAACCACACACAACATCACCTAAGGAAAATAATGCAGAAAACATCGAACTTCAATCACATGAATTGGAAACTCCGACACCAATGCCAAGGAACTTCATCATAACGGTCTAGGCACCATAGGAACACCAAAATATTGTTGAACATCCGTTCAACGCGGGGGAGAATGTTAATATTTAGTATTTATAAAATCAATAAATGTAGAATTCCCCTAATAAATTATGAAAATTAGTGAATACGTTCAATGGTTTATAGTTAATTTTGTCTTTCTTGTTATTGGCCAATTTAACGTAAATTTTATTATTAATATATTAAATTACATTTGTACCTTTTTTGCTGGTCTGTTTTGTTATTGGCCAATATAGTATAAATTTTAATTCAATAACATTTAGTTAAGTCAGCATTTTTGTGTATAAATTTTTGTATAAATACCTCAACAAAACGATAATAAAATTCAGAAGTTAAAAGAATTTATTTTGTTTAATTACTCTACAACTGGTCATCAAATTACAAGTGCTTGAAGACCAATCAACTTAAGAAACAAAAAATTAGTACAGACCAAATTCGAGTGTTTGGTTTGACTTATGCTAATTAGTTTCAAACACATAAACAGCAGCTGCATTTTATATATTCCACTTTCTTAACAACATCTGTATATAGCGACAATGTGGGAACAAATGAGGGAGATTAAATACAGTTTTTAACGCCCTATTTTGAATTATTTTAACGATTTAAGGTCTTCTTTTCTTCTGATACCATATACAAGCGTGAGGTAGTTGAGATGACTCTGAACCAGAGCTTGAAATATTAGATATTTTGTTTTTTCATACAGTTTGTTCTGGAGATGTTTTAGAACGTACATGTTGAATTTGATGGTGCCATGATAATTTATTTTGAAGAATTATTACTAAATATTTAATGGTTTGAACTTAACCAATTTCCTTTCCATCCATCAAGATAAAGTTTTCATATTGCTCTCGATTTGGCTGTGGACTAAACCGAAGGAGTTTTGTCTTATTAGGATTTAAAACTGACTTATATAATCTTGCAAACTCTGAAATTAAAGCTGCATCACGCTCAGCAAATGTTTTAAAAACTAAATGCTCCTTACAAGGATAAAGGATACACAAATCATCTGCATACATAAATATTTTTCCAGTAAGTCCAAGATTATTTAAATCATTAAGATATATATTAAACAATAAAGGACCTCGTACACTTCCTTGAGGGACTCCATATTCAACATTCCCCGTTGAACTTTTACTTTGATTACACTGAACAAATTGCTTACGGTTTTCCAAATAGCTTTTAAAAAGCTTTAATTCTCGTCTTTTAACACCATAAATATGTAGTTTTAGAACAATTATAGAGTGATCCACCAGGTCAAATGCCTTGGTAAAATCTTAAAATATTCCACCAACGCTAGAGTAACCTCTATCTAAGGCATTACATATATAGTTGATAACATTAATCACAGCTTCAACTGTTCCACAGCCCTTCCTAAATCCATATTGATTTGGGTAATTAGATTTTCATCCTGAGGTGGAATTATAGGAATTGGTATTATTTTATGTATTTTTAATGCATCTGGATAGGTTGAACGATAAATTTTCAAATAATAAAAATTTCAGATAATAATTCTATTAGAGCCTGTAAGTTCCCATTAAGCCAAGATGTTATTTCATGTTTTAAAGGAATTTTATATAATAGTTATCAGTGTTGAACTAGAAACAGCATTTGTTACGACATTTATGAAAAAGATTGTGTAATTATTTGGATCTCCAGAAAGATTTGCTAACGAAAGATTATTATTAAGTTTTCTCTTAACTTGGTCAGAGCTACAAATTCATTTGACAATTTCCGTAAAATCTTGGAAGTTGATTTAGCGATGACCGTCTGTCCGTCTGTCTGTGGAAATCACGATCATGCCGTCAATATCTAAGCTAGACCGTTCGTTTTTGTATAAAATAGTTTATTAACATCCCAAAGGCGTTGCTATTTAAAATCGTCAAAATCAGTCAACGGGTTCAACAATTCTGAATGAAATTTGGAAAAAAGTCTTGAAAATATCAAAATTTTTAGTGTGTTTGTTGTTTTTCTTAACATATGTTGTATATATGTCGTAATTAAATATTAAAAATTAATAAAAATAAAAAATAAAAATTTAAGTTAAATATTAAAAATAAAAAATTCAAAATGAAAAATTGAAAATTAAAAATTAAAAATTAAAAACTAAAAATTAAAAATTAAAAATTAAAAATTAAAAATAAAAAATTAAAAATTAAAAATTAAAAATTAAAAATTAAAAATTAAAAATTAAAAATTAAAAATTAAAAATTAAAAATTAAAAATTAAAAATTAAAAATTAAAAATTAAAAATTAAAAATTAAAAATTAAAAATTAAAAATTAAAAATTAAAAATTAAAAATTAAAAATTTAAAATTAAAAATTAAAAATTAAAAGTTAAAAATTAAAAATTAAAAATTAAAAATTAAAAATTAAAAATTAAAAATTAAAAATTAAAAATTAAAAATTAAAAATTAAAAATTAAAAATTAAAAATTAAAAATTAAAAATTAAAAATTAAAAATTAAAAATTAAAAATTAAAAATTAAAAATTAAAAATTAAAAATTAAAAATTAAAAATTAAAAATTAAAAATTAAAAATTAAAAATTAAAAATTAAAAATTAAAAATTAAAAATTAAAAATTAAAAATTAAAAATTAAAAATTAAAAATTAAAAATTAAAAATTAAAAATTAAAAATTAAAAATTAAAAATTAAAAATTAAAAATTAAAAATTAAAAATTAAAAATTAAAAATTAAAAATTAAAAATTAAAAATTAAAAATTAAAAATTAAAAATTAAAAATTAAAAATTAAAAATTAAAAATTAAAAATTAAAAATTAAAAATTAAAAATTAAAAATTAAAAATTAAAAATTAAAAATTAAAAATTAAAAATTAAAAATTAAAAATTAAAAATTAAAAATTAAAAATTAAAAATTAAAAATTAAAAATTAAAAATTAAAAATTAAAAATTAAAAATTAAAAATTAAAAATTAAAAATTAAAAATTAAAAATTAAAAATTAAAAATTAAAAATTTAAATAAAAAATTAAAAATTAAAAATGAAAAATTTAAAATTTTAATTTAAAATTTAAAATTTAAAATTTAAAATTTAAAATTTAAAATTTAAAATTTAAAATTTAAAATTTAAAGTTTTAAATTTTAAATTTTAAAGTTTTCATATTGCTCTCGATTTGGCTGTGGACTAAACCGAAGGAGTTTTGTCTTATTAGGATTTAAAACTGACTTATATAATCTTGCAAACTCTGAAATTAAAGCTGCATCACGCTCAGCAAATGTTTTAAAAACTAAATGCTCCTTACAAGGATAAAGGATACACAAATCATCTGCATACATAAATATTTTTCCAGTAAGTCCAAGATTATTTAAATCATTAAGATATATATTAAACAATAAAGGACCTCGTACACTTCCTTGAGGGACTCCATATTCAACATTCCCCGTTGAACTTTTACTTTGATTACACTGAACAAATTGCTTACGGTTTTCCAAATAGCTTTTAAAAAGCTTTAATTCTCGTCTTTTAACACCATAAATATGTAGTTTTAGAACAATTATAGAGTGATCCACCAGGTCAAATGCCTTGGTAAAATCTTAAAATATTCCACCAACGCTAGAGTAACCTCTATCTAAGGCATTACATATATAGTTGATAACATTAATCACAGCTTCAACTGTTCCACAGCCCTTCCTAAATCCATATTGATTTGGGTAATTAGATTTTCATCCTGAGGTGGAATTAATTTCCTTAGGAATTGGTATTATTTTATGTATTTTTAATGCATCTGGATAGGTTGAACGATAAATTTTCAAATAATAAAAATTTCAGATAATAATTCTATAAGAGCCTGTAAGTTCCCATTAAGCCAAGATGTTATTTCATGTTTTAAAGGAATTTTATATAATAGTTATCAGTGTTGAACTAGAAACAGCATTTGTGACGACATTTATGAAAAAGATTGTGTAATTATTTGGATCTCCAGAAAGATTTGCTAACGAAAGATTATTATTAAGTTTTCTCTTAACTTGGTCAGAGCTACAAATTCATTTGACAATTTCCGTAAAATCTTGGAAGTTGATTTAGCGATGACCGTCTGTCCGTCTGTCTGTGGAAATCACGATCATGCCGTCAATATCTAAGCTAGACCGTTCGTTTTTGTATAAAATAGTTTATTAACATCCCAAAGGCGTTGCTATTTAAAATCGTCAAAATCAGTCAACGGGTTCAACAATTCTGAATGAAATTTGGAAAAAAGTCTTGAAAATATCAAAATTTTTAGTGTGTTTGTTGTTTTTCTTAACATATGTTGTATATATGTCGTAATTAAATATTAAAAATTAATAAAAATAAAAAATAAAAATTTAAGTTAAATATTAAAAATAAAAAATTCAAAATGAAAAATTGAAAATTAAAAATTAAAAATTAAAAACTAAAAATGAAAAATTAAAAATTAAAAATTAAAAATTAAAAATTAAAAATTAAAAATTAAAAATAAAAAATTAAAAATTAAAAATTAAAAATTATAAATTGAAAATTAAAAATTAAAAATTAAAAATTAAAAATTAAAAATTAAAAATTAAAAATTAAAAATTAAAAATTAAAAATTAAAAATTAAAAATTAAAAATTAAAAATTAAAAATTAAAAATTAAAAATTAAAAATTAAAAATTAAAAATTAAAAATTAAAAATTAAAAATTAAAAATTAAAAATTAAAAATTAAAAATTAAAAATTAAAAATTAAAAATTAAAAATTAAAAATTAAAAATTAAAAATTAAAAATTAAAAATTAAAAATTAAAAATTAAAAATTAAAAATTAAAAATTAAAAATTAAAAATTAAAAATTAAAAATTAAAAATTAAAAATTAAAAATTAAAAATTAAAAATTAAAAATTAAAAATTAAAAATTAAAAATTAAAAATTAAAAATTAAAAATTAAAAATTAAAAAATTAAAAATTAAAAATTAAAAATTTAAATAAAAAATTAAAAATTAAAAATTAAAAATGAAAAATTTAAAATTTTAATTTAAAATTTAAAATTTAAAATTTAAAATTTAAAATTTAAAATTTAAAATTTAAAATTTAAAATTTAAAGTTTTAAATTTAAAATTTAAAATTAGAAATTAAAAAGTAAAATTTAAAAATAAAAAAATAAAAACTAAAAATTAAAAATTAAAAATTAAAAATTAAAAATTAAAAATTAAAAATTAAAATTTAAAAATTAAAAATTAAAAATTAGAAATTAAAAATTAAAAATTAAAAATTAAAAATTAAAAATTAAAAATTAAAAATTAAAAATTAAAAATTAAAAATTAAAAATTAAAAATTAAAAATTAAAAATTAAAAATTAAAAATTAAAAATTAAAAATTAAAAATTAAATATTAAAAATTAAAAATTAAAAATTAAAAATTAAAAATTAAAAATTAAAAATTAAAAATTAAAAATTAAAAATTAAAAATTAAAAATTAAAAATTAAAGATTAAAAATTAAAGATTAAAAATTAAAAATTAAAAATTAAAAATTAAAAATTAAAAATTAAAAACTAAAAATTAAAAATTAAAAATTAAAAATTAAAAATTAAAAATTAAAAATTAAAAATTAAAAATTAAAAATTAAAAATTAAAAATTAAAAATTAAAAATTAAAAATTAAAAATTAAAAATTAAAAATTAAAAATTAAAAATTAAAAATTAAAAATTAAACATTAAAAATTAAAGATTAAAAACTAAAAATTAAAAATTATAATTAAAAAATTAAAAATTAAAATTTAAAAACTAAAAATTAAAAATTAAAAATTAAAATTAAAAATTAAAAATTGAAAATTAAAAATTAAAAATTAAAAATTAAAAATTAAAAATTAAATATTAAAAATTAAAAATTAAAAATTAAAAATTAAAAATTAAAAATTAAAAATTAAAAATTAAAAATTAAAAATTAAAAATTAAAAATTAAAAATTAAAAATTAAAAAATTAAAAATAAAAATTAAAAATTAAAAATTAAAAATTAAAAATTAAAAATTAAAAATTAAAAATTAAAAAATAAAAATTAAAAATTAAAAATTAAAAATTAAAAATTAAAAATTAAAAATTAAAAATTAAAAATTAAAAATTAAAAATTAAAAATTAAAAATTAAAAATTAAAAATTGAAAATTAAAAATTAAAAATTAAAATTTAAAAATTAAAAATTAAAAATTAAAAATTAAAAATTAAAAATTAAAAATTAAAAATTAAAAATTAAAAATTAAAAATTAAAAATTAAAAATTTAAAATTAAAAATTAAAAATTAAAAATTAAAAATTAAAAATTAAAAATTAAAAATTAAAATTTAAAATTTAAAATTTAAAAATTAAAAATTTAAAATTAAAATTTAAAAATTAAAAATTAAAAAATTAAAAATTAAAAATTAAAAATTAAAAATTATAAATTAAAAATTAAAAATTAAAAATTAAAAATTAAAAATTAAAAATTTAAAATTAAAAATTAAAAATTAAAAATTAAAAATTAAAAATTAAAAATTAAAAATTAAAAAATTAAAAATTAAAAATTAAAAATTAAAAATTAAAAATTAAAAATTAAAAATTAAAATTTAAAAATTAAAAATTAAAAATTAAAAATTAAAATTTAAAAATTAAAAATTACAAATTAAAAATTAAAAATTAAAAATTAAAAATTAAAAATTATAAATTAAAAATTAAAAATTAAAAATTAAAAATTAAAAATTAAAAATTAAAAATTAAAAATTAAAAAATTAAAAATTAAAAATTAAAAATTAAAAATTAAAAATTAAAAATTAAAATTAAAAATTAAAAATTAAAAATAAAAATTAAAAATTAAAAATTAAAAATTAAAAATTAAAAATTAAAAATTAAAAATTAAAAATTAAAAATTAAAAATTAAAAATTAAAAATTAAAAATTAAAAATTAAAAATTAAAAATTAAAAATTAAAAATTAAAAATTAAAAATTAAAAATTAAAAATTAAAAATTAAAAATTAAAAATTAAAAATTAAAAATTAAAAATTAAAAATTAAAAATTAAAAATTAAAAATTAAAAATTAAAAATTAAAAATTAAAAATTAAAAATTAAAAATTAAAAATTAAAAATTAAAAATTAAAAATTAAAAATTAAAAATTAAAAATTAAAAATTAAAAATTAAAAATTAAAAATTAAAAATTAAAAATTAAAAATTAAAAATTAAAAATTAAAAACTAAAAAATTAAAAATTATAATTTAAAAATTAAAATTAAAAATTAAAAACTAAAGATTAAAAATTAAAAAATTAAAATTAAAAATTAAAAATGAAAAATTGAAAATTAAAAAATAAAAATTAAAAATTAAAAATTAAAAATTAATAATTAAAAATTAAAAATTAAAAATTAAAAATTAAAAATTAAAAATTAAAAATTAAAAATTAAAAATTAAAAATTAAAAATTAAAAATTAAAAATTAAAAATTAAAAATTAAAAATTAAAAATTAAAAATTAAAAATTAAAAATTAAAAATTAAAAATTAAAAATAAAAATTAAAAATTAAAAATTAAAAATTAAAAATTAAAAATTAAAAATTAAAAATTAAAAATTAAAAATTAAAAATTAAAAATTAAAAAATAAAAATTAAAAATTAAAAATTTAAAATTTAAAATAAAAAATTAAAAATTTAAAATTAAAAATTAAAAATTAAAAATTAAAAATTAAAAATTAAAATTAAAAATTAAAATTTAAAAATTAAAAATTAAAAATTAAAAATTAAAAATTAAAAAATAAAAATTAAAAATTAAAAATTAAAAATTAAAAATTAAAAATTAAAAATTAAAAATTAAAAATTAAAAATTAAAAATTAAAAATTAAAAATTAAAAATTTAAAATTAAAAATTAAAAATTAAAAATTAAAAATTAAAAATTAAAAATTAAAAATTAAAAATTAAAAATTAAAAATTAAAAATTAAAAATTAAAAATTAAAAATTAAAAATTAAAAATTAAAAATTAAAAATTAAAAATTAAAAATTAAAAATTAAAAATTAAAAATTAAAAATTAAAAATTAAAAATTAAAAATTAAAAATTAAAAATTAAAAATTAAAAATTAAAAATTAAAAATTAAAAATTAAAAATTAAAAATTAAAAATTAAAAATTAAAAATTAAAAATTAAAAATTAAAAATTAAAAACTAAAAATTAAAAATTATAATTTAAAAATTAAAATTAAAAATTAAAAACTAAAGATTAAAAATTAAAAATTAAAATTAAAAATTAAAAATGAAAAATTGAAAATTAAAAATTAAAAAATAAAAATTAAAAATTAAAAATTAAAAATTAAAAAATAAAAATTAAAAATTAAAAATTAAAAATTTAAAATAAAAAATTAAAAATTTAAAATTAAAAATTAAAAATTAAAAATTAAAATTAAAAATTAAAATTTAAAAATTAAAAATTAAAAATTAAAAATTAAAAAATAAAAATTAAAAATTAAAAATTAAAAATTAAAAATTAAAAATTAAAAATTAAAAATTAAAAATTAAAAATTAAAAATTAAAAATTAAAAATTAAAAATTAAAAATTAAAAATTAAAAATTAAAAATTAAAAATTAAAAATTAAAAATTAAAAATTAAAAATTAAAAATTA
>OY821520.1:206579565-206582065 GCA_963682025.1 Cordilura impudica | reverse complement strand
AAAATTAAAAATTAAAAATTAAAAATTAAAAATTAAAAATTAAAAATTAAAAATTAAAAATTAAAAATTAAAAATTAAAAATTAAAAATTAAAAATTAAAAATTAAAAATTAAAAATTAAAAATTAAAAATTAAAAATTAAAAACTAAAATTTAAAAATTAAAAATTGAAAATTAAATATTAAAAATTAAAAATTAAAAATTAAAAATTAAAAATTAAAAATTAAAAATTAAAAATTAAAAATTAAAAATTAAAAATTAAAAATTAAAAATTAAAAATTAAAAATTAAAAATTAAAAATTAAAAATTAAAAGTTAAAAATTAAAAATTAAAAATTAAAAATTAAAAATTAAAAATTAAAACATAAAAATTAAAAATTAAAAATTAAAAATTAAAAATTAAAAATTAAAAATTAAAGATTAAAAATTAAAAATCAAAAATTAAAAATTAAAAATTAATAATTAAAAATTAAAAATTAAAAGTTAAAAGTTAAAAATTAAAAATTAAAAATTAAAATTAAAATTAAAAATTAAAAATTAAAAAATAAAAATTAAAAATTAAAAATTAAAAATTAAAAATTAAAAATTAAAAATTAAAAATTAAAAATTTAAAATAAAAATTAAAAATTAAAAATTAAAACTTAAAAATTAAAAATTAAAAATTAAAAATTAAAAATTAAAAATTAAAAATTAAAAATTAAAATTAAAATTAAAAATTAAAAATTAAAAATTAAAAATTAAAAATTAAAAATTAAAAATTAAAAATTAAAAATTAAAAATTAAAAATTAAAAATTAAAAATTAAAAATTAAAAATTAAAAATTAAAAATTAAAAATTAAAAATTAAAAATTAAAAATTAAAAATTAAAAATTAAAAATTAAAAATTAAAAATTAAAAATTAAAAATTAAAAATTAAAAATTAAAAATTAAAAATTAAAAATTAAAAATTAAAAATTAAAAATTAAAAATTAAAAATTAAAAATTAAAAATTAAAAATTAAAAATTAAAAATTAAAAATTAAAAATTAAAAATTAAAAATTAAAAACTAAAAACTAAAAACTAAAAACTAAAAATTAAAAATTAAAAATTAAAAATTAAAAATTAAAAATAAAAATTAAAAATTAAAAATTAAAAATTGAAAATTAAAAATTAAAAATAAAAATTAAAAATTAAAAATTAAAAATTAAAAATTAAAAATTAAAAATTAAAAATTAAAAATTAAAAATTAAAAATTAAAAATTAAAAATTAAAAATTAAAAATTAAAAATTAAAAATTAAAAATTAAAAATTAAAAATTAAAAATTAAAAATTAAAAATTAAAAATTAAAAATTAAAAATTAAAAATTAAAAATTAAAAATTAAAAATTAAAAATTAAAAATTAAAAATTAAAAATTAAAAATTAAAAATTAAAAATTAAAAATTAAAAATTAAAAATTAAAAATTGAAAATTAAATATTAAAAATTAAAAATTAAAAATTAAAAATTAAAAATTAAAAATTAAAAATTAAAAATTAAAATTAAAAATTAAAAATTAAAAATTAAAAATTAAAAATTAAAAATTAAAAATTAAAAATTAAAAATTAAAAATTAAAAATTAAAAATTAAAAATTAAAAATTAAAACATAAAAATTAAAAATTAAAAATTAAAAATTATAATTTAAAAATTAAAAATTAAAAATTAAAAACTAAAAATTAAAATTAAAAATTAAAATTAAAAATTAAAAATTGAAAATTAAAAATTAAAAATAAAAAAATAAAAATTAAAAATTAAAAATTAAAAATTAATAATTAAAAATTAAAAATTAAAAATTAAAAATTAAAAATTAAAAATTAAAAATCAAAATTAAAAATTAAAATTAAAAATTAAAAATTAAAAATTAAAAATTAAAAATTAAAAATTAAAAATTAAAAGTTAAAAGTTAAAAATTAAAAATTAAAAATTAAAATTAAAATTAAAAATTAAAAATTAAAAAATAAAAATTAAAAATTAAAAATTAAAAATTAAAAATTTAAAATTAAAAATTAAAAATTAAAACTTAAAAATTAAAAATTAAAAATTAAAAATTAAAAATTAAAAATTAAAAATTAAAAATTAAAATTAAAAATTAAAAATTAAAAATTAAAAATTAAAAATTAAAAATTAAAAATTGAAAATTAAATATTAAAAATTAAAAATTAAAAATTAAAAATTAAAAATTAAAAATTAAAAATTAAAAATTAAAAATTAAAAATTAAAACATAAAAATTAAAAATTAAAAATTAAAAATTAAAAATTATAATTTAAAAATTAAAAATTAAAAATTAAAAACTAAAAATTAAAAATTAAAATTAAAAATTAAAATTAAAAATTAAAAATTAAAAATTGAAAATTAAAAATTAAAAATAAAAATTTAAAAATTTAAAAATTAAAAATTAAAAATTAAAAATTAATAATTAAAAATTAAAAATTAAAAATTAAAAATCAAAAATTAAAAATTAAAAATTAAAAATTAAAAATTAAAA
>OY821520.1:206435031-206574365 GCA_963682025.1 Cordilura impudica | reverse complement strand
AAATTAAAAATTAAAAATTAAAAATTAAAAATTAAAAATTAAAAATTAAAAATTAAAAATTAAAAATTAAAAATTAAAAATTAAAAATTAAAAATTAAAAATTAAAAATTATAAATTATAAACTAAAAATTAAACATTAAACATTAAAAAAAAAAATTAAAAATTAAAAATTAAAAATTAAAAATTAAAAATTAAAAATTAAAAATTAAAAATTATATATTAAAAATTAAAAATTAAAATTAAAAATTAAAAATTAAAAATAAATATTAAAAATTAAAAATTAAAAATTAAAATTAAAAAATTAAAAATTAAAAATTAAAAATTAAAACTAAAAAATTAAAAATTAAAAATTAAAAATTAAAATTAAAAATGAAAAATTAAAAATTAAAAATTAAAAATTAAAAATTAAATATTAAAAATTAAAAATTAAAAATTAAAAATTAAAAATTAAAAATTAAAAATTAAAAATTAAAAAATAAAAATTAAAAATTAAAAATTAAAAATTAAAAATTAAAAATTAAAAATTAAAAATTAAAAATTAAAAATTAAAAATTAAAAATTAAAAATTAAAAATTAAAAATTAAAAATTAAAAATTAAAAATTAAAAATTAAAAATTAAAAATTAAAAATTAAAAATTAAAAATTAAAAATTAAAAATTAAAAATTAAAAATTAAAAATTAAAAATTAAAAATTAAAAATTAAAAATTAAAAATTAAAAATTAAAAATTAAAAATTAAAAATTAAAAATTAAAAATTAAAAATTAAAAATTAAAAATTAAAAATTAAAAATTAAAAATTAAAAATTAAAAATTAAAAATTAAAAATTAAAAATTAAAAATTAAAAATTAAAAATTAAAAATTAAAAATTAAAAATTAAAAATTAAAAATTAAAAATTAAAAATTAAAAATTAAAAATTAATAATTAAAAATTAAAAATTAAAAATTAAAAATTAAAAATTAAAAATTAAAAATTAAAAATTAAAAATTAAAAATTAAAAATTTAAAATTTAAAATAAAAAATTAAAAATTAAAAATTAAAAATTAAAAATTAAAAATTAAAAATTAAAAATTAAAAATTAAAAATTAAAAATTAAAAATTAAAAATTAAAAATTAAAAATTAAAAATTAAAAATTAAAAATTAAAAATTAAAAATTAAAAATTAAAAATTAAAAATTAAAAACTAAAAATTAAAAACTTAAAATTAAAAATTAAAAATTAAAAATTAAAAATTAAAAATTAAAAATAAAAAATTAAAAATTAAATATTAACAAGTAAGAGTGTTAAATTCGGCTGTGCCGAATCTTTAATACCCTCCACCTCGGTTTGAGTATTGATAATAAATGTAAACAAAATATTGGAAAAAGTAAACAATTTGTTAGACTTAATACCAAATTATTTAAGAAAATTCTTTGGGTTGGTTTTCGTCTTTTCTATTATTTCGGATTTATTTCGATGTTTGTTTTTTGGTCATCGTGGTTGCTGATCGCCATGCATTTAGGTTATATACCTATATGCATGCGTTTCCGGTTATATGACATAACTTCTCGTTTAATTTAGTTTTTGCTAATTAAATGGCTCGCCCTAACCTCCATTGCAAAGGTAATGGTTGTGTAGAGTGGCTATATGCATTAAATCGTGCTAATTGGAGATCGCTGTATAGTTTCTTTTAACTGGCTAAATATTTCTTCATTGTGGCCATATAGGTCGGATGGAGTAACAAAATTATAACCAAAAAAAAGCTCTCTCAACTTTTTTATTAAAATACTGTCATATTTTGAAAACATAGAGAATAATTTTATAATAATAAATAATCAAATTAGGGATGCCAAACGCAAAAACACCAAAAGTCCCAAACATTTTAAATAAAATAATTTAATGTTATCTTTATTTTCTGAAAAACTTCAAATTTTCATCCAAAAAAAATTGTGAAAATTTATATATAAAAAATAACATTCTCATCAAATTACGTTTACTTATGTAACAATTTTTATGTTAGCAATTCTTAAATATCATTTGAGGTTTTCTTAAATTCATTGAATTTAAATTAATATTTTCTGTAGTGCGATTCTGCAAATTTCAAATTCAACGATCTGACAATCGCAAAATATATCGAAAGCTATTATTGTTTGCACTAAGGATTAAGTGATTCCCTAAGTACATACATCTTAACGACAGTCGACAAATCTGTTTTTCTATTTATTTAAATTGTAAACTAGTGGCACCTCTGTCAAAATAAGCGAAAAACACAAAGAATAGAAAAAAACAAATTACTTCGTGTTTGACAGGATGATTTTATGTTTATGTTTAATATCTTTATTTTTTTTTCTAATATTTCTGTTTATTTATTTGAAAATGAAATAATGAATTGAATATGCTATATAGTTTTTTTATTTATATAAAAAAGTTTTTTAATAAAAGCTAAATATTTTTACTATTTTATGATTTTTATTTATGTATGACGACATTTCAACATAAAAATTTAAGTTTTTACCGATTGAATGAACAACACAAAAATGGTTATCGTTTAGATAACAACAACAGCTGACTTTAACAATAGCGAATATCGTTTAAAAATTTTACTGATAATTTTGCAATTTTCTTTTTTTTACGATTCGACTATCGTTAAAAGAAGTTACTGAATCGCGGTACTGAAAAGCGGTACTGAATGGCAATATTTTTTTTAAATATAAACATTTTTAAATGTAAACATATTTGCTGTTTTTTTTTTGGAATTTCAATTTGTGTTTAACGAATAAAATTTATATATTAAAGATGCAATCGATGTCTTCTAAATTTAAAATTATTATTTCCGACGTTTTGATATGATTTTTTGAAATTCAATTAATATATTCTAATTTATAATTGGAAATTTTAATTTGAGTTTTTATAAGAATTGATATTTTCTTAAATTTGAATGGAAATTTAAAAAGTGCAATTTTGTATTTATGTGAATAATAATGCTTTATTAATTATAAACAATTTTTAAAAATTAGATGTAATCGCAATCAGATATTTTGTAGGTAGAGCAGAATAATAGTTCTATATAACTATGTAGAATTGTTTTGAAAGCAAAAAACTCATTGATGAACTCGGTAACTATATTTTGTAAAGACAACAAAAAGTAAACATGCCAAACTTATGTTCATATTTGTAAAAGAATAATGAAAAAACGTATGAAATAAAAGACCAGCCCGTGTATACTCTTAACATTGTTCTGTATGATATCTAGTTGAAAATATTGACATTCATGTTAAAATAGAAATAAAGGTGCTATCACACGAAGTGTTTTTTACATATGTACTGTCACTTTTTTTATCCATATGAAATTCCTCATGTCTGTCAAAATTGTCTTTTACATACGATTCATAATTTTTGCTATCACACGTGTATATGCATTTCCGTATGACATAACTTCTAAATGTAAACAACAGCTGATTTAATTTGTGAATTTACAAAAATTTATTGTTAAAAAAAGGTTATATATTTTTTAATTGTTAAATAATACTAAACAATTTATTTTTCTTTCAATATTAATATTTATAGTTTACCCTGTTTTTCTTTCGCCACAAGCAGTGTTGTATTTTCATATGTTTGTCATACAAAAATAGAACCTGCTCGAATTGAAAAATGTACATGTGACTGTCCTCATGTATTGTACATAAACAATGTTTCATATGTATCACACCATGTGTACAACTTTTTATAATATATGTATATTATTTGTATTATTTAATATGTGTATGTATGTATATGTAAATATTACACACAAAAAATACAACATCAAAGGTTATTTTTGTGTTTTTCTCTTTAAATAAATTAATACATAAATTTTTTTTGCTAAATTTACATTTGGGCTATTCACAACAGGTGTTGTATATTGTATGTTGTATTGAAATACACACTACAATCATTTGTTGTGAACACTCAGTTGTATTTTCATATTGTAAAACGCTTTCTTTTGTAATTTTCGATCCAAGGAGGAAAGATCGCTTCGTCGCTTCTGCTATTTTGTATAAGAGAAAACACTTGTCAGTATTTGCTTTTTGGTCGTGAGATATACCCCTGGAGTTTTAGTTACGTACCTCTTGCTTTTTAATTTATAATGAAAAAAAAAAATGTTAAATGTTTTGGTTGGTACTGAAAGAGAAAATACATACTAAAAAAAATATAAACATTAATTTTTATATAAATAAACTTATCGATGTATTTGGGTTATTTGCATTATTTGCCATATTTTATTTTATAATTATTTATGCTGATAAAATTCTATGTATTTGTTTTTTCTTTTCATAAAAACTGGCATTCACTTGGGACTGATATGTTATGATACAATATACAACATTTACTAAACATAGCAAATGAAGTTGGATCGTGTATCAGATTTTTCAGTGAAAATTACCAACAACAATTTTACACTATTGTAAAGTGATACACGATACAACAGATACAACGATACATTACCCATTGTGAATTGCCCAATTGTTTTTTTTTTTTATTAACAACTAGGTATTTTAGCATTATTTGCTTTAGATGTTGGTGAATTTTTACTCCCTTTATATTAACTCGTAGTGCCTGCTTGTCGAAATAATTTTGGATCGCTTTTAACCACTTTCCCGTGACCCAATCGATCTGACAGAAATGATCTAACAAATTTTTTTATTGATGCCAAAATAATGGAAACTTCTAAATTTTTCTACCAGAGTCGATAAAAAAATGTACAAAGGGTTTGTTTTTATTATATTATTACCACAACGACCACAAAAACAACAAGTCCAGCTATGAAAACAATGCAACATTTAGAATAACAACAAGAACAATATAGAAATATCATATTTTTCATTTTTTTTTTTTACTTTTTCAGAGATTTCCCTGGACCTGCTCCACCGGTTTTAATGATTTTTGAAATGGAAATCTTCCCATGAATTTGGTGAATCATTCATTCTAAAAATGATCACCCTAGCTGTCCTATTGAGGGCGTGATCGTGACAAGAACAACATAGAAAATTATATTTTTTCAAGACTTTTTTTAGTTCTTCATTCCAATCTCGGGCCCTAATCGACCGATTTGGACTATTTTAAACAGCAAACTTCTCAGGATGTTAGTGAATCATTTTTTATGTCAAAGAGTACCCTAGCTGCCCGATTGATGCCGTCATCGTGATTTCCACAGACGGACAGACGGACATCGCTATATCAACTCCGGTTGTTATAAGGATCACAAATATATTTATTTTATGGGGCCCAAAATTTTTTTTCTAATTATTACAAACGGAATGACAAACTTATATATACCCTCTGCACACTGGGGTGGAGGGTATAATAAAAATATATCGATAAAGGAAGATGTCTTGGAATTAACAACTTTTTTATAACATTTCCATTGTATTTCAGAAAGTGTCGACAAATTATTGACTTAATTTCAGAACTATAATTTTATTTCACTAAAATGTAATGGTTTAATGACTCACTAAAATGTAATGGTTTGTGAACTCGATATAACAAATTAAAATTTATTTTTATCCCATAGAATATTCTTTAATTTTTCCTACAAATACTTGTGTACTATATAAATTGCATCACAAATTATTGAATATTTTTAAAAATTATCAATTGTATTTCATGATAAATAGTTAGAAGCCTGCAAAGAAATCATTCGTAATACATATATGTATGAAAATTTGCCTATCAGTGAAGCCATTGTGAATGCAATGATTTCTTTGATTTATTTGAAATTAATATGAAGTATGTTTAAGCAAAAATCAGTACTTTATTTATATAAGTTAATTATACACGATTCATTTGTTGGTTTGTACTTGAATGGCTATTCTTTATTTTGTCAAAAGGTTTTATTAAACTAATTGTGCTAACAATGCACTTTATTAAAAGTAAAAATTTATTCAAGATTGGCCAATCATAAAATTGCCTAAATATACGCTATTGTAATATGATATTTAAAATAAAATAACAATGTGTTGATATTGCAATAATTTCGATTTAAAATTTACTGTGAATTGGCCAATCATAAGACAAAGAAAAAAAATGCAAAATAGGAAAAATAAATATTAAGGGGGTTCTGCAATGCACAATAAGTTCCCTTAAAACATTAGGGGTATTGCTGTTATCGTGCACACGTTAACTCCTCCCCCTTTAAACGTCGGGACATCCCTGTTTCGACCTGATCTCTTTTATTATGTCCTCCACACCAATCATCGCTTCCTGTTTGCACTTGTGCTGCACGTAATGGCTCAACCAGATGATGACAGGTATCAGTATGATGAATGAGACCAGGGCAATTCTATGCGTGAACGTGTATTGTTTGAGTCCCTCTATGTAGCTTATGGTTTCCAAATTCAACTTATGAATGTATGGGAGCGTCAATAAGTCCTCATGACCCATTTTTTTAATGCTTAAGGTTTTCGGGGGGTGTGGTAGTAGGTTTCTCTTCCATGATTGGGGTTTTCTATACTGGGTATTATTTATGGTTACGTTATTTGCGAATGCAACCATTAAGGTCCCATTTACCCTTATCGTCTCTCCTTCCGACACGTTTGTGTCATGCACGTTATTCAAAAGTATTAATCCGTCAGCCACCCATTGTATCGAAGGAATGTTATCTGCCGATTGTGTGTGACAGGATGCTGCATTTTCGTTCAAAAGTTGAGAGAGGCAGGTATTAATGGTTTCGCGGCAAATTTTTGTTGTCCCAACATTGATGCAATCTGTTACCGGGAGAGTATAATCGTGGCATTTCGAGGCTTGATCTACTTCCAATCTTATAATGGAGTTATTATGCATTACAGGGTATACTTTAATATACTCACAAAAATTTGTAAAAATTGGAAATTTTATAACATAATAGATCATTGATTCGTTTTGAAAAATAGATACATTACTCACTCTTAATCTATCATTTATGCTAACAGGTATCATTTCCGATTCGAATTGTCTTTTAAAATCAATGTTATCAAGTATGGCGGGGTGTATAATATTTTCCCTTGCCAAGATTATTGATAATGCTAGATTATTAAGAAATGAAATTATTTCACCGTTTCTCATGGATACGAGTTCGAACAAAACCAAATCATCCTCTCCAATGGCATTGCTATGTCTATAATTTTGTATTACGTTAACTCTTTCTGTCAGTTCATTTATTCTGTCCTGTATAGCTGAGTTCACTATCGTTTGTTTTTGACCATTTTGGATCAATAAGTCTTCTCGAGCCATAAGTAGTTCCATGTCGTTGTGGTCAGGTGTACCCGCTACAAATTTCAAAGCGGATCCCAGAAAGTCGATGGATCTCGCAGACCGTCTGTTTACATGCAATGTCTCTAATAATCTACGAATTTCCCTTGTCTGCTCCCGCACCATCCCGGTCTCTCTTGGGTCGGATAGGTTGGCGAGAAGATTCTCGCTCTCTTTTACTGCTAGTTCGTATTCTGTCAGGTTCGTCTGGTGTACCAGGAAATCACAATGCCTATATGTCGCGACCTCGCCATCGGTGATGGCCATAAAATATGAGTCCGAATAATCAATAACCTTAGGTGATACCCAGGATATCAGGGTGAGAAACAGTCTAATAAAAAGGAGAGGGAGAAGAATGAGAAAAATGAGAAAGAATAATAAAAAAAATTCGGTAAATGTAAAAAATAAACAAAAAAATTATCTTTGATTGTCCTTATGGACCTTTCGTCCACCTATCAGTACGGTAGTCCCCAGGTCTTGTTGAACAATACCCTGCACAAAGAATTTGTCGAATTTGTTACCGAGCCGTCTATTGCGTTTGATGAATACAACATCACCAGGTTGATATTTCTGCGTTGCCGTATTTCTATTATATCTCTCCAATATTTTATTTTGTGCCGCCATTAAATGCTCCTTAATGTCCTTTAAGGTGTTTCCATTAAATTCGTTTAGGATGTCCAATGGCTTCCTTCCGGTCACAGAGTGCACCGTATCATTGTACTTGATCGTGGATAATAATATTAAATCGGCAGTATCGTTTATGCTCTGTTGGGCCTTAACGCACCGTGCTATTTCTAAGAGCGTGGAATGGAATCGTTCCACTTGGCCGTTACTCGTGCTGTGCATCGGTGGTGTAAAAAATTGTTCCGTTCCGAAATGATCCCTAAGGAATGTAACGATAGCACTTGATTGGAATGATTTTTCATTATCTGAGACCAATATCTTCACTTTCCTATATCAGTTCATAATCTGAAACAAGGCCGTCTTAATATCTATACTAGATCTAGAAGCTATTGGAATCACAATTGCAAATTTCGAGAATTTGTCTATTCAAGAAAGGAAGTGCTGTTTATCAGTTATAATTATGTCAATATGCAATATCTCCCCGGGGTAACTGGGGATGGGTGTTTCAGTCATCACTGCTTTTTGTGGCTTCCTTTGGTATTTATTTTCCTTGCAGATCTTACAATTAGCTATGATATATTTAAGTCTTTTCTTTATACCAGGAAAATAATATTCATCAATTATTTGTTGGAAATTCTCATGCAACGATCTATGCGCTCTGTTGTGTTCGTTGGTGACTATTTCCCATTGATCATCTTCTCTAATTACATCCATGACGAATTTTTCAGTATGTATGAATCGAGTGGATGGGAAACGGGAGATTAGACCATCCTGAAAATCCGCTAAAGTCGGGAGATCACACTGGATGGCATTTGTGCCGGTAGAGTCGATGACATTCGCTAACCGATCCAAAAGCTCGTCCACCGTGCTGTACGATATTGTATGTCTTATAAATCGCTGAAACAGGATTTTCTTGGCGCCGTGTTGCAATCCCATATACCATAACCCCATATTGGCTTTATAGCACCAGCGATGTGTTATAGTCCCATATGGGTTTATTTCCTTCAAATAAGTGAGATAATACCATATTAAAAATTTGAAATTTATGCTATAACCCCATATTGGCTTTATAGCACTTTTTGCTGTGCGATAACCTCATAATTAAAAAATTTTGTATCACATGCATTATCTTATGAATTATGTTCCATATTCATTTGTTAGGAATAATAATATGTTTTGTACATAACTGTACATAAACAACAATAACTATTTAAAACAAAATATTGTTCCTTTTACAAAATAAACCTATTGTGAATTTCTTTTTATGAAATAAATATATTATAAATTGAACTTGTTGTTATGAACGTCCTGTTGTGCTCTTCTAACTCAAATGTAATATATTATCAAATTGTTTATCAAATTTACAGTTACATTTGTATATATGTACACTCATCTATTTCTTATTAGTTTATATCAGCATGCAGTGTTTTATCGCATTTTGCAATCAATTAGTTCAGTGTCGTGTGCTAGAAGTGTTTAAAAGAAACTAATATTAATAGATGAATAACATTAGAAATGGAAGAAGAAATATTTGAATTTAAATTTATCCCTGGATTTCGGACAAACAGTAATTTATTATATATAGAAGCACAAGAACAAATTTTTGCATTTAAATATAAAAAAATGAATACAGCATATTATTACTGCTACAATAAAAATTGTAACGTTGGAGTCGCGATTGATTTTAACAGCACAATGTATTGCCGTCTATGTGGTAAAAATAAAGTGCATAATCATGGATCTCAAATCGAAATAATTAAAAAATTGAAAATTATGAATTCAGTGAAATGTGAAGTTCGTAAAGCTCCACTAAAAAGATCAAACGTTCGTGAGATTTTTGACGAGCAATGCAAAAAATTCAAAGACGCGGCTCATACCATTAATTACGGAAATATGCGTAGGCAATTGTTCAAAATAAGACAAGATAAGATGCCGAAAAATCCAAATGATGTAGTTGATATTATTGACAACTTTAAAAACGAAGAAATTTTGAAAGAATTTGGTATGTCGAGGTATGAGAAAGACAAATCGTTTTATTTGGATTCTGTGATAACAAATGACTTCTCATATACCTTATTCGTATCACCGACAATATCAAAAAGTATAAAATCACTGAGCTCATCTGAGCCACGAAATTATATAATGGATGCAACCTTCAACGTTCTACCAAGATCGAAAACTCTTAAGCAATTATTGATAATTCATTTCATTCACGCAGATCATGTAAGTACTAGATATACGTATTTACATGTACTTTGTTAAAAATAATTTTATTTATTCTTCTTTTCAGGTGTTTCCATTTATTTATGCGTTGATGTCTAATAAAACAGAAGAAGCGTATTTACATATGTTTCAATATATAAAATCTAATGTCTTTGATTTGCGACCAACAACCATTATAACCGATTATGAAAATGCATTACGTAATGCTAATAAAATAATATATCCTACGGTGAAAATGGTTGGTTGTTGGTTCCATTACACCAATGCATTACGGAGAAAGGCATCAAAAATAACTGGCTTTATACAGCATCTAAATCGTTATAAAAACGCTAAAAACTTTTTTAATAAGTTTTTATACCTTCCATTGTTAAAGGCAAGTGATATAGAAGCAGCATACCAATGCTTAAAGACTGATATAACAAATGATGAATCTGGAAAAAAATTTCAACTGTTTTTTAAATATTATGAATTTTATTGGCTTAAAAAGGTATGATTCCCTCTTTGTTTACCGAATAATTATTTATACACATTATTATTTTTTTTTTTAAGGAAAAAGTGACAAATTTTTCGGTTTATAAGGAGCCGTATAGAACAAGCAATGGTGCAGAAAATTTTCATAGCCAACTCAATATGAAACTTAGAAAACATGGAAATTTTTATAAATTTGTCGATGCTTTATGTGAAATTGATGCCGCTAAGTCATGTGATTTTTTAAAATCTATTTCTGGAAGTACATCATTGTATACGAAAAAAAAATTAACTATTGAAAATAGGGATACATTTTTAAAAAAAACATATGACTTATTAAAAGAAAATAAAATATCATTTCAAACAGCTCTCGCTCAGTTTTCGAATATTAAAAACTGCAAGCTAGAAGCCGATTTCATTAACACAATTGACAGTAATGATGATGAATCAGATGCAGATGAACAAATTGAGACCGAAGCACTGTACCAAAATTATTTGCAATGTGTTATATGTTGTGATAGGGAACGTCAACTTATGTTTCAGCCATGTAAACATTTTAAAGTTTGTAAAACCTGTTACGATACCATGAAGGAAGATGCTGAAGTAAAGAAAATTAAACCATTGTGCCCAGTTTGTCGCTCCGTTATTATTGATGCCGTAGTTATATTTTGTTAAACGTATAATTCTTTCTTTGGTGATTATTTTTTGGTGAATTTTGTATTGAGTTTAATTTATTGCGTTGAATATTATACTCTTTGTTGAATAAATATATTTTGTTATATTTTTGTAAAAGACAAAATAATTTGGTTTCCTTTTTATTGAAATAACATAGTATGACTGATTTTAACTTTTCGTACAAGGGAAAATTCCCTTCTATTATAATATTTTTTTGCAAAATTATGGTTTCCCCTTTTACGAAATGCGCAATATAAGTGATTTTAACTTTTCATATATTTTGAAAATAATCGAAATCAATCCCTTACAACTATTTTTTCATGGCATACTGAATTTTCTGCTGGGTTTTTTTTTGCAATCAATAATAGAGAGTGAACTAACTGTTAAACCTGTTTTGCATTGAATTGCCTAATAACTATGTTATCACATAAAAAGCGAACATTAAAAACAGTTTTGCGTTTGCTGCTTAAAAATAAATATGGAAAATTTTAAAAGAATGGAGAGTAATCGTTTAAACGCAAGGAAGATCTTACTAAATAAAAGCGATATTATAAATTTTTCTAATGTTCCCGGATTTATAATTGATTCTTTTTTCGGAAAAAGAACTTATAAAGCGCAACTAATAGCTTGTGCTTTTGCTTTTGTTAATGGAATCAGCGAGTCGGAAATCCTTCAACTCATACGATGGATACCTTTCACAAAAACTCACGAAAAAAAAATAACAGAATTACTCTTATGGCTGGCATATTCTCCGAACGCTCACAAGTACTATAGCTATAATGTCGAACTTAATCAAGTAATATTTTGTAACGGAGATTTACGAAAATATGGCGTAAGAAAACAAAGAAATTAAATAAAATTTTTAATTTATAACTGTTCGTGGGGGCTAATTCGTACACCCTACAAAATCATTTGGTTTCATTTGTATACAAATGTCTAATAATACAATATGAGTTTATTCCCTTCAAATAAGTGAGATAATACCATATTTAAAATTTAAAATTTGTGCTATAACCCCATATTGGCTTTATTGCATTTTATTTTGTGCGATAACCCCAAACCCAAATTATGGTTTTATAGCATAGGAAAAAGTGCTATAAAGCCAATATGGGGTTATGGTATATGGGATTGCAACACGGCGCCGATTTTCTTATGTCCAGAGAACCGATCTCCCTTGGAGATTAAGATCTGGTTTTTAAATTGGTTTACGGGAAATTTTGTGGATTTCACAATATTTGTAGAAGAAATTTCACTATGTGCCGTCTGACCGTCATCATCCGACATTTGATTAATATACTGTCGGGAAAGAGCGTCCGCGACCACATTTTCCTTGCCTGGTTTGTAAAAGAATTTCGGAGAGAATTCTTCTATGAATGCTCTCCATCTCTTCATTTTTGAATTCGGATTTTTATCAGATATTGCGAATGTAAGTGGTTGGTGGTCTGTATAGATATGTATTCCACTTATTCCATATAAGAAATGTCTTAGGTTTTTTAATGCCCACACTATGGCGAGTAACTCCCTTTCGTTTGTAGCATAATTTGCCTCGGCTGCGGAGAGTGTTCTTGATATCATCGTTATGGGCCTTCCATTTTGTGACAAAACGGCTCCCAAAGCGACGGAAGAAGCGTCTGTTGTAAGTTCAAATACCTTGTTGTAATCGGGATAGGCCAATACAACATCGTCAGAGGCGATTATTTGCTTTAATTTTTCGAAGGCCGATAGAGCATCCTCGTCTAGGTTAATTTTAATGTTTCTGGAACTTTTTTGCAGCCGTATGACCGTTTTCTCCCCTAAGGTATCTAGTCAGTGGTTTCGCGATCCTCGCGTAATCCCTAACAAACTTCCTGTAATAACCAGATAGCCCTAGAAAGGATCTAAGAGATTTCAAGTTTCTTGGAGTTTCGAAATCAAGAATAGCTCCCACCTTTTCGGGACAAGTCCTAATACCGTCCGTTGTCACGACAAACCCTAAAAAAGTTACCTTTGATTGAAAAAATTTTGATTTTGTAGATGAAATTCGCATTCCTGCTCTTTCGAGTTTTTGCATTATTGTGTTAATATGCCTTAAGTGGCTGTACTCGTCCGGTGAGTGAATGATGATGTCGTCCATATACACTTGGCATGTTTTTCCTACCTCAGCACGCAATATATCGTCGATGGCCCTTTGAAAAATACTTGGTGCGTTTTTCAGGCCGAATGGCAACCTACAAAATTCGTATTTGCCATTATTTACACTAAAGGCCGTCTTTTGCCTGTCTTTTTCATCAAGCATAATTTGATGAAAGCCAGACTTGAGGTCCAGAGTGGAAAAATATTTAGATTTTCCCAAATTTGCCAAGATCACTGAGATATCCGGCATTGGATATTTATCGCTAATAGTCTTTTCATTCAATTTTCTAAAATCTATGACCATTCTATGGTTCGGGTTACCCTTCTCGTCAAGACCCTTTTTCCCTACAACATGCACTGGGGAATTATATGGTGATGTAGATTTTCTTATTATATTATCTCGCATTAGCGATTCTATTTCATTATTTATAAATTCCGACATCGAAGCTGGATATGGGTATGACCTAGTATAGATTGGTTCGTCAGTATTAGTCCGTATTTTTGCCATTACATTGGTGTTAAATGGTAATGATCTTTTTGCGTCTGCAAAGGCATTCGCATTCGATGCCAACATTTTCCTGAAATCTTCCCGGACATGCGTCGGTATTTCCTTTTCGTCCATTGTCATATGATTAACGTCGTGTCCATTTTCGTACAGTAAAGAATCATTTCCCTTTTCAAATTTCAGTGTGTTATTTCCTATGTCGACAACCGCTTGGATTTCTGTAAGGAAATCACAGCCTATTATTCCGTCAAATTTCCTAAGTGAAGGTAAGATATAAAATGTGGTTTTATAACCGTAAATTAGCATTTCGCATTTTTCCTTTATTTCGTTTGTCCCGTTTATTGAATTTACTTTAAAAGAGTGTTCTAGGGGAACAACTCCCTTTAAAAAGCTAAGTGGTTGGATAAAATTTTTCGTAGTTCCGGTGTCAATGAGCAGTTTCAGTTCCCTACCCTTAATCGTCTTTATAATAAAGGGTAAGAAAGGCTTTATTCTAAAAAATTCAGCTGTTCCCGATCTTCATCTTCATCAAGATCCTGCTCGAAGAGTGAGCTTACGTCGTCACAATCCAGCGGGTCTTCTGAGTCCATATAATTGACTCTTTGATTCTTAGGGGAAGGCATAGATCTTCCAGAATCTTCATACCTACGCTTGCTTATATTCGGGTTATTTGGTTGCGAGATTTTTTGCGTCGGTGTGTGTAATGTAGGGCGTCTAAACATAGATGAACCGGGGTCTACATCCATGGGTGTGGATTTCGCCACTTCTTTTTGGTTAGTTGGATGTACGTATTTGTATGCGGGGTGAGTTGATCTGAAGTTAGCAGACTTTTTCTGATGAGCATAATTAGTTTTTGCCAAGTCACCAGCTGCAAAGATTCTTGCAAATTCTTGACGCTTTTGATCCGATTCCAGCTCTTGAGCGGTTGCTAGTGCTGTCGTCAGATCTACTGGTCGCGCAGAGAAGAGTATGTCACTCAAAGGACGGCGTAATCCTGAGATGAATACACGTAGTGCATTATCCCTAGCGCGTTCATTAAGTGCACTAGCTATATCTTCGTTATTGGAATAGCTCATTTTGTTCTTATTTATTATAAGAGTTAAATGTTCATCGACGGAGTCATAAAATTCTGTAATTGATTTATTTCCCTGCCTGAGAATGCTAAGTTCATTTTCTAACGCCTGCAGGGACCTCTTATCAGCATAACATTGATCTAACCGAGCTATTATTGCTCTAAAATTTAAAATTGTATTAAATGCAGATAACTTGGCGTTAGCCGCACCGGTTATTTTATTACGGAAAATTCCCATGGCTACATAGTAATTTTCAGTACCCTCAGGATAATATTCCATAGCAAAATGGGCCGCCTCCCTCCAAGCAGGGTAAGTTTGGCCCTCGCCTCTAAATTCTGGTAAGGATTTCACTAAATCGAGGGAAGTCCCCCTGTTGAATTGTCCTACAGTCACGGGGTCGTATCGGTCTACCCTTGGTGTTAGATTCTCAAATTGTTGGGTCAATTCATTTACCTTTTCATGTAGTTCCCTAGTAATTGCTTCCACCGAGGCAGCGACTAAATCTACTATCTGTTCTTTAGTAAAACTTGTCATTTCAATTATTTTAAGTCAGTTATCGCAACAAATGCCAATAATACGAGAGGATAATTGGGAAAACACAATTTAATCTTTATTGTAAATTAAATAATTACCGAAAAAATTCGCGAGAACAAAACAAAGTAAATGCCAATAATACGAGAGGATAATTGGGAAAACACTATTTAATCTTTATTGTAAATTAAATAATTACCGAAAAAATTCGCGAGGACAAAACAAGGTAAATGCCAATAATACGAGAGGATAATTGGGAAAACACAATTTAATCTTTATTGTAAATTAACTAATTACCGAAAAAATTCGCGAGAACAAAACAAAAATACACCAAAAAAAAAAAATGGGAAAAACTTTACAATTCGGATCGCAAATGTACTTACAATTTTCTTATTAAATTCATGTGTTGTTTGGTTGTGGTTGCAGTTTCCAAAAATTTATTCAAATGTTGATTCGCTGTTGTCTCGTTGCAGTTTCCAAATTTATTCAAATGTTGATTCGCTGTTGTCTCGTTGCAGTTTCCGAAAATTTATTCAAATGTTGATTCGCTGTTGTCTCGTTGCAGTTTCCAAAAATTTATTCAAATGTTGATTCGCTGTTGTCTCGTTGCAGTTTCCAAAAATTTATTCAAATGTTGATTCGCTGTTGTCTCGTTGCAGTTTCCAAAAATTTATTCAAATGTTGATTCGCTGTTGTCTCGTTGCAGTTTCCAAAAATTTATTCAAATGTTGATTTGCTGTTGTCTCGTTGTTGATTTGTTTATTTGCGATTGTTTAAGCAGCTTTGTTCCAAAAAAAAAAAAATTTTACTCAGAAAATTTCGTATTTAAAAAAAAAATTTTTTTTTTCTTAAATATATATTTTTTTTAGTTTTTCAGGCTCTATGTCCTTTAATTTCCGCACTTCGGTATACTATGTACTACCTTTGTTTTACTTCACAAAAAAAAAATTTTAGTTCTTCAGGTTCTATGTCCTTTAAAAAATTTTTTTAAACAATTTTTCA
This sequence comes from Cordilura impudica, assembly GCA_963682025.1. Lineage (NCBI taxonomy): Eukaryota > Metazoa > Arthropoda > Insecta > Diptera > Scathophagidae > Cordilura > Cordilura impudica. Next base: position 206,557,908 of record OY821520.1, on the reverse strand, counting down.
GGGAATTTGCGAAAGAAAAAAAATTTTTTTAAACGGTTTAAAGTTTTTTTTTCAGGTTCTTTCTATGTCCTTTATTTTTAACTTTTTTTTTTTGCACTTTGGTATGCTATGTACCACCTTTGTTTTACTTCACAAAAAAAATTTTAGTTCTTCAGGTTCTATGTCCTTTAAAAAATTTTTTTAAACAATTTTTCAGGGAATTTGCAAAAGAAAAAATTTTTTTAAACGGTTTAAAGTTTTTTTCAGGTTCTTTTCTATGTCCTTTATTTTTAACTTTTTTTTTCGCACTTTGGTATGCTATGTACCACCTTATTTCACTTTTATATTTTTCTTCGCTCGGTATACTATGTACCTTTTTTTTACGCGTTGGGCGCCAGTTAATTATACACGATTCATTTGTTGGTTTGTACTTGAATGGCTATTCTTTATTTTGTCAAAAGGTTTTATTAAACTAATTGTGCTAACAATGCACTTTATTAAAAGTAAAAATTTATTCAAGATTGGCCAATCATAAAATTGCCTAAATATACGCTATTGTAATATGATATTTAAAATAAAATAACAATGTGTTGATATTGCAATAATTTCGATTTAAAATTTACTGTGAATTGGCCAATCATAAGACAAAGAAAAAAAATGCAAAATAGGAAAAATAAATATTAAGGGGGTTCTGCAATGCACAATAAGTTCCCTTAAAACATTAGGGGTATTGCTGTTATCGTGCACACGTTAACTTATATACTAGCAGATTACAGCCCTCGTAATTCGAGTGCAAATTCTAGGAAATTTTATTTTTTCATTAAATAAAGACCTAAAGGTATGCTAATCAATTATTGCCAATTCATAAATCAACACAAAAACAAATAAGAAAATTATAGTCGGTATAGATCGACTATACGATACCCTATACCATGCGTTTAGAGACCCCATCTCTTAGACAAAACTAACTGGATATAAAAAATAAGCATAAACCAAATTTGAGTGGGATTTTTATTAATTTTTTTGACTGCAGATATGAAAAAGTTCATATCAGATGCTATATATATATGGAGACTAGGCCCAAAAATGGACCGATCCTGACCATGTTTGGTAAAGTCTCTTGTATTTTGCAAAAATATATACAAACAAAATTTGAGAAGAATCAGTGCAATATTTTTGTTTCTGATAGATTTAAGTGAAGATCGGGAAGCAGTTCTATATGGGGCCTGTGACTAAGAGTTGTCCCATAGGTATCATTTTTGGACTACTCATTAATGGATCTAATAAACGCATACAAACCCAATTTGAGTAAGATCTATATGACAGTTTGGATCTAATGGCAATTTATGTCGATTTCATAGGGGTCATTTGTATGGGGGGCTAGGTCTTAACAAGGACCGATTCCCACCAATTTCAATAGTGTTCATACTATGGCCGACAGAAGCTTATATACCAAATTTCATCAAAATATATTCATATTTGCGACCTGCGTTTTGATAACAAAGTTTACATGGACACACAGACGGACGGACGGACATCGTTAAATCGAATCAGATAGTGATTCTGATTCGATCGGTATAATAAAAGATGGGTCTAGGTCAAATATTTTTGGAAGTTACAAACAGCAGCACAAACTCATTATACCCAAACCACATAGTGGTATAGGGTATAAAAAAACAAACTCCTTTTTATTACAAACTCCTTTTATTCAACGAGTACCCTAGCTGCCCGATTGATGCCGTCATCGTGATTTCCACAGACGGACAGACGGACATCGCTATATCAACTCCGGTTGTTATAAGGATCACAAATATATTTATTTTATGGGGCCCAAAATTTTTTTTCTAATTATTACAAACGGAATGACAAACTTATATATACCCTCTGCACACTGGGGTGGAGGGTATAATAAAAATATATCGATAAAGGAAGATGTCTTGGAATTAACAACTTTTTTATAACATTTCCATTGTATTTCAGAAAGTGTCGACAAATTATTGATTTAATTTCAGAACTATAATTTTATTTCACTAAAATGTAATGGTTTAATGACTCACTAAAATGTAATGGTTTGTGAACTCGATATAACAAATTAAAATTTGTTTTTATCCCATAGAATATTCTTTAATTTTTCCTACAAATACTTGTGTACTATATAAATTGCATCACAAATTATTGAATATTTTTAAAAATTATCAATTGTATTTCATGGTAAATAGTTAGAAGCCTGCAAAGAAATCATTCGTAATACATATATGTATGAAAATTTGCCTATCAGTGAAGCCATTGTGAATGCAATGATTTCTTTGATTTATTTGAAATTAATATGAAGTATGTTTAAGCAAAAATCAGTACTTTATTTATATATACTAGCAGATTACAGCCCTCGTAATTCGAGTGCAAATTCTAGGAAATTTTATTTTTTCATTAAATAAAGACCTAAAGGTATACTAATCAATTATTGCCAATTCATAAATCAACACAAAAACAAATAAGAAAATTATAGTCGGTATAGACCGACTATACGATACCCTATACCATGCGTTTAGAGACCCCATCTCTTAGACAAAACTAACTGGATATAAAAAATAAGCATAAACCAAATTTGAGTGGGATTTTTATTAATTTTTTTGACTGCAGATATGAAAAAGTTCATATCAGATGCTATATATATATGGAGACTAGGCCCAAAAATGGACCGATCCTGACCATGTTTGGTAAAGTCTCTTGTATTTTGCAAAAATATATACAAAGAAAATTTGAGAAGAATCAGTGCAATATTTTTGTTTCTGATAGATTTAAGTGAAGATCGGGAAGCAGTTCTAAGTTCTAAGTTCTAAGAGTTGTCCCATAGGTATCATTTTTGGACTACTCATTAATGGATCTAATAAACGCATACAAACCCAATTTGAGTAAGATCTATATGACAGTTTGGATCTAATGGCAATTTATGTCGATTTCATAGGGGTCATTTGTATGGGGGGCTAGGTCTTAACAAGGACCGATTCCCACCAATTTCAATAGTGTTCATACTATGGCCGACAGAAGCTTATATACCAAATTTCATCAAAATATATTCATATTTGCGACCTGCGTTTTGATAACAAAGTTTACATGGACACACAGACGGACGGACGGACATCGTTAAATCGAATCAGATAGTGATTCTGATTCGATCGGTATAATAAAAGATGGGTCTAGGTCAAATATTTTTGGAAGTTACAAACAGCAGCACAAACTCATTATACCCAAACCACATAGTGGTATAGGGTATAAAAAAACAAACTCCTTTTTATTACAAACACATTAACAAATTTAATAAACACACACATAGTATTGTATAATTTTATGTATGTGTTAGTAGCAACTTTAAATGAAATTTACTCAAAATAAAGGAAAAAAATTTAAAATCTGTAAATCTGCAAATCGGCTAAAAAGAAATACCTTTCAAATAATATACGTTTGGTCAAAATCGGGATAAAACGATTGTAACTTTAATGAAAGCCAATTCAGGCATTGATTGTGTTTTCCATAAATTCAGCCCGCAATTGACTTCTACCAATCCTTTGGCTATTCCCAATTTCCTCCACAAGTGCTCGCATCATAGCTATGCTATTAATTTTTAATTTAATTTTTCTTTAAAATAAATTTAATTTCGAAATTTCACCGTTTGATTATAATGAAACACGATTTATTATTTATTTATTTATTGTATTAAAAATCAAGCAATTCAAAATAAAATATAAACAAACATTAAATATTGAAATAAAGACAAAGCAAACAGGACAATGGGCTTAAATTTATACAGACATTTAAATAACTCTGCTGACTCTTCACTCGAAACATCCCTCAAAGTGGTACGCAACTTAGCACTGAATAAATTGACTAAACTCAATAGAAATTTCCGGTAATGGGCCTTATTGAAATCAGTAGTTTCTTAAAGAAAACAATTTATTATAACACTTAATTATATATAAAAAATTTATAATACAGCTTACCTTTTGAGTGTTGTGAAATAAGAATTTCGACCAAAACTGATACACATCATTTGGAAAATTGAAATACTGCTACCTTTGTTTGTACAGAACCGTGTGTGAGATATTGTTATAATACCTCCATAAAACAATTTGTTGAATATTCTGAGATTTTTGTTCTTTTGAAGAAACTAATTTCATTATTGATGTATTTACGGATACTGCACATTCCTTATTATTCTTCATTTTATCAACATTATATTCCAGACATGGTAGAATGGCATAAACTAAAACATTCGAACCAAATAATAAAACAAACTCCCGTATCCATGTTCTGGCAATAGACTGAAAGATAGATACAAGGATTAATGTAAAATTCTGCATTGAAGATTTTCTTTGTTTTTAGCTACAATTTTTAATAAAATTTCAGTCCATTACCTTAATAAGTTTGGTGATTGCGCATGTATTATCAATATATTTATAGTGTCTTCCATGCGCATTGAACTGGAATCATTACGAATCGATTTAAGAAACTGTCAGCGTAGTTTCACACATTTGTATTTCTTGTGTATTATCTTCCATCATAAAAAGTCCATCAATAATATTAAATAGATAACCATATTATTTTCAGGTACAGCATTCACAATCGCAATCCAGGATATAACATATTGTCGCACAATATAATTCTTTACATAAATGCGTTCCTTAAGAAGAGGTATAAAAGCTTCTAGATTGAAAGTTTGTGAAGATTCTATAACAATATTTTTAAGTAAACAATCCAACAGGAATAGGTCACAAGACGCCAGCAGGAAATAAATCGGAGAATGGTATAATGGAGGAACATGCCACCAAGTTATACAAGGATCACACGAAAAATACCGGACACGTAAATATTGATCGTTTAAACAATTGAGAATGGGACTAACGAATTCACTGACATATTTTGAAGAGTCCTAAAGAAACAACAAAAATTAACTTGAAGTTTTAATTTAATTAATTAGTTACCTTTCCAAAACCTAAACTTGTAGCCGCCAAACCAATTGAACCTCCCTTTCTTTTATTAGAATCCCGAGAGGAGGCAAAGTCATTGGACAACACGTTTGCGCAGTTATTTTTCATATTAAACTCCAAACATTCTGTGCGCGATATCACTTGAATCATTTAAATAATCAGCTTTTTTTTAAAATATATATGTAGAAACTTTATTTATGTCTATATTTCTGTTTATTTTAACAATTTAAGTTAACACTTTAGAATTAACTTCACTTTCCGACAACCAATAATAAATAATACCCGGTAATTCACAAATATTGCTGTTTAACGAAAAAAATTTTAAAAAAACAACTCTACAACAGCAACAATGACAGTCATATGTTTTTCAAATAGAAAAAAACTGTTTATGTGTTAGTTTCGGTCATTTCCCAGTATGCATTGAAATATTATTTCTCCAATGTTGGAGAAAAGTTATGTTCTCAAATTGATGTCAAATGTAATTCTCAACTTGAGTTGAACAATTTTTCTCCTTGTTTGCTTTCAACATGACATCAAGTTGAGACTTAACAATTTTTCCAATCTTTGAGAAACATTTTTACTCTCAATTGGATATCCAACACTTTTCTCCACTTGAGACCAAACATTTTTTCAACTTGAATACGATTTGTGTTAAGTTTGAGATATTATTTAAATATGTCATAAATAATAAATTAAATTAAAAAATGCCAAAAAAGTACAAATAATTAATTGATATATTTTTAATTATTTCTGCTTTTTGTCGAATTTTTCAATTTAAATTCTTATTTTTGACATATTTAATATAAATATTCAAAAAATGTACAAATAATTAATTCATATATTTTTAATTCTAGATTTTAAAAAATGTACATAATATGTACATTTAATGTTAAATATGTACATAATAATGTTAAATATATAATGAAATTAAATTGAAACATTAAAAAAAAATACATTGTTTTCATTTCTAAAATTAGTATAATTTTTTTTAATATGGCAATTTGTAATGGTGCGGCGTTGATGGAAGATCCGCTTCCGTTTCCCTGAGCCTTTGCGGGTCGCACGTGCTGGCGTAGGGGCCTAGCTCGCCGGATGGGTGGGGTCTTGCTCAGGCCCAGGGAAACCGCACTACAGATTTTTACGTGCGATTTAAAAAAAACTGTCAATTTACACGGATGCTAAATGGATGGATGTTCATACTTACTTGGGGATTGGGGAAGAGGTTTTCTGCCCCTTTAGCCCTCCCTACCATGTTACCTCGACTCCATCTCAATTGGAGGTAACCCACATCAATGATAAGATTTGGTTTGGCTATGGTTTTCTGCATTGGGTTTAAAAACTTTTTTATTTACCCTTCATTTTAAGGGTTTTTTAAATTTTAAATTAATTTTTTTTTCTTTCTTGCTACATGTCACTTTTACAAAATTATTTAATTTTAGGAAAAGTTCAAATTTTAGCAAAATTTGATTTTAGGAAAAATTTTACATTTAGGAAATTTTAAAATTTTAGCAAAATTTGATTTTTTTTTATAAAATTTTTGATTTTGATTTTAGAGAAATTTTAATTTTAGGTAAATGTTAATTTTAGAAAAATTTTAAAGTATAGCATAATTTTAATTTTAGGAGAATTTTTAAATTTTAGTCAAATTTTGTTTTAGGAAAATTTTAGCAAAAATTTTTATTTTTAACAAAATTTTAATTTTTAGTTAAATTATATTTCTTATTATAATTTTTAATTCTATTATGAGTATTTTTATTTGACCTTTGCGATTTAATTTAAAAAAAAATTATTATTTCAAGCTCGAGGTCTGTATTTTAATATATAAAATTATATTTATTTATTTTATTTTCGATATTTCGCCAACCTCCGGTTGGCATCTTCAGGAAATCTTAAATTATAAGATATAAACACAAATAATAAACATTAACAAAAACTGAAATTAATAAACATTAACTTTACACACAATTCATAACAAAAATGAACTTACAAAAAGCGAGTGACAATAGTCAAAATACCGATGCGTATGAACGAATTAACATTTTATATTGCACTAAATAATCTTATTTTATTTTACTAATTATATGCCTATAACTATGAGCACAGTTTTCTGTGTCTGTTTTGTAATTTATTCTCCTTTGTTTTGGTACGTTAATAATGTGTAACATTTCTAATGTAAAGCGTGTCTTGTAGTTGTTCTCAGTTTGTAAAATTTTAACTTTCTCAAAGTTTGGTTTGTGGTGTTTCTCCGCACAGTGGGCCGCAAGTGCCGTTTTATGGGTTAAATTATTTTTAAGATCTGATTTATGTCCTGCTATTCTAGTTTTTAGCTTGTTTTTGGTTGTACCAACATATACCTGATCGCATTTGTTGTTGTTGTCCCCTTCACATTCTATTCTATAAATTAGATTGGATTTGTCTAATTTGTTGACTTTGCTCTTCGTGTTGGAGAAGAGTTGTCGAAGTGTGTTGCCAGCTTTAGGTGCTATTTTATATTTTTCTTTGTTGTATATTTCAGATTTTACTATTCTTTCAGATATTTTTGGCACGTATGTTAAAGATTTGTATGTTTTTGTAGTTTCTTCTCCTACATTGTTCATCTTGTTATTCGTGTAATTATTTATAAGTTTCGTAATAATGTGATCCGGGAATGAGTTCTTCTTTAAAATGTCTCTTATCTTCTTTTTGTTGTCCGTATGAAACTGCTTGTCACTAATCGTTAGCACTCTTCGTATAAAATTATTTGCAGTATTTATGATAATATTTTTGGGTTGGCAAGAGTAATAATTTATAATTCTCCCCGATGACGTGGGTTTTTGGTACCAATCTATTTTTATTTTGTTCCCTCTCCTTATAACCAATGTGTCCAAATAAGGCAATCTACTGTTTTCTTCTTCTTCAATGGTAAATTTAATTTTATGGTGAAAGCCGTTTAGTTGTTTTAGAATATGATCAATTTCATTGGTTTTTATTACACAAAACAAGTCGTCCACGTATTTGGTAAGAAGTCTAGGCTTCTTGTCTAGTTTTTCCATTGTTTTGCGTAACAACTCCTCCATCACTATATCGGCTACTATAGGCGAAGCTGATGACCCCATGGGTAGCCCACTACTTTGAGTGTAGATTTTATCGTTATATATGAAATAACGGTTGTCTTTTATACAAAATTGTAATATTTTTCTAAATAATACATTCGGCATTGTCGTATACTTCTCAATTTTACTCCACTTGTCCTTGATAACGTCTATCGCATAATCTACTGGTATGCTTGGGAATAATGAAACTACATCAAAGGAAACTAATTTCTCGTCATTATAAATTATAGTGTTGTTTATTTTATTTTTGAATTCAACCGCATCCTTCACATTAAATTCTGAATCTACTGTAAGATGTTTTAAAATGTTCGTCAGAAATTTACAAAGTTCATTTGATGGTGAATTTATTGATGAACATATTGGCCTTAATGGAAGATTGTCTTTATGGATTTTAGGTAGTCCATAAATTCTTGGCGCTAATGCCGCGTCTTTTTTCATTTTTCGCTTTTCTATAGTAGATATTATATTACATTTATGTAGATCTTCTACTAGTTCATTGTTCTTCTTTTGTAATGCTGATGTGGGATCCTTGTTTAATCTCCTATATGTCATCATATCACTCAAAATTTCTTGCATCCTGTTCTCATAGTCCTTTTTCTCCATGGCCACTCTAACATTTCCCTTATCTGCGTTTAAAATTAAAATATTTTTATTTCTCTTCAAAAATTTTTTGGTTTGTTCCACTGTACTAAGTACAAAACGATCTCTTCCACTTAAGCTTTGTTTGTTTGTATGATTTTCAAGCATTGTTGTAAATTTTGTTCTTGCACTCTCTTGTTCCTCTTTATTTACCAATGTTTGTATGCAGTCCTCTCCATCTGCAATATACTTGAACATAGGAAATTTTTCTTTTGCTGTAGGTATAGCATGTTTTTGCCCTAGTGAAAGAATCCACTGCATATCGTCAGGAATGTTAATGCTAGTCTTATTAATAAACCATTTTTCGTTTTTTTCAATTCAATTAATTTTAGCTCAATTTTAATTTTTGCACAATTTTAATTTTGAAAATTTAATTTGGGAATTCTTTTAATTTCGAGCAACAAAATTTTTATGTTAAGAAAAAGAGGATTATTATAGTTTAAGTTCATGGTAAAATTATGATTGTAGGAGATTGTCTGTTTAATATAGTTGTAAACAAATTTTAAAATTAGGAAATTTAGCTCAATTTCATATATTTATATATTACGATAAGTTTTAACTTTTTATTTTAGCAAAATTTTAAATCTAGAAAATATTTATTAATTAGGAAAAAAAAATTTTTTTTTACTCTAGAAAATATGTTATGAAGGATAACGGCTTAATTTTAAATATAAGAAAATGTTTAAATTAAGCAAAATTTTATTTGTGGAATAATTTTATGTTTAGCAAAATTTTATAAAATTTTTAAATTTAGAAAAATATTTATATGTTACAAACATTTTATTTGGAAAATTTTGGGTATTAAAAGAAAAATTACCGCCTTTTTGCTGGTGTTGATGAGGTACCGATGAAGCTGCTGCCGCCGGACGCCGTGGTTGTGTGTATAAGCTTGATTGGTTTATGATGTAAACTTTAATTTTATTCCTTAATTTTGTTTTAACTTGTGTTGTCTTATATGTTTATTGTATTGCTTGTAACAGAAATTCTTTTGTTACAGTAAAGCGCAAAACAGATCACCGTCACAAATTCCGTACCTTCCATTTGATACCGATTGGAGATATTTCTTTGCTATCAAGTTGAGAATCACAAATTTCTCAATTTGATAACTATGAAAATCGCCATATAAAAAATGTGCCTTTTAAGTTGAGAAGACTATAATCGGACATTGAGGTGCATTTGAGAATTAACGTTGGATATTTGAGAAATGTATTTGATCTCAAATGCACCTCAAGTTGATAGCAAACAAAAATGTTTATTGGGTCATTTATTGTAGGGTCGTTTACACACACACAAAAAATAGAAAATTAATTGTCAATAAGCAAAGCAACTGGCTTCGAAATTCGATGATGCCAGTTAATCATTTTTTGTTCACGCGGAATTTATAATTGGAGGAATTTTTTTCTCGAGAAATGCATTTTCCGTGAGAAAGAAATTCCTTGAGAATATTCATAATTGGGCTGAATAACTTTTAATTGGAACTTTTTAGTCAGAATAAATCATAATTCTAGTTAGATATTGGTTAATATTTAATTAGAAAAAATATTGTGGTGGCATCTACGCAATTATTGAGGCAGTCACGGAAAAATTAAATGCAAGTCTGTTTTTTTTAATATAACAAAAATGGATTTTCCCTTTAACAAAATATGGCAGAATTCTTTATAAATGAAATGCAAAATGGAAAATCAATTTTGTGCTAATTCTTAACAAAATTAATAAAATAACTTACCTATTTACTTATAAGTTGAATAATATATATGTATTATTATATTTATTGATATTTGTAATTTTTTTTGACACAATTTCACACACAGTTTTACAGATCAACTGTTTTCAAACTGATTTAGAAGTTTTCTGTTTTTGAAACAGTAGTGCCAATTTGTTACATTTTGTGATGTAATGAAAATCGCAGAATAATAAGTTAATACACAATAAAAAATATTAAATTTTTAAGTTTTATATACATATTGCAATAAAAAAAACTTTGGTAAATTTACATTGAAGATGGTCAGAAGTGAATGAGAAAAAATATATAGACATTAAAGAAAAGCACATTTAAGGTTTGTAATGGTACGGCGTTGGTGGAAGATCCGCTTCCGTTTCCCTGAGCCTTTGCTGGTCGCACGTGGTGGCGTAGGGGCCTAGCTCGCCGGATGGGTGGGGTCTTGCTCAGGCCCAGGGAAACCGCACTACAGATTTTCACGTGCGATTAAAAAAACAACTGTCAAAAAAAAACGGACGCTAAAAGGATGGACGGCCATACTTACCTTGGGATTGGGGACTAGGTGTTCTGCCCCTTTTGCCCTCCCAACCATGTTACCTCGACTCCATCTTACTTGGAGGTAACCCACTGCAATGATAAGATTTGGTTTGGTTTTGTTTTCTACATTGGGTTTAAAAAAAAACGGTTTATTTAACCTTCATTTAAGGTTTCAAAATTTAAATTATACATTTAGCAAAATTTATTTTATTTATTTTTTAAATATATTTTAGCAAAATTTTTCTTTTTAGAAAAATTTTCAGTTTAGCAAAATTTTATTTCTTAGCAAAATTTTAATTTTAGGGAAATTTTAATTTTAGGAAAACTTTTAAATATAGCTCAATTTTAATTTTAGAAGAATTTTTAAATTTTAGCAAAATTCTGTTTTAGGAAAATTTTAAATTTAGGGAAATTTTAAATTTAGGAAAATTTTTAATTTTAGGAAAAATTTTGAAAAAAAAACTTAATTTTTTTTTTTTTTAAAGATTTTTAATTTTAGAAAAATTTTAAAATTTGAAAAATTCAATTTTAGGAAAAATTTTTTAATTTAGGAAAATTTAAATTTTAGACAATTTCATATCTAGGCAAATTTTTTTTTATTAACATTTTAGTCCAATTTTATATCATAACAATATTGTATTTAAATTTTAGAAAATTTATTTACATTTTGGAAAAATTTTTGTTTAACCTCCAAAAGAAATTTTGGTTAAATAAAAAATTACATCTTAGCGGGATTTTAATTTGTAGATTTATAAAATTTTTTAATTTCATTGTAAAAGTGTATAGTTGAATTTTAAAGTGATTTTACTTAACGGTAAGTTGAAAAAAAAATTCTCATTTCCAAGAGATTTTATTTTAATTTTAGGTAAATGTTAATTTTAGAAAAATTTTAAAGTATAGCATAATTTTAATTTTAGTAGAATTTTTAAATTTTAGCAAAATTTTGTTTAAGGAAAATTTTAGCAAAATTTTATTTTTAGCTAAATTATATTTCTTATTATAATTTTTAATTTTAGCTCAATTTTATTTTTATTTAGGAAAATTTTTAGATTAATTTTATATTTAGCAAAGTTCTTAATTTAGAAAATTTTTAGTAAAATTTTAGTTTAAATTTATATTTAGAAAAATTTTGATTTATAGTTAGAAAAATCTTTAAAAATTAATTTTAGTTTATAGTTAGACAAATCTTATTTAATTTAGATTTAAGAAAACATTTTAATTAGTTTGTTTTAATTACCGCCATATGGTTGTAGTTGTTGAGGATGAAGCTGCTGCCGCCAGACGCCGTGGTTGTGTCTCGCATGTATATTTTTATTTTGGATTATTTTAATGTTCAAACGTGCAGGTACTTGAATTGTGCCACTTTTACTTTATTTGTATTTAATAATACGTCTGAGCCTTGATGATGTTTGCCTCTTTGTTCAATGTAAAAAAAAAGGTTACAAATTTCTTGACAAGCCGCTATTTGTGCCTTTAATTTATAAAAACTCTTCTTTCCATATTGCCATTTAGATTTTTTTTTTTTTTTTATAATTATTTTAATAGAACTCTTTAATTAGACTGTTAATAATTATAAATCAGTTTGCTCAGTTTATTTAACTGTATTTTTTTTTTCATTCTACTATTTCAGTTTTATTTGTCACTTATTAATTAACATTATGATATTCTCTTAAAATTATTTCTTTTAACTTTCTAATTTCTTTAATTCTTAAATATTTAATTTTCTTAATTTAATTTTCTTAAATTTTAATAAACTTTAAACTTTAATTTTTTAACTTCACTTTTAATTTTTACTAATTTTCTTAACTTTACTTTATTTCTTTACTTCTTAAACACTACATTAATTTTAATTTTTCGGAGGTTTTTCCTCAACCTTTCATTGCAACTATCAAATTTCAACTCCGTTTTAATTTTCAATTCTTGTTAATAAAGCCAAATCTTCCTCATTCATTCCTCTGCAGATAAAAACCTGTTTATTAAACAAACAAAATCACCAGGAATTCAGTGAGAACATTCATATGCATTCATAATATTCTCTAGTATTTATAACACTCACACTCATATATGACTATGAGAGCAAGTGAGATCAATACAAGAAAATACGTGGTTTGACCAGCATGATTGCATATGAATGTGTTCATGATTTACTTCAACACAATGAAGAGAAAAAATACGCCATAAAAAAAATGCCATCAACCTATTACCATATAAGGTGTTGTTTATATGTACATACTTGAACTTGAAAACAATTCAAGATCAAGGTTATTATTTTTTCTTCTTTCTTATTCTGCCTGTACCAGAAATTCTTCTGCTACAGTGCAGAGCAAAAAAGATCACCGTCACATGTTAAACTTTACGCACAAAATATATGGGTTTTTGTTGTTTCGAATTTAACTGTGGCTCTAAGTGAAAAGTTTTAGACCGATCGTATATTACATCTTGAGGATCCTCACCTAATATTTTCAAAAATTTTAAATTATTTTTAACGCATTTAACCTCATTACGAAAATAGTAAAACCGTAAATATGGAAAATCCACGCACCTCAAAAAATTTTTTTCTATGAAATAAATTGAAGACATTTCATATTATACAATTTTCTTTCAAAAATGTATCAATTATTGCAAATTTGAAATTTGACATATAGTATTTGTACATATATTTGTATAGATTTTGCAGTATAAAAAGCACTATTATTTCTTTATTTAGAATATATGTAAGTATTGCTCGCAAAAAAATGCAACATCATGAATGAAACACGTAGACGACTGCTGGCAGCAGCATTTGTAGTCGTATAGTCAGCTACTTTATTTTTCTGAATACGACAGCAACATATAATACAAATGCATTTTTATTTAAATATACAATTACTTTTACTTATTTAAAATGCATTAGTACAAAGTAAAAATAAATAAATAAATTAATTTAACCACTTTTGATTACACAAGGGAACAATGGTTCTGTTGATTAAGAACTGAATATTGTTTTTAAGGTTATTTGGGACGCTGAATCCAAATCTGCCCTTGGTTTTTTTCTATCAGCTCGACTTTTCGAGATATACCGTTATGTTCAAAATTAAGGCACTTCCGCTACATATATTGGAATAACTTGAAAACGGTTCACCATATTAAATTTAAAAAAAAATTCCGAAACTCGCAAACAATATTCTCTTAAAGCCGTGCTTACTTTGTTTTTAAATTTTCCAAGTAGTTTTAGAGATATCGTTCAAGTTTTGAAAAAAAAATTAAAATTTTTTAAAAAAAAACATTATTTTTGTTCTTTAAAAATTCCTAAAAAATAAAAATGGGACAAAAATTACAGTTTTGGTCTACAAACAGTTAGTTAAATATATTTCGAATAAAATGAGCTTTATTTCATTGCAATCGGTGCACAACTTTTGATTTTGTTCACATTTACTGAATTGATATAAATCGCGATTTCCATACAAAAATATCATTTTCTAATGTGTAAGTGTTTGTATGTAATAAGTTAGTTTTTTATGATTCTAAGAATTAAAAAAATTAAGTAATAAAAAAAGATTATTTCATTTTTATGGTTGCGGTAGCAAACTCATAACGCCTATAAATTTTATTGTCCCTTTATGACACCTAGTCAGTTCACAGTCAATTAAAGAGAAAAAAGAAAAGTCCACTTGTTTTTATTGATGTGTGGTTTACCGTTGGTAACGGATGATTTTTTAAAGGAATTCCCCTGAACACATGTGTTCATTCATAAGTGACTGTCAATAAAATTGTGGATATAATTTTTTTTGGTACTTCAGTAAAAAACTACTAAGTATTTTTATGGGTTCATTCAACCAATTTTTCTCATTCAACAAGTGTTTACGAAAGCGAAAAGTATAACGACAAAAAATATAAATCATTTTACATTGAACATTTAATCAGTCAACACAAAAAAGTTCAATTTTGTTCCCGTGTGTTATTTATTGAAAATTGTGTTACTTTGATATATACTTCAAAATTGTGCAATGGCTACGTCAAGAAACACCTGTAAAATCAATCCCAACTATTTTTGTAACATATGTGGCGAATACACGTTTATAAAAAATAGAAAAAGTGTGTCAGATTTTATTAAAAAAATTTATTTTGACTACTTCGGATTTACCATGGAAACCCGTGACAAGTACTGGATTCCTAATACTGTATGTAAAAACTGTGTAGAGTATTTAAGGTTATGGGCAAAAGCAACGGACCCACTTCAAGTATAAAACACCAATGATCTGGCGGGAACCTTCGAATCATTATGATGATTGTTATTTTTGCGCTGTCAACATAACAGGCATTAATAAAACAAACCGGTCTAAATGGATTTATCCTAACGTGTTGTCTATTACCCAACCAGTCCTGTACTCTAGTAAGGATTCAGAACCACAACCATCTACATCTACACACAATTTCCACGACTTACGACAAAATGTTCCTTCACCAATTTCTAAATTTGGATCAGATGACTTGCATTTAGATATTTCTTCTGAACGCGAGCAATTTAATCAGGAGGAGCTTAGTGATTTAGTGAGAGACCTTGGACTTTCTAAAAAAGCATCTGAAATTCTTGCTTCTCGATTAAAGCAAAAAAATCTGTTAACCCAAGGAACAACAATTTCATACTACCGTAACAGAGAAAAAAACTTACTTCCATTCTTTTCCGAAGACGATGAATTTGTTTATTGTTCAGATGTTCCTGGTTTAGTAACAGCGATGGGATTAGAGGAGTATGATCCAAATGACTGGCGACTATTTATAGATTCTTCTAAACGCAGCCTAAAATGTGTACTTCTGCATAACGGTAATAAATTGGGTTCGTTGCCCATTGCACATTCAACTAAAGCTAAAGAAGAATATTCTACAATTGCCTCAGTTATAAATAAAATAAAGTACAACGAACACCGCTGGCTAATTTGTGTGGATCTAAAAATGGTGAATTTTCTTCTAGGCCAACAAGGTGGCTACACAAAATATCCGTGTTTCATTTCTTTATGGGATAGCAGAGCCAGATCTGAACACTGGAGTAAGAAAGACTGGCCTTCGAGGGAAGCTATGGTTCCAGGAAACCACAATATAGTTAATCAACCACTTGTGCCCAGGGATCGCATAATACTGCCACCTCTCCATATCAAGCTAGGACTTATGAAACAATTTGTCAAAGCTCTCAACAAGGACGGTGATTGTTTTAGATATATCAGTAAAAAGTTCAACAATTTGAGTTCGGAGAAACTGAAAGCTGGCATTTTTGATGGCCCTCAAATCAAAAAATTAATCAATGATGAAAATTTTAGTAATTCCATGACAGATATTGAAAGAAATGCTTGGAATGAATTTGTTTGGATAGTGCGCAATTTCCTGGGAAACAAAAAGGGTGAGCACTATTCGGACCACGTGGATAACATGTTGTCAGATTTCAAGCAGCTTGGTTGTAATATGAGCATTAAGGTGCACTACCTACACAGTCATTTGGATTGTTTCCCTGAAAATCTTGGAGACTTCAGTGAAGAACAAGGTGAACGTTTCCATCAAGATATCCGCACTATAGAGGAGCGGTACCAGGGTCATTGGGATAAGCATGTGATGGCGGATTATTGCTGGAGCATTAAAACAAATCCCTCTAAACAAGGTTATTTAAGAAAATCTTATAAAAGAAAATTTTTCGATGAGTTGTAATTACATTGTAATATTTGTGTATTAAATTTTTTTATTTTTCTTTAAAATTCTCTTTTTGTGTTAAATTAAAAAGTATAGCTGACCATAAAAATGAAATAATCTTTTTTTATTACTTAATTTTTTTAATTCTTAGAATCATAAAAAACTAACTTATTACATACAAACACTTACACATTAGAAAATGTTATTTTTGTATGGAAATCGCGATTTATATCAATTCAGTAAATCGTGAACAAAATCAAAAGTTGTGCACCGATTGCAATGAAATAAAGCTCATTTTATTCAAAATATATTTAGCTAACTGTTTGTAGACCAAAACTGTGATTTTTGTCCCATTTTTATTTTTTAGGAATTTTTAAAGTACAAAAAAAATGTTTTTTTTTAAAAAATTTTAATTTTTTTTTCAAAACTTGAACGATATCTCTAAAACTACTTGGAAAATTTAAAAACAAAGTGAGCACGGCTTTAAGAGAATATTGTTTGCGAGTTTCGGATTTTTTTTTTTAATTTAATATGGTGAACCGTTTTCAAGTTATTCCAATATATGTAGCGGAAGTGCCTTAATTTTGAACATAACGGTATATCTCGAAAAGTCGAGCCGATAGAAAAAAACCAAGTGCAGATTTGAAATCAGCGACCTCAAATTAGTAAAAATTTGCTATAGATTTCAAATCAACACAAAAAAAGTTCAATTTTGTTCCCTTGTGTTATTAATGGAGTTATAGCCTTTCATTTTGCGATTTTTTTTTACAAAATAAAATATTTCATAGCACTAATTTCTTTTACATATTTTGTTATATTGTCAACACTATTTTTGTTTTGTAGCCAACAAAACACACTTGTAGTTTTTTTCTATTTGAAGAACATATGACTGTTGATGTTGAAGAATTGTTTTTTTTTTTTGATTTTTTTTTTTCGTTAACTCTTTTGTATTAAAGCACCTCCAATATATGTATCCATTTTAGTTTGCAATTCAGTATATTTATTATTTATTACTTACAGCAAAAAATAATAGAAACAATTTTATAAGTTTTTTTAATGAAACTATATAAATAGACCTGAAGTTGGCTGCAAAAGCAGTAGCCTGTGTAAAGAACAAGTTAGCGACATGTAACTGTTACGTAACGTGTCAGCCTTTTTTCACATGAAAAGTATTGGGACGTTCCGGTTACGTTCGGTAACTGTTTTAAATGATTTTCATGTAAGAAAAAAACAACTGACTCGTTAAGGTTACGGTTAGAAAACATTGACCTTTTATATATATTATAATGCTATGAATGCATTTATCTTTATTTTATTTTATTTATATATTCTTTTTTTTGTATTGTATATTATTTTTTTTATTATTATTACTATTTCATTTAACTATTTTTTTTCTTTAAATAAATTAATACATAAAAATTTGTTTTTTTAATTGTTAGTGAACTTTTACTCCCTTTATTTACTGCCTTTATATTAACTGGTAGTGTCTGCTTGTCGACAAAATTTTGGATCGATTTTTAGCCCCTTTCCCGTGAGCCAATCAATCTGAAACTTAATAGGCAGGCTCGTGGCGATGGCAAAAATGACATAACATATTTTTTCAATGATGACAAAACAATGGAAACTTTTAAATTTTCCTACCAGAGTTTTTTGTGGGATATTTTTTTTTATTATATTATTACCACAGCGACCGCAAAAACAACAAGTTAAACTATGAAAAAAATACAACATTTAGAATAACAACAAGAACAATAGAGAAACATATATTTTTAAATTTTTTTTTACCTTTTCAGTAATTTCTCGGGACCTGTTAAACCGATTTTCATGATTTTTCAAACAGAAACCTTCTCATGACGTTAGTAAATCATAACAAGTACCCTAGCTATCCCACTGAGGGCGTGATCGTGACAAGAACAACATAAACAAATAAAATATTTTCAAGACTTTTTTACTTCTTCACCCAATTCTCGGGACCTAATCAACCGATTTGGACGATTTTAAATAGCAAACTTCTCAGGATGTTAATGAATCATTTTTTATGCAAACGAGCACCCTAGCTGCCCGATCGATTTTAACAACTTTCCCGTGACCCAATCGATCTGAAATTTTGCAGGCGGGCTCGTGGCAATGACAGAAATGATCTAACAAATTTTTTAGTGATGCCAAAACAATGGAAACTTTTAAAATTTTCTACCAGAGTTGACAAAAAAATGTACAAAGGGTTTGTTTTTATTATATTATTACCACAACGACCACAAAAACAACAAGTCCCTGGACCTGTTCCACCGATTTTAATGATTTTTGAAACAGAAATCTTCCCATGAATTTGGTGAATCATTCTCACTAAAAACGATCAACCTAGCTATCCTATTGAGGGCGTGATCGTGTCAAGAACAACATAGAAAATTATATTTTTTCAAAACTTTTTTTAGTTCTTCATTCAAATCTCGGGCCCAAATCGACGGATTTGGACGATTTGAAATAGCAAACTTTTCAGGATATCACTGAATCATTTTTTATGTCAACGAGCACCCTAGCTGCCCGATTGATGTCGTCATCGTGATTTCCACAGACGGACAGACGGACAGACGGACAGACAGACAGACGGACATCGCTATTCAACTACGGTTGTTATAAGGATCACAAATATATATATTTTATGGGGTCCAAATTTTTTTTCTAATTATTACAAACGGAATGACAAACTTATATATACCCTTTGCACACTGGAGTGGAGGGTATAAAAATTAAAAATTATAAATTAAAAATATATAAATTAAAAATTATTAATTAATAATTAATAATTAAAAATCAAAAATTAAAAGTTAAAAATTAAAAATTACAAATTAAAAATTAAAAATTATAAATTAAAAATTAAAAATTTAAAATTAAAAATTATAAATTAAAAATTAAAAATTTAAAATTAAAAATTAAAAATTAAAAATTAAAAATTAAAAATTAAAAATTAAAAATTAAAAATTAAAAATTAAAAATTAAAAATTAAAAATTAAAAATTAAAAATTAAAAATTAAAAATTAAAAATTAAAAATTAAAAATTAAAAATTAAAAATTAAAAATTAAAAATTAAAAATTAAAAATTAAAAATTAAAAATTAAAAATTAAAAATTAAAATTTAAAAATTAAAAATTAAAAATTAAAAATTAAAAATTAAAAATTAAAAATTAAAAATTAAAAATTAAAAATTAAAAATTAAAAATTAAAATTAAAAATTAAAAATTAAAAATTAAAAATTAAAAATTAAAAATTAAAAACTAAAATATAAAAATTAAAAATTAAAATTTTAAAATTAAAATTTAAAAATTAAAAACTAAAAACTAAAAATTAAAAATTAACAATTAAAAATTACAAATTACAAATTACAAATTGCAAATTACAAATTACAAATTACAAATTACAAATTACAAATTATAAATTACAAATTACAAATTACAAATTACAAATTACAAATTACAAATTACAAATTACAAATTACAAATTACAAATTACAAATTACAAATTACAAATTACAAATTACAAATTACAAATTACAAATTACAAATTACAAATTACAAATTACAAATTACAAATTACAAATTACAAATTACAAATTACAAATTACAAATTACAAATTACAAATTACAAATTACAAATTACAAATTACAAATTACAAATTACAAATTACAAATTACAAATTACAAATTACAAATTACAAATTACAAATTACAAATTACAAATTACAAATTACAAATTACAAATTACAAATTACAAATTACAAATTACAAATTACAAATTACAAATTACAAATTACAAATTACAAATTACAAATTACAAATTACAAATTACAAATTACAAATTACAAATTACAAATTACAAATTACAAATTACAAATTACAAATTACAACTTACAAATTACAAATTACAAATTACAAATTACAAATTACAAATTACAAATTACAAATTACAAATTACAAATTACAAATTACAAATTACAAATTACAAATTACAAATTACAAATTACAAATTACAAATTACAAATTACAAATTACAAATTACAAATTACAAATTACAAATTACAAATTACAAATTACGAATTACAAATTACAAATTACAAATTGCAAATTACGAATTACAAATAACAATTTACAAATTACAAATTGCAAATTGCAAATTACAAATTACAAATTAAAAATCTAAAAATTAATAATCAAAAATTAAAATTAAAAATTAAAAATTAAAAATTAAAAATTAAAAATTAAAAATTAAAAATTAAAAATTAAAAATTAAAAATTAAAAATTAAAAATTAAAAAATAAAAATTTAAAATAAAAAATTAAAAATTACTAGCTAATTCAGAAAAATTAAAAATTTAATATTAAAAATTAAAAATTAAAAATTAAAAATTAAAAATTAAAAATAAAAAAATTAAAAATTAAAAATTAAAAATTAAAAATTAAAAATTAAAAATTAAAAATTAAAAACTAAAAAATAAAAATTAAAAAATTAAAACTTAAAAATTACAAATTAAAAATTAAATATTAAAAATTAAAAATTAAAAATTAAAAATTAAAAATTAAAAATTAAAAATTAAAAATTAAGAATTAAAAATTAAAAATTAAAGATTAAAAATTAAAAATTAAAAATTATAATTCAGAAAAATTAAAAATTTAATATTAAAAATTAAAAATTAAAAATTAAAAATTAAATTAAAAATTAAAAATAAAAAAATTAAAAATTAAAAATTAAAAATTAAAAATTAAAAATTAAAAATTAAAAATTAAAAATTAAAAATTAAAAACTAAAAAATAAAAATTAAAAAATTAAAACTTAAAAATTACAAATTTAAAATTAAAAATTAAATATTAAAAATTAAAAATTAAAGATTAAAAATTAAAAATTAAAAATTTAAAATTTAAAATTTAAAATTGAAAATTAAAAATTAAAAACTAAAATTTAAAATTAAAAATTAAAAATTTCAAATTAAAAATTAAAAATTAAAAACTAAAAATTAAAAATTAAAAATTAAAAATTACAAATTACAAATTACAAATTACAAATTACAAATTACAACTTACAAATTACAAATTACAAATTACAAATTACAAATTACAAATTACAAATTACAAATTACAAATTACAAATTACAAATTACAAATTATAAATTACAAATTACAAATTACAAATAACAAATTACAAATTACAAAGTACAAATTACAAATTACAAACTAAAAATTTAAAAATTAAGAATCAAAAATTAAAAATTAAAAATTTAAAAAAAAAATAAAAATTAAAAATTTAAAAAAAAATTAAAAATTACTAGCTAATTCAGATAAAAATATTTTAAGATTTGTTTATTTAGTATTAATATCTGGAAATTTTTAGCCAAGAATAAGTTGATTTTTTTTTTTTAATTATCATGAATTATCTTAAAACTTTCTTATAGGAATCAAACGTTACATTAGGTGTTATAAAGCTGGCTGCGTTATATAATGAATTTCATTAGTGGTTTTCTACTCTAGTAAAAGAAAAATAATGCCATTTTTCAAATAGTAACGAATTCTTTCTATAGAAGACACGATCATTGTTTTTTATAACAAGCATTATAATAGAAACTGGCCAACAAGAAAAGCAATTAACTTTAAATTTCATTGGTATTCGAAATTTAAATTTCAGTACCGACTACAGTTTTAAAGTGGTAGCCGTACCTTAAATTGGTTGTAATATTGAGTTTAAGATGCAAGTGGAGGGTATCAAAGATTGGGCCAATCCGAATTTAACACTTTTACTTGTTTAAATTTGTTTTTCTAAAATTAAAGATTTTTGAAGAGATGATCCACCGATTTTATGGCGTATGCGATTGGTTTTGATTGCTTCTTTGATTGTATAAAAATATGCATATGTTTTATGCCAGTGATGGTAGATCGTTATGTTATATATTTTTTTAAACAAATTTCAATATCTTAAGCGAGAAGCAAGGAGCTCCGATTTTTCTTTCGTAAGATCGAGGTCTCTCGTGAGATCATTTAATTCTGGCTGAGTCAAAAGCTTCGAATTAGATGATTCTGAAGTGCTACACATGCTTGAAGACAAAGGTACTGGGGATCATAAATGCGCACACAACGTCAGAGTAAACTTTATTACACTCATTCTATAAACACAAATATAGTTAATACCCATCACAACGTAACCAAAATTATTAATAATATTAATTAATAATAAAATCAACATTTTCACATAAATTGTCATGGTATATGACTCGTTTTATTTGCAGTGTATGTAGTTTTATGATTTAGAAATCAAAAATATCTTGTGCCGTTTTCGATTTTTTATGAATTTTTAAAAATTAAAAATATTTCAATTTTGCGCAAAAAATTTTTCGTCGTTTCATTCTGAATAACTCCGAAACTGTTGAGTATATAAAACGAATAATATTATAACTTAGAGATAATATAAATTAAAAATTTTTGGTGTTTTTTAGCCACGTTGTTCCAAGTTAAAATCGGTGGAGCATCCATAATCCTTTAAAAAAATTTAGTGGTTATCAAGTGTCATAAAAATTTTTTTAGTTTGTTGCATAGTGTAATTGTTTTTAAAATTTACTTGAATGCTAGCTAAAGAAGAAAGTAAAGTAAAGTATTAAATCAATGTTGTTCTAACTATCAAGCAAGGTAGAGATCGTAGTGAAAAAAAACTGTATTTATTTTTAACTTAGCGATTTTTTGATTAAGAAATATGTTTTTCGACAAAAAAAAAGCGTTTTATTCTGAACATAGTCTTCTTTTAGCTCGATATACATATGTGGTCTAGGGTTTTTCCAACTTCTTATTCTTTCCAAATAAAAGGTTTTTTTCAAGGCATTTGTTTTAGTGATGACCTCTTCATTCGACCCAAATCACTTACCGCCGAGCAATTTCTTCCGGTTTGGAAACAAGAAATTGTCTCAGAATCTGCTGAATGGGGTAAGACTGACGCAAAAATCTTGTCCTTAAATTAAAGTTCCTGTCCAGGACAGATCTGAATGGCAGACATTTCTTGTGGTTATTAGTTCCCAATGAAATATTTGTTAAATGATAAGGAAAACTAACAATAAATTAATAGGATTATGCAGTTCATTATACCCTCCACTCCAGTATGCAGAGGGTATATATAAGTTTGTCATTCCGTTTGTAATAATTAGAAAAAAAAGTTTGGACCCCATAAAATATATATATTTGTGATCCTTATAACAAGCGGAGTTGATCTAGCGATGTCCGTCTGTCCGGCTGTCCGTCTGTCCGTCTGTGGAAATCACGATGACGGCTTCAATCGGGCAACTAGGTTGATCGTTGGTATAAAAAATGATTCAGTAACATCCTGAAAAGTTTGCTGTTTAAAATCGTCAAAATCTGTTTATCTGGTCCCGAGAATTGAACGATGGAGTAAAAAAAGTCTTGAAAAAATATGATTTGACTATGTTGTTCTTGTCACGATAACGTTCTCAATAGGACAGCTAGGGCGCTTGATGTTAGTGAGAATGATACACCAACATCACGAGAAGGTTTCTGTTTTTTTAAATCGTGACAACAGGTTTCATAGGTGCCGAGAAATCACTGAAAAAATAAAAAAATATGATGTTTTCCTATATTGTTATTCTAAATTTTGTATTTTGTCACAGCTGTACTTGTTGTTTTTATGGTCGTTGTGGTAGTAATATAAAAATTCACCAATATCAACATTTTATGGTGTAATATTTAAGTTAATTAATTAATAAAAGAAACTATATAAAATCAATATCAATATTCTGCGATTTTTATAAGATCACAAAATATTACAAATTGATACATACAGACTACTGTTGCAAATATCAAAATACTATAAATAACATTCATATATTCTGTATATGTATTTCGATAATAAGCGCATATTAAAAATAATATAAATATAAATTATTTTATTTATACAAAATACTGCAATTTTTAGGGTTGCAAAAAATAGTACGATTTTAAGTGTTCTACTTTTAGTACATACTTGCATTCAAAAGTAGTATTGAAACCATAAAATTCTACCCTATTAAAAATTGGTGTTTAAAAAAAATTTTTTTTCTAAGATGATAATAATATAATGTCAATAATATTTAATTATAATACATTTTTAAAATTTATTATTTAATGTTTGGCGCAGGCAAACGCCATTCCCGGACTACCGAGAATTTAATGCACGATTTATTCCGCATTAGGAATAATCGCGGAGCTCAGCTCAATCAAAGCGCAACGATTAAGCCTCGTTCTGGGAAACAAGTGTTCATGCTTCCCTTTGCACAAACGCCATTCCCAACTAGGCACGAGCTATCCACATCAGGAATAGTCGCGGGCTCAACTCAATCAAAGTGCAATGATTAAGCTTCGCCCTGGGAAGCATATATTCATTCATTTCTTAGCACAAACCGAACTTCTTATGGCACATTAAAAATAAACTAATTGAGAAGTACAATTCATCATTACGCTGTATTATAATACTATTTTCTTATTTTACTACTAGCTAGTAAACAAAGTGATCGTATCATTGTAAACGAAATAGAATTGAAATTGTGTGCAGATTTGTTTTACTTAAAAAACTGTTTCTACAGATAGTGAATAAAATCCCAGTAAACAATTTATGCAATAAGTGATCATGTGGAGTCTTTTTTGACTCCTCTGTGCTATTAAAACAGTCATAAATGCGCTCTTTTGCTGATCACAAAATATTCTTTTGTTGGGAGGAAATATTACCTTACCCCCGACTCTTCTTGAGAACCTTCTTTATCCAATTTTCTGATTAATTTCGACTTATTTTTGAGTCATATTTAATGTCATTTTTCTATAAATCACTTTTTAAGCGTAAGCAAAAAATCATTTCTTAGTCTTTTTCTAATACCGCATGTGATTAATCAGTTTTTAATCATCAAAAGTGTTCGAAGAAGACACAGTTAGATGATTTTTGTTAAAACAATCTTCGAAATGATTACTGGGATATCGTATATTTTTGTTTACACACACATATACATAATGGCACCAGTAAGCCGAACTCTCTCATGAAACACATAGACGACAGCGGCTACACGACTACAGCCTGTCATAAATAAAATACACACGTTTATATGCAAACGATTATTTTGACACCAACACAGCAACACGACTACATGACCACTTTTGCTGCTGAAATCAACTTAGGCTAATTTCTGTTTTTGTTGGCTGCAAAATAAAAATAGTGTTGACAATATAACAAAATATGTAAAAGATATTAGTGCTATGAAATATTTTATTTTGTTGAAAAAATTAATCGCAAAATGAAATGCTATAATAATTCTATTACTAAGTAAATTTATTTATTTATTTTTACGTTATAATAATGCAATATAAATAAGTAATATATTTAAGACAATTTTATATAGAATCATACATGTTTTTCTATTTTAATAAAGTAAAAATAAAATATAATTGGCACTACTGAAATAAAATGATTTTGTATAAAAACAGCTGTTTATATTGTTGTTATATGTTGCTGTCGTTTTCAAAAAAATTAAGTAGTTGTCTACACGACTACAATTGCAGCCAGCAGCATTTGTATCCGTGTGTTTTTGTAGCCTCTGTCGTCTATGTGTTTCGTGCATAAGTAACAATTTCATTTAGTCTTATGAAAGCTTTTGAACAAAGTAGGTATACGTCGCATTGTTTTGTGAAATCTTACATTGTTTTTTAATAGGTACCAGTGATGCCAGGAGATTTTTACAGAAATCTCTACGCTAATGAAAAAAAAATCCCTTTTTTTTCCCTACACCCAATTTTTTTTCTCTACATTACATTCCCTACACTACTTTTTTCAAAAAAAAATTTATTTTTAATTTGTTAAATTTCAATTTCAATAATGCAAAAATAACATAAAAACGAAGAAAAATATCATAAAAAATTAGATAAGAATATCATTAGAATTACATAAAAACAACATAAAAAACCAACAGATATTATAAAAAAAATATTTTTACTATTCTGTATAATTCATCCCTTATATGGCTAGATGTGCATTTGAAATTTACACAATTAATTAAAATGGCTTGCAAATGGGATCTTATAACGTAAACAGAATTTTGGTTGTTGGTTTTAAAAGATATTTTTTTTAAGACATTGGTTATTAGCATGTATACTTAGATTTGATTTATCGCAATTAAATATTTTTTCACAAGCCTTGCATCTGTATTTAAAGTCGTCATCTTTGACCTGTTCCATCCCATTAGCTTCTCGTCTCTCAACTAACTTGAGTAAAACTTTTTTCTATATTTCTTTGATGTGTCTTCAGCATCATCGAAAAACGAATCGGACATTTTTCTAAAATCAATTATGTTTACATTTATAATATTTTAATGTTCTTTTTATTTACAAACTTACTTAATAAAATCGAAGAGATCTACAAAGATGGCGTACTTATGTATGTATTAAAAAAAATGCACAAAACAAGTAAACTGCACAAAAGTGTTTTTTACTTGTCATTCTTATTAAAGAAGCCACGTATTTACTATCTCCATATTATAGAGTTATTACCAGATTTAAAAAGGATAGATATTTTTAATTTTAAAGTTTAAAATTGAAACGTATATAATATTAAGTTGTTAAAAAAAAATTTTCAAAAAATCCCTACAATTCGACAAAAGTAAGAAATCTTTTGCATTAAACACATAGACGCAAATCCATTTATCGATGCGTTACAAATGGAATGTAATAAAAAGATCGAAAAAATAAAACTGATTAACGCTAGTGCTTTTAAAATATAAGACATGGTCAAGTATTCCGAAAAAGATCCGAAATTTAAAAATATATTTTGTTTAATATCTTCTATTGACTTTAAAATTGTTAAATGTAAATGCTGAAAATTCAGAGTATTTGTTGTAATAAATTACTAAATTGATCAAATTGTTTACATTTTCAAATATTTTATCTAAATTTGTTACAAATTGTGCAAGAAAACCTAGGAGGAGGGTATCAAAGATTCGGCATAGCCGAATTTTACACTCCTACTTGTTTTTTGATCAAGTTATTTTTGATAAATGCGTCAGTTACTACGTTTAATGACAACCATGTTCATTTGTTTGATTAAAATGAAATAGAAGTCATGCTAAAATTATTAAATATTTTCAACAGAATCCAAATTGGTTATACAAAAAGTTGGCCAAAGAATCAATGGTTAATGCTTAAATCAGGAGAACTTGAGCATTGATAGGGATAATGAGAAGTCCACATGATGTTTATAAAGCCAAGAAAATAGAAAGCATATTGAAAAGAGCTTTCAACAAATCCGCTAGAAAAGCAGCCCGGATAGCTCTATGCTCGGACTATTTGGTGCAAAACGTTAAAGACAAAACTTCCAGACATGAATGGTGCAAAAATTGTAGATCAAAAAAAGAGCACTGAAATTGAAATCATTTTTCATAAAAGAAATACTCCTGCAGCCTCCGGTTCTAAATTTTTATTTTGCGGATACCCGAGGAAAAATAGAAGTCATTTGTTACAACGGGCTTCCTTTCATAAGCCACCACAATATGTCCACATATTTTTGTCCCGATTTGACATCCTATCACTTCGGTAATAAAGCTCTTGAGAGCAGGGACAATATTTTTATTTTTATACCAAGGGAGGGAAATCGTCCAAACTGTACGGAGCTTAGGCCAGTGAAGAGATATTAGCTGTTGTGAAAAGGAGGTTAAAGAGCACAAAAAATGTGTCCCAAAATGTGGACTGCCTATTCCAAAAAAAATTATAGAAACCGCTATAGCATCCCTAGTAGAATGATTTCCGGAAATGGAGCATAAGTTTATAAGTAGTAATTAGAACGATAGAATTATCGACCGAAATAGATAAAATCGTTAAAATATGAGAAGAAATTTGAATTTAAAAAAAGTTCTGTACAAGTAAAAAATAAGCAATTAGCATTTGAAATATATGTCATGCAAGTAGGGATCTAAGTTCTAAGTTCAGCCAAAAAAAAAAAAAATAAATAAACAACATGCGAATAAAGCTAATATGTAGCGAAGCGATTCGTTAGCTGAAATTCTCAAACTACAGTTTGACAAAGCTTAAAAAAGTTGTTGAAAAAATTTTCCAAAAAGTAAAGGAGAAATTAATGAAGTAATATGATATTTCTATTGTTTCAATATCAAGACATTTAGTTGCAAGATGAAATAGATGCAAAAAGCTAAAAATTCGGTTGCAATGAATTTTTTCTCTGTTAACTTTAATTTTGCAAGCAATTGTTTGACAGAATAGAAATTTCCTTATTAAACTCTTTCTTTTAACTCATACTCTCTGACAGTCTGTCTGTCTGTCATGAGGCAACCCCATTCCCCCTTATCCAATTGATCTGAAACTTGACACATAGTCTTGTTGTGACTACAGATTAATTTTGGGGTAGTCACGCACAGTCACGGAGTGATCGAAATTTCATTTCCCTTCATCCGATCGATCTGAAACTTGGTCTATACACTTGCTGTGAAAAAACGATTAACTTTGACTTAGTCACGCACAGTCACGGAAAGATTGAAAACGGATTTACCCCTAATCCAATCAATCTGAAACTTGATCGATATACTAGCTGTAAAGAAAGATTAACTTCGACATGGTCACGCACAGTCACACATAGCCACTTCCCCTAATCCGATCGAACTGAAACTTTGTACATAGACTTGTTGTGGCCAAAGATTAATTTTAATTTTATGCATAAGGAAAAAAGAGTTTTAATAAATACTTGGTTTTTATGGGTTAGATTATTTTTAGTTGTTAAAGTTAATTTTTGGTTTTGGTATCCAAGCTTTTCGTCTTATATCTACATTGAAATATAAAAAGGTTTAGCAAAACTGATCAATTTGTTGGTTTAAATCGTTTTTCAAATGAAGAAATTAAATTTTTTTCTTGGTGCAAACAATATTATTTAAATTGATTACATTTTGATTCATATGACCATTTAAAAAGTTTCCAATAACCGCGCAGTCCAATTCGCATATAATTTACGAAAAAACTGTCGTAGCAGTATTGTCGGACAGTGTTGTCGGATAGTGCAAACATTTTTTGTTGAACTGAAACCTCTAGTATGTAAGGGTGCTCGTCTTATAGTTCGGAACTAATACTGCCCTGGTTACCATTAAACGTTCCACCAAACAAGCTTCGGAGCCAGCAAATAACTTTAAGGAATCACAATTATTCTGGATAATTGAAACAGTTCTACATTTATATGCTATAAACTTACAAACATAACAATAAGTTTTTAGCGATTTGCCATCACGAACATGAATTTTTAATTAACACATTAAATATTTTAAAATGTTTCTCATTTTTAAACAGTGGGTTGAAACATAGGTGAACTGGGGTTTAATTCAGGGAAGTCAATAATTATTGATATTTATATTTTTTTGGAACAGCTTTCTGTTATTTAGAGAAAAAATGGTTTTTGAAAAATAAATTGATAGAAATTTTTTTTTTATTTAAAAAAGAAGAAAAAAATTATATGTATATATGTACATATATACATACATTAGGCAGACCATTCATTATACGGAGGGAAAAAAGTGTTCAAACTCTCGGTGCCACCCCCTATAAATATGCGAGTAGAAACAAGTAAGAGTGTTAAATTCGGCTGTGCCGAATTTTTGATACCCTCCACCTCGGTTTGAGTCTTGATAATAAATGTAAATGAAAAAGTAAACAATTTGTTAAACTTAATACCAAATTATTTCAGAAAATTCTTTGGGTTGGTTTTCGTCTTTTCTATTATTTCGGATTTATTTCGGTGTTTGCTTTTTGGTCATCATGGTTGCTGATCGGCATGCATTTAGGATATATACATATATGCATGCGTTTCCGGTTATATGACATAACTTCTCGTTTAATTTAGTTTTTGCTAATTAAATAGCTCGCCCTTACCTCCATTGCAAAGGTAATGGTTGTGTAGATTGGCTATATGCATTAAATCGTGCTAATTGGAGATAGCTGTATAGTTTCTTTTAACTGGCCAAATATTTCTTCATTGCGGCCATACAGGTCGGATGGAGTAACAAAATAATAACCAAAAAAACTCTCTAAATTTTTTTATTAAAATATTGCCATATTTGGAAAACATAGAGAATAAATTTATAATAATAAATATTCAAATTAGGGATGCCAAACGCAAAAAACCAAATGTCCCAAACATTTTAAATAAAATAATTTGTTCTCTTTATTTTCTGAAAAACTTCAAATTTTCATCCAAAAAAAATTGTGAAAATTTATATATAAATAACATTCTCATCAAATTGCGTTTATTTATGTAACAGTTTTTATGTTCGCAATTCTTAAATATCATTTGACGTTTTCTAAAATTCATTGAATTTAAATTAATGTTTTCTGTAGTGTGATTCTGTAAATTTCAACGATCCGACAATCGCAAAATATATCGACAGCTATTGTTGTTTTCACTAAGGATTAAGTGATTCATAAGTACATACATCTTAACGACAGTCGACAAATCTATTTTTCTATTTATTTAAATTGTAAACGAGTGGCATCTCTGTCAAAATAAGCGAAAAACACAAAGAAGAATAAAAAAAAACAAATTACTTTGTGTTTGATATCTCTATTTTTTTTACTAATATTTATGTGTATTTATTTGAAAATGAAATAATGAATTGAATATGCTATTTAATTTTTTTATTTATATAAAAAAGTTTTTTAATAAAAGCAAAATATTTTCACTATTTTATGATTTTTATTTATGTATGACGACATTTCAACCTAAAAATTTAAGTTTTTATCGATTGAATAAACAACTCAAAAATGGTTGTCGTTTAGATAACAACAACAGCTGAGTTTAACAATAGCGAATATCGTTTAAAAATTTTACTGATAGTTTTGCTATTTCTTTTTTTTTAACGATTCGACTGTCGTTAAAAGAAGTTACTGAATCGCGGTACTGAAAAGCTGAATGTCAATATTGTTTTTAAATGTAAACATTTTTTAAATGTAAACATAGGTATTTGGTGTTTTTTTTTTTGGAATTTCAATTTGTGTTTAACGAATAAAATTTATATATTAAAGATGCAATTGATGTCTTCTAAATTTAAAATTATAATTTCCGACGTTTTGATATGAGTTTCTGAAATTCAATTAATTGTAATTTATAATTGGAAATTTTTAATTCCAGTTTTTAGAATTGATATTTTCTTAAATTTGAATGTAAAATTTAAAAAGTGCAATTATAAAAGTGCAATTATAAACAATTTTTAAAAATTAGATGTAATCGCAATCGGATATTTTGTAGGTAAAGCAGAATAATAATTCTATATAACTATGTAGAACTGTTTTGAAAGCAAAAAACTCATTGATGAACTCGGTAGCTCTATTTTGTAAAGACAACAAATAGTTAATATGCCAAACTTTGCTTTAGATATTGGCGAATTTTTACTCCCTTTATATTAACTCGTAGTGTCTGCTTGTCGAAAAAATTTTGGATCGATTTTAACCAATTTCCCGTGACCCATTCGATCTGAAATTTTGCAGGCGGTCTCGTGGTAATAACAGAAATGATCTAACAACTTTTTTTAGTGATGCCAAAACAATGGAAACTTTTAAATTTTTCTACCAGAGTTAATAAAAAAAATGTACAAAGGGTTAGTTTTTATTATATCATTACCACAACGACCACAAAAACAACAAGTCCAGCTATGACAACAACACAACATTTAGAATAACAACAAGAACAATATAGAAACATTTTCATTTTTTTTTTACTTTTTCAGAGATTTCCGTGGACCTGTTCCACCGACTTTAATGATTTTTGAAATAGGAATCTTCCCATGAATTTGGTGAATCATTCTCACTAAAAATGATCACTGTAGCTGCACCATTGAGGGCGTGATCGTGACAAGAACAGCATAGAAAATTATATTTTTTCAAGACTTTTTCTAGTTCTTCATTCAAATCTCGGGCCCTAATCGACCGATTTGGACGATTTTAAATAACAAACTTTTCAGGATGTTAATGAATCATTTTTTATGTCAACGAGCACCCTAGCTGCCCAATTTATGCCGTCATCGTGATTTCCACAGACGGACAGACGGGCAGACGGACATCGGTATATCAACTCTGGTTGTTATAAGGATCACAAATATATATATTTTATGGGGTCCAAATTTTTTTTTTCTAATTATTACAAACGGAATGACAAACTTATATATACCCTCTGCACACTGGAGTGGAGGGTATAAAAAACTGAAATCCAAAATTTTCGGCCAATCAAAAAACATTTAGAGGGTGCTCAACGCGATTGAAAATTTCAAGTGTATTTATATGGGGAAAATATGCCTTTTTTCAGATTTTACAAAAATTTCATTCTATAGTTTAACTTTTCCGACAAATTGTTATATAATTCGGGATCAATGTTAAAGTATCTTTTCAAAAAGCTATAAAACTTCAAAATCGAATAAAAACTCGCCAAGAAAAAGCAAATGCCCCAGATCACTTTTGTGCAAAAAAAAAAAAACTAGGTCATGAAATTTGGTGACATTTTTTTCGACTTTGAGAAATTGATTAAAGTCATAAATTTTTTTGGTCTCTATACCTATTAGTACTCAGATATGAAGTATTGTTTTATTACCACGTCGTTAACCTATTGCGCATTGAGACCGAAATGGGAAATTTTTTTGATAAAATTTTGAAAACTACTTTTTCAAGTTTTTAAAAATTTTCTTAAACAAAATTTAAAAGTTGATCTGGCACTTTAAGGTTTTGTTAAATAGATGTTACAGATTAGCTGTGTGAATTTTCAAGTAAATCCCTATTTCCAATTTTTTTTCACAAGCACTTTATTTTTGCGGATTTCGAGAAAAATAGGATTTTTGTAAAATATTCTGTAAATGTACTCTTTCTAAATACTTTGTATCAAAACTTCATCACTCTTCTACTTTTAAATGTTATATTTTATCTTAATAGCCTAGGGTTTCGGAAAAAACAATATGATCCCTTAACCCTTTTGGAATTGGGGTCACATATGACCCCAAGATAATTGTATTTCTTTGCGTCTTTATGAACATTAAATACGTCTAAACGTAAAGAAATTTAATTACTATAAGTTCTCAGAATATGAGAAATTATAATTTATATGTTGGCGAGTAAAAAATAGAGAAAAAAGAAACAAAGGAATTAGTGCAATTCGTATAAAAGTGATTTTTATTTTGATGCTCACCGTTCTAGATTTAAAGATGTAAGAAACTGTAATGTACAATTCATTTGCCATGAAGGCTTATGCTTCATCAAATGAACAAAGAGTAACGGTTGAATATCGAAAGCTTTAAGATCTTTTCAAAAGAGGAGCTTTTTTAAAACTGGAACTTTTAAGCTCAAAGGGCCCTGCAAAGTCGATACCTGTTGTGTGGAACGGCAATGAGTAGGTACATCGATCAGCCGGTATTGTATTGTATTGTAATGTATTGTATAAAAGAGGCGACGAAAATACTGCGACCAAATGATCTATTGTACTGCCTCCTGCTAATAGTTTGTCCCTATAAAATCTCACCCAATCCTGAAGCCCTCAGAAATTCGAGGATGTTGGTTGGTTCCAGTGATTTTATTTCGCTCCCTGGTATTTTGAAAGAACCCATGTGCTTTTTCCTCTTATGCATTAAAGCTTCACAATCCCCCAGTATGTGCTCCGCTGATTCTGCCTTTTCATTGCAGAATCTGCACATGGGGTTTGCTTCAATTCCTAACCTGCTCAGATGCTCCCTGAGCCTAAGTGACCAGCTAGAATCCCGGTTAATATTCTCGGTCCGTTCTTTGAAAGTCCGATACATGACTCAAATCTCTTACCGTTGTAGTTACCTAACAAAAGTTTTGATTGCCTTAAGCCTAGGTGGATCGGGAAAAGCTCCTGTCTAATATGATTCTCACATTCTTTGAGTACGCCTTCCCTACTTCTTTTCCTATTCCACAAAACGGTTCCGGCCCCATTAGCTTTGTGGAAGCTCCACTTCTGGCAAGCTCATCCACTTGCTCATTTTCCCGAATCCCAATATGTCCCGGGACCCAACAAAGCCTGACCTTCTTGTGTCTGCCTAGCTCATTCAGTCTTTGCAGACAGTCCCATACTAACTTAGAGTTTACTACATAGGAGCCCAGTGGTCGAATAGCAGCTTGACTATCTGATAATATGGTTATGTCCTGTCTATTGTACTCGTGTGTATTCCCATTGATTCGTAATATATGGTTCTAGGCCCAAAGACTCCCGCCCCTGTTCCATTTGCGGTCTTTGACCCGTCCGTGTACCATTTGATCGTATCCTCCTTTAGAGAATATGCTGTACTAAAACTACTCCATTCCTTTTTATTACTAAGTTTTGTAACAAGGTTTTTCTTCAAATCGTATTTCTTCTCCGTCCTGTCCATTGGAAAATCTAGGAGGGAGTAATCTTTACCTGACTTATTCGGTTCCACTGCCCTTCATAAAGCCTGGGCTCTAATTCCCGCAGTCGTGATCGGAATAATTTCGTATCGGAATTAATTTCGATAGTTCGAAATTTTCTGATGATGGCACTCGTTAAGAATCGAAACGATTTTATGTTTCAGTGTTATAAAAGAAAAATCTTAAGAAGTTATACAACACTGTACAAATGTAATTTTTCAACAACCACAAACAAATGTTCAAAGTAAAAAAATTTAAAAATTAATTTGAACAAAAAAAAAATGGATTCAAGTTTCTTTTTTATTCCTCATCATCCGACTCTGACGCCGAGCAAGATTTGAATAAAATTAGAAGGAAAATTCGTGTTTCCAGCGACCCATTAAGTTTGTCAAATATTGAGTAAGTAAATAGACTTTTTTTTTAAATTTGATACAAATGGTAAAATTATATAATTTTTTTTTTGAAGATTCAAAAACGCTTTCGGTTATCAAAACTAGCATTCAATTATCTCCTTGAGGAGTTGGATTTTGAAGGACATTTGTCTACTGGGGTTCCACCAAAAATTCAGTTGGCTGCAACATTATCCCTTTTGGCATCAAGCGGTTTTCAACACAATGTTGGAAACGACTTCTTTATTGGAATTAGCCAAAGTGCTCTTTGTAAAATAGTAAACAGAGTTTTGAAGGAAATGTAATGTGGAAAATTCATAACCTTTTCTCCCCGAAATTCTGATGAATGATAAGAATACTTCATGAGAAAATACAAACTGCCAGGAGGTTTGTTAAATAAATACTTTTATATAAATACTTTTATATTTCTTTTTTATTGCTATTATCATTAGTAATTGGGTGCGTGGATGGTACACATTTTGGTATGCAGAAACCCTCTTTGAATGAGCACACATTTTTAAACCGGAAGTGTTTCCATAGCCTTAACTCTATGATTGTAAGTAAAAATAATTATTATACCTATACAATGCGTAATTTGATTAAAAACGTTTCTTTAAAGATATGTGACCATAACTACAAAGTATTAGGCATTAATTCAAAATATGGAGGCGCCGCACATGATTCGTTTGTATGGAAGGAATCAAGAGAAATATATAATCTGGAAGAAGAATATAACAATAAATTAAGAAATTTTTGGCTCTTAGGTAAATTTTGAAACAAATTTTTTTAAGCTTTTTATAACCCAAAAATGGCAAAATTATAGATTATTCCTTACACAAAAACGAAACAACATAGGGACAAAAAAATATTTTATTTGAAAGCTTGCATTTGTTTCTAAATTAGAACATCCGTATTTGATTTGAACTTTTTGAAATTATTTTTTGCTTTTTTTCGGTACCACAAAAAACGCGTTTTTTAAGTTTTTAATTAAATTCTTACATATTATTTTTTCAAACTTTCATGACTAATTAAAGACGCAATTCCGAATATATATTTAAAAGTGTATTTTAATAAAGAGTGCTTGGGGTTTCTTAACACTCTAGTGAAGTTTTCATTTTGATTGAGCACAAATAAAGCCGTAGGAATTTTTTCAATGGTTGTATCTTTGTGAGCCAAAATATATGAAATCTAAAAATAGTAAGATTGTAAAGTATAATTTTTTTATTTAACGCCGTTTTTTGGTAGACTTATTATTTTATTTATTATAATTATTTAATTATTTGTTTTTTAAGGTGATTCGGGTTATCCACTTGAACATTGGTTGTTAACCCCCTATCGAAATCCTCAAGATGGTTCAACGGAATCTCATTTTAATGATGTTCACTCGAAAGCAAGATGTATTGTCGAAAGAACAATAGGTATACTAAAAGGTCGATGGAAAATTCTAATCAATGATAAACGAAGCTGGTATAAACCAGAGAAGGTAGCGCTATTTACAAACGTTTGTGCTGCGTTACATAACATAGGCATCGAATTCAAAGTACCAAACTACAAGAACGTACAGCAACTCTCTCTTGAAATCAACATACCCGAAATAGATGTCGGTACGGAAACGCAAGTAACAAAAATTGGAAAAACAATAAGAGATAATATAAAAATTTCCCTATGTACAAATTAAACAAAAAATATTTTTATGAATTAAATTAACAATGTTTATATTCATTATATGCATACAGCAGTGTTAGAATTAATAGGAGCAACTAGAAAATTTAAAAAGAAATATCTTCAAAGCAAAAACGAATATTTCAAAGAACCATAAATTGCGGTGTAAACACATTTCTTCTTTGCTCCTATTATTTTAAACACACCTGTAAAAAAAAGAAAAAAATTCAGTATGAATAAAAAGAAATAACAATACATTTTAAAATTAAATAAGACCAAAAAAAAAAAACACTACAAAAGAAGTTTCATTTTATAAGAAATGTAAAAAAATTAATTTTCCCGCTTTCCAAGTTCCTTAGGACGTATTTGGAGTTCATAACATTTAATTTGCATATCTATATCGTGTACCTCCTCCTTCATTTTTAAAGACTTTTTTTTATTTCTAGTAGTTTATCGAGTTTCTTAAGAACCTCTGTGTGGTACTCTTTATGGGATATCATATTTTGTTTTAATAAACTTGTTTTGGTTTCTCTTTGTCCTTTGCTTGTTGTTGCCAGTTCCTTTGCGATAATTTTACTTTTTTTGGAAGTGGTTCTTCCTCTTCCTTATCTTCTAAATTCAAACAATATGAAAAGCTATAGTTCATTTCTTTATTTTGGGACTCACATTCTAAAGAACTTTTAGAATTTCCTTCTTTTCTTTGAGGCATAGACCCGAAGCTCTCAATTCCTTTCATACCCTCAACAGACACATTTATTCCTGCTGCTTCAACTATTTGCCCCTCTGCATGGGTAAGAACTTTCTCCTCATAGGTACCTCCGCCTGTGCTTTTTGAAGAGTTATTAAACGAAAGCTTCTTTTTTACCATTTGCTTCTGATCGGCATAAACCTACATAAAAACGTAAACCATTAGGGAATTGAAAATATAATGTTATTGTCCTACCTTGCGCCACGATTTGGAGTTTTTAGATGGCGGCCCAGAAAAATTTAGCTTGGTCGTCAAGTCCTCCCAAAGTCTGTTGGCTGTTGCTTTGCCTTGTGCGCAATTAGGCAAAATACCTTTGGCCAAGTCCGTGTGCTCCGCCATAAACTCAGCAAGTGCCTGCTTTTGCGTTGAATTTATTTTTGTTATTTTTGACCTAAAATAATTTATTTATATTCAATTAATAAAATTTACAAAAAAATAAAAAATATTGACTTACATTTTCTTTTTTTTTTCAAATTTATGCTTTTCAAAAACGTCAACACGATAATTTGCCACCGACTACAATTTCGTACGGTTGCGTTTGAGTACTCGCTCGTTATCGAGTAACATCATTCGAAATTTCAATACTTTTTACACGATAACGGCTGAGAGCATCCCAAAAAAAAAATTTCGAGTAGAATTTCGATCGCTATCGACTCCGAGAATTAGGCCCTGGTTATAGGCTTATCCCCAAGAGTACTTCAAGTGATACCGTTGGGCACGTCCTCATTGCACCCAATATCCCAATACACGCTTATCTTTGTATTCTACTTAACTCTATTTGAGTTGATTTTAGCTCCGTCGTTTTGGCCCACGCAATAGCTCCATAGGTCACGATTGGACGGAGAATCATGGAGTACATCCAGTATAGAATGTTGGGTTTACATACCCTTCTACATATCATTGTAGCACGCTTGGCTTTCTCTGTAATATGGTTGACGTGTACCTTCCATGTCAACTTGCTGTCTAGTATTATGCCCAGATATTTCACCTCTGTCTTTGGTTCGATGACTTCTCCTAGAATTTGAATTGCCTTCCATCTTGGAAGTTTTCTTCTCTTGGTAAATGGTACAATAGTGGTTTTGTCGGATTGATGTTCAGTCCTGTTGCCCTACACCATTCAGTGATAATTCTCAGCCCTCTTTGGACAATGTCACAAGGGGTTTTCTCGAATTTGCCTCTTGCTATTATGACTATATCTTCCGCATAGCCTTGACATTCTATACCTGCTTCCGACAGTTCCATTAATAGTTCGTCCAGAACCAGACTCCACATTAGAGGTGAAAGAAACCCTCCCTGTGGACATCCTCTGTTTTGCTGACGGCTAAGGTTTCCCCTTCTGCTAATGTTTCTGCTGATTTTGTGTTGAGAACTTCTACCATCCATCTTGATATCACTGAATCTACTCCTCTTCGGTTTAATGCCCTTTCTATTACATCATGTGAAGTATTATCAAAGGCTCCTTCTATATCTAGTTAGGCACAAACGGCTATTTCCTTCTCATCTAGTGATTTTTAATAGTGCTCACTAGGTTGGTAAGAGCGGTCTCTGTTGATCTGCCCGCTCTATACGCATGCTGGTTTGGATGCAAAGGCATCTGTTTAATATCCCACATCTGAAATAGTTGTGTCTTTAACATGAAAGATGTTAGGCTTACTGGTCTGAAGGATTTTGGATGTGCAGGGTCTTTCTTCCACACTTTGGGTATGAACACCGCTTTTGCCCTCCTCCATGCCTATGGTATGTACTCTAAGGCCAAGCTGCTACGCCCGATATTTATTAAGAATGGTAAGATTTACTTTAGGCCCTTTTGTAATAAGGCAGAAAAAATACCATCCGTTCCGCGGGACTTGTAATGTTGAAAGGTGCCTAAAGCCCATTCTAGTCTCTCCCTTGAACAAATTTCGTTTGCTATTTGCCTATTTTCCCGAGTAGGTTTTCTTGGATTGTTACTCGACCGTTCGTTGTCTACTGCCACATTTCCTGGAAAGTGTGTCTTTAATAACAACTCTGCCCTTTCTCGGCCATTTTTTGTGTAACTACCGTCTTCGTTCCTAAGTAACATTGTTAGTTCTGGCCCGCATTTCGCAAATGTTCTGTATAGCCTTGCCGCTTCCGGAAGAGATTCCATATTTTCACAGAATTTCCTAAAGATAATTCTTTAAGCTTTCCTTATTTCTTTGTTATATTCAGTTAGTTTGGCCCTATAAAGCTCCCACTGCGCATTTCGCTTTGCCCTATTGCCGAGCCTACTAACTTCGGTTCTGAGTGTGGAGAGATTATCGTCCCACCAAACTGCGTCTTTCTCCTTGCCCCTCGGTTTCTTGGGGCAGCTACAAAAATAGGCATCCAACAGGGCCCCCTTCAGTTGGGTCACACTGTCATCGAGCTCATACTGATTCCGTATGCATTTGCTCAGTGTTATGCCTTGTAGATTATAGCCTAGGATTTCATTATACCTCACCCAATTCGTTTTTCTTGGATTTCTATAGGAAGTTGCCTGAATACTTAGGCCCTCTAGCGAAAATTCATTTATCTTATGGTCTGATAATGATTCCTCATCGGATAGATTCCAATTTCTCGTAATTCTAACTAAGCTTGGACTACCTACCGTAATGTCTAAGACCTCCTCTCCTGCCCTTGTAACGAATGTAGTACTCATTTAGTACTTCTAGGTTAGAATTTATTAAAAATTCAAATAGGTACTCACCCAGATAGCTTGTGTTAGTGCTGCCCCATATTGTGTTATTTGCGTTGGCATCGAACCCCCGTTAAGAGCTGCAAGTTTTGCCTTCTGCAGAAGTCCACTAGCCGCCGTACCTCTGCCGGTGGTGTTGAAGTTTCATCGGCCGGAAAATATGCTGATGCCACCACAATGACCCTTTTTCCGCCCTCGATGTTGATGAGGGCTTGGATGGGGACCAAGTCCCGCGTCATGAATTCTGTAAGACAAGTGTATTTAATATCTTACTAATTAATATGCATGCTCTGGGCGACGTATGTCTACTGTCCCACCTTGTCGCTTAGTCCTCTGATTGCACCCTTATAGTGCCAGGGTTCTTGGATCAATACCATGCCCTCGTTAAATTTTGAAAATGCCCTAGCGATCGCTGCGGATGCAGCTTTTGCATGGTGGACGGTAACCTGGGCGAAGTTGATATGTGATCCATTATTCGGCATTATGCTACGTATTCTTCCTGCTGTCACTTAGCAATATTTCTTCTTCTTCCTCGTCAATTGGAACATCAGAGTGGCCTGGATCCATGCCCTCCGTATCGCTTCCAATGGATGATAACTGCTCCGTCTCCATTGGTACAGATACCTTCGGTACAGATGTGGGCTCGTTTGCGGTTAGGATCTCTGTCTCCTCTAATGGTTTTGCGAGCTCTGGGCTGCTCTCTTTTCCTTTTCCCCTCGCTATTCGATGCACGGGAACCTCTCCAAATCTATATCTTATTGAATTTCCTGCTTTCTTGATGGCTTCCAGCGATTGCTCGTCTATGCCTATCTCATCAGCTGGCCATTACCTTCTGCCCTGTTTTTCATAACCTTCCACAGGGGCGAGTTAATGCCTTCGTTCTGTGCACTTATCAGAGCGATTATCTGCTCCGTTGTCTGGCCTGCGCATTTGAGAAGGAAGATGGTGACTGTATGTGCTCTGGGTACCTCATCTCCGGTACACATGGTTAGCCGGTAAAGGTGCCATGATTTGGGACATGGCATTTTTCTATGTATTATACAGGTTTAGCAGAAGCGTATGATTCTTCTGAGGCGGGGTTTCATGGAATGATGTAGAATTCAGTTCTTATCATGCGACACAGAAGCTTACATTCACCATGAGCTAGAAATTTATGTAAATGAGATAAAAAGATCTCGCAAAGTTGTGACATGCGAGGTAAGATTATTGGAAATCGTTCACTATAGGGTAGTGTTGAATTTGCCAATCTGCCATTTACTCGCAGAAAAAAAAATTTAAATAACTGATCAGGCTCGAGGTCTGTGTTTATAATACGTTATTTTTATTTTATTTTATTTTCAATATTTCGCCTACCGTCAGCAAGCATCATCAGGAAATAAAACAACGAGTAACAATTATCCAAAAATTATTTTATGACCTTAAGATCTAACTGCTAACATTGCACAGGAAATAAAACAACGAGTAACAATTATCCAAAAATTATTTTATGACCTTATGGTCTATCTTCTAACATTGCACTGTTAGAAGTTACACCATAAGGTCATAGTATTGAAAATGAAATAAAATAAATATAAAGTATTATAAAGACAGACCTCGAGCCTGATCACTTATTTAATTTATTTAAAAATTGGAAGGTAAAAATAAAAACATATTGAGTTAATAATTTGCTTTTCTTTGAGATTGGTATTGCATTCGAAGGAGCAATGTATTCATCCTCATAGCATCGTCGCTGAGCGAGAATTATAAGACAGGTTTTTACTGAGTTTACTTCCTCCTGACTAAGGGAAGTACTCTGATAATTCAAGACAAATTTAGGTTGGGTTAAAATACCGAATGAATCGAAAAACGTACGATTGCACTCTCAGGGCTCTAGTGTATGAGGAAAATCTCCTTAGAAGATTACTGGTATCTGCTGTAGCTTGAAAACTATTAACGGGAGTGACTGTATATGGTACGGAAATTATTTCCAACTTTTCGCTCACATTTTGTGAAGTGAGTGGGTTCTTTTTTGGCCATTCTGAAGAAGGGCTAATGAGCCAGGAAGGACCTTGCCACCAGAGGCTATTGTTGACTAAATCTTGAGGCCTACAACCTCTGGATCCTAAGTCTGCAAGATTGTCTAGTGTTGGAACATGGCGCCGCACCGCATCTGGAACCAGTTTATGTATCTGCGCCGTTCGATTGGCGACGTTAATTTCATTCCATGTCGCTGGTGATTTGGCTAGCCAGCCCAACACGATTGAGGAATCACACCAAAGAGTCACTTGATATCCGCTCAAGTCTAGGGAAGATATAGTATGGTGTATGAGTTTTGCCAAAATAACCGCTCCTGAGAGTTCTAAACGAGGTAACGTTATGGTGGCTAAAGGAGACACCT
This sequence comes from Cordilura impudica, assembly GCA_963682025.1. Classification (NCBI taxonomy): domain Eukaryota; kingdom Metazoa; phylum Arthropoda; class Insecta; order Diptera; family Scathophagidae; genus Cordilura; species Cordilura impudica. The sequence continues at coordinate 206,515,000 of OY821520.1, read as the reverse complement.
TACGTTTGGAAACAAGTAAATTGGAAAACACTTCGGAATTAGGATTTTGCACTCTGATGTACACGGCAGCGCAGTAAGCCATTTTGGACGCATCGCAGAATCCATGTACTTGAATATTGTTAGACGGAGAAAATTTTATCCAACGAGGGATGTGTATGTTTTCAACATTTGGGAGATCATTGACGATATCATTCCAAGTTTTAAGAGATTCTGGACTTACAGGTTCGTCCTAATCTATGTGTTCCAACCAAAGGTGTTGAATAAGAATTTTGCATTTGATAGCCAAATGGATCGAACAGTTTCGCTATTGAAGATAGGATTTGACGTTTGGTGGCCTTAAAATAATTAGGTAGTGGAGTTAAGGAATAAGTAAATGAGTCCGTTAGTGCATTGCAACGGATCCCTAAAGTTTTTGTGGAAGTATTTTCATGAAATTTCAAAAAATCGGAATCATACAAACCTTCTTTGGGAAACACTTCCAACAAACGTGAGTTATTGGAAGTATTTTTCTTTAATAGAAAACCTGCTATTTTCAGAGTTTGTGTGAGATCATTTTGGGGTTCTAGGGCACCTTCAATGGAATGACATCCGGAGAGAATATCATCCACGTAAGTTTCTTTACGCAAAATGGAAGCTGCTTTTGGAAACATATTTTCTGAGTCAGATGCTAATTCTAAAAGGGTTCTAATTGCTAGAAAGGGTGCACAATTAATTCCAAAGGTTACTGTTTTTAGTTGATAGTCTTTGACAGCCTCCCGGTGCGATTTTTAAAAGAGAATTCGTTGCAATGGTTTGTCTACAGGGTCTATCAAGATCTGGCGGTACAGTTTGTGTATATCCCCACTAAATACAAATTGATAAAGGCGCCAATTTAGGATAACAGTCATTAAATCATTTTAAAGAGTCGGACCTGTGTAAGGTACATCGTTGAGAGAAATCCAGACGTTGTTTTTCGGGAAGCGTTGAAAATTATCCGTACCATGGTAGACTTATTTTTGGGACGTATCACCGCATGATGCGGAAGATAATATGAGCTACATTTATTATCGGAAAAGTATTCTTTGGATGTTGTCTCCTCCATATGATCTAGGGTTAAATATTCGTTGAGAACTTATGAATATTTTGCACTTAGTGGATCTTTTGATAACGACTGTTCCATACGCACATATTGACTTGGCAACAAATCTTGATGGGCCAAGAAATTTTAATTCTCGGAAATCATGTTTAAATGGTAATCTTACCATGTATTCTACCATCCGAGAGACGTGTAGTCGTTCCTTTATAGAATTGTTCGCAATATTCATCTTCTCGGATGGATTGTGGGAATTTCTTCTTGTTCCCAGAATTTTCGAATTAAATTATCAATATCTGAGGTTTCTGGTGATTTTACGGAAGTAGAAAATGAAAATATTGGTTGACTTTTTACAGGGCCATAAAAGTCTCTCTTAATACCATCGAGGTTTATATATCGCTCGCTGTCATTGCCCAAGATAAGATCGATTTGAGCGGACACATTAAAATGAGGATCTGCTAAATCAAGATCAGAAAGATCACCTGAATTAGAGAAATTGATTAAAAGTTGTTTTAATTTATATTCGCGGGCAATAAGCAGATAATTGCACCATACATATATCACAAAGGATTATTTTGATCTCAGGAGCACTGAAGGGTTAAATAACTAAAAATTAACCGAATTATTTTTCTTAAATTCGAAATAGTGGTTTCATCGAGTTAATAGAAAAACTCGTTTTCGGTAATTTTTATTTAAAAATATCTTAAAATCCAAAGCTGTCTTGGCAAATAATGGGTTAACGTTCTCGGATTTATCCCAAATTTTAGGAACGGAAGTCCTACACATTTGGTTATTATATTTTAAGCGTCGCATCTAAAAATTCAACAGCACTTACAAAATATTTGAATAAATTTTCTTTTATTATCTTGGGGACATATGTGACCCCAATTCCAAAAGGGTTAATGGGGTCATATTATTTTTTTCCGAAACCCTAGGCTATTAAGATAAAATATAACATTTAAAAGTAGAAAAGTGATGAAGTTTTGATACAAAGTATTTAGAAGAGTACATTTACAGAATATTTTACAAAAATCCTAGTTTTCTCGAAATCCGCAAAAATAAAATCCTTGTGAAAAAAAATCCGGTATAGGGATTTCCTTAAAAATTCACACAGTTAATCTGTAACATATGTTCAACAAAACCTTAAAGTGTCAGATCAATTTTTTTCAAATTTGTTTAAGAAGATTTTTAAAAACTTGAAAAAGTAGTTTTAAAAATTTTATCAAAAAAATTTCCCATTTTCGGTCTCAATGCGCAATAGATTAATGACGTGGTAATAAAACAATACTTCATATCTCAGTACTGATAGGTATAGAGACCAAAACGAATTTATGACTTTAATCAATTTCTCAAAGTTGAAAAAAATGGCATCAAATTTCATGACCTAGTTTTTTTTTTTTGGCATAAAATTGATCTGGGGCATTTGCTATTTCTTGGCGAGTTTTTATTCGATTTTGAAGTTTTATAGCTTTTTGAAAATATAATTTAGCATTGATCCCGAATTATATAAATTTTCGTAAAATCTGAAAAAGTCATATTTTCCCCATATAAACACACTTGAAATTTTTAATCGCGTTGAGCACCCTCTAAATGTTTTTTGATTGGCCCAAAACTTTGGATTAGTTTTGGACCCGAGATTTGAATGAAGAACTAAAAAAAGTCTTGAACAAATATAATTTTCTATGTTGTTCTTGTCACGATCACGCCCTCAATAGGACAGCTAGGGTGATAATTTTTAGTGAGAATGATTCACCAAATTCATAGAAAGATTTCTGTTTCAAAAATCAATTAAATCGGTGGAACAGGTCCAGGGAAATCTCTGAAAAAGTAAAAAAAAATTGAAAAACATGATATTTCTATATTGTTCTTGTTGTTATTCTGAATGTTGCATTGTTGTCATAGCTGGACTTGTTGTTTTTGTGATCGTTGTGGTAATAATATAATAAAAACAAACTCTTTGTAAATTTTTTTATCAACTCTGGTAGAAAAATTTAAAAGTTTCCATTGTTTTGGCATCACTAAAAAAATTTGTTAGATCATTTCTGTCATTTCCGCGAGCCTGCCTGCAAAATTTCAGAGCGATTGGGTCAGGGCAAAGTGATTAAAATCGATCCAAAATTTGTTCGACAAGCAGACACTACGAGTTAATATAAAGGGAGTAAAAATTCACCAACATCTAAGCAAATAATGCTAAAATACCAAGTTATTAATAAAAAAAAAACAATGTAAATTTAGCAAAAAACAAGTAAGAGTGTTAAATTCGGCTGTGCCGAATCTTAGATACCCTCCACCTGAATATTTACATTCTTGGTAAAACCAATGCGGACATATTTTATTCCAATTGTAAGAATAAGGTTTAGAAAATATATCGATTTAGCGATAAATATTTTATTTACATTTTTCCTTGTTTTAATATAGGGGCACTTGTAAACACAATTTTAAGAAGAGCAAAAAGAGTTAATACAATAAGAAACTCCATAAGTTATTACCCTACACTAATTTCTTAAATAATTTAAATGCAAAAATATGAACAGAAAAAGAAATATTTTATCGAAACAAGATTAATTAATATAAAATTAAGTAAATTTTAATTCACAAACAACTATATAGATTTTAAAGATATTTTTGTAGAAAAAATTTTTAGTACTACCGAACATAAATTCTAGTAAAGCTATTGACAATAACGAAAAAAAAACGTTAACAAGATATATGAAAATAGTAAAGAAAGTTTTTAAACGTTAAAAGTGCGTTCATTAAAAATAAAATGGAATACAAAGTTTAAAATTCAAAAATCTAAAAAATCATCTTGATTCAGGAATAATCGCTTCACTTCAACACCGGTGAAGTTTCACTATCGAAAATGGAAATAGGAAACTCATACATTCTAAAATATGCGCGATGACTTTTCGATGACCACTTGTAATAACAGAAGTTTATAGCATGTTCAGACGGCAAAATGAACCTCTAGATTCGCTCTCTGAATCATGATTGAGATACTTGGTGTTCAGACAAGTGTTCTTGTTTCATTTTGATGTTTATATATTTTGTCCAAATATTTCAAGACATCCTTCTGCACTTTACGTTTCACTATTTCATTTTTTTTATTATTATTTGAATATATATATATATATATATATATATATATATAAATATACTTTTTATTTGTTTCTATTTATTTTATTGGACAAATAATTTTTTTGTTTTTTCTTTGACAGCTAGTTCAGATAAATTAGGGATAACTTCTTATCAAACTTGGAGATGACACTTAATATTTCTAAGTTCACAACTAGGTTCAATTTGAACCAAGTAGATTCGCTCTCAAAATTTTGTGTGGCGAATCATGTAGATTCAATCATGATTCGGTCGCGAACCGTGAATGAGAGAGCGAACCGCTAATCTTGCTGTCCGTGTAAACATAGCATTACTGTTTTTAAATTATTTAAATTCCAACCCTAAAGAAACCAAACAACAGAAAAAATTAAAACATAATGATTTCTAAATAAACAATTCAGAAACAAAAATATTCAATCGGATGCAGATACCTTTTATTTTACTAAAAAATTACATATTTATAAGAGTAAATAATGAATATTATTTTTTTTTAATTCTAAATAATTACTTATGTTCGGTAACGCGGTAGAGATTGTGACGTTTGAATCATAAAATATAAGTAATTTCATGGTGCACATCACTATTGTATCACTAGGGAAAGTGAAAACAGGAAACGCTATATATGTTTTTCATTCGTGTCAAGATATGACCTCATCTTAACAATAGCAATAGCAGGATTCACGGTTACTTATTATGAACTGTTCTGTACATCCTCTGATATTTATATTTTTAATAGTCAGAGATAAGTTTTTCAACGATCCAACGATTCGTATTACTCTTACGAATACAAATTATGATTATTTCTTTTTGCACAACTGTCGGGTACTTGTTACTTTATAGCAATAAGCAATGCATCATGATGACTGTGCGTAGTCTTGTATATCTTAGCTATGACGTTTTCCAGATGAACGTTTGAGAAGGCCCAATCGATATGTGTCCCATGTTTTGTAGTTGGCAATATTTTGTCAAGAAGCGAATAAAATCGTTTTGCAATTAACAGCTCCTCAACATTGGAGCAGTTTACAGTTTTCCGACATATATTAAAATCTCCAATAATAAAAATTTTTCCGATTTCTATTTCCAATTGAATTCGCAATTGATTAATTGCCTCAACTAAGGAGTTCATAAGAAGCATTTCAGGAAATGAAGGGGATTTGTATAAAACAATAAAGAAAAAGTCTTTGTAACGAATGATAATTATCTGCAAAACAAAAGTTTTTGCTTTTAACTTATAAGTTTTCTCTATCTCGAAGAGATATTCAGCATCCGATATCTTACACGTTTTTACGTAAACCATTATTCCTCTTTTATTTCTATTTCTGTCCTCGTATGCATTATTGAAGCAATCCATTCGGCACAATAACCTTAAGTTTTGCAAAATATAATCGTCTTCATGAAATGCCCATGTTTCTACCAAGCAGATAATGTCCGAATTCATTGCAGTGGGGTCAGTTACAATATCTCTATAGTGAGCCTGAATACTTTGAATATTATAGTAGAACAACTTCACTTGAAAATCGTCACTATTCATAAATTGGTTTTGCAGGCATAACATTTTTGTCGAGCGCAGTCTCTCTAACTCCATTTTTACTGGATTTGTGTTCTCAAGTGGTTTCGGTGGGTTAAATTCGCCAAAAATTAATAATCCAGCTGCGTTTGTTGCCCTACTACAAGCTACATACAGCGATGCCCTTAACATATTTCTGACAGTGTTAACAACTACATTTGCATAAGTTGCTCCTTGACTCTTGTGGATAGTTATTCCTTCTGCTACAATCATTGGAAACTGTCTCCGCTCAATAGTTATTTGGCAATTACTTTTGTACTGAAAAGTTCTCACGCACTTTTCAACAGGTGTCCACAAAGTCTCTGACACATGTGGTTTTTTACGCTGAGCTTCAAATCCAACACTTTCGTCAGAGAAAAGTATCCAAAGTGTGGTAAAGTTTCTTGTTTCTCTGTTTATGCCAATTCCCATGAGAACACCTGTTGCTCCATTCACTAATCCATCACTTGTATCGATGTTGACTGTCATCATATATTTTGCCGTAGTCTTCAGCTTCAACTGGTAACAGAGTCCTTGGGTATCAGATGGTTTCATGTTATCTTTCACAAGAGCTAAAATTCGACTATTTTGTTCATGTGTTAATAATGCGGATTTTACCGTATCAAATGCCGATGATATAAACTGTTCTGTGGAAATTTGTTCCAATCTTTCATTGTTGAAACTATCAACTTCTCGATTGGACACGAACAAATTAATTGCATCAGTTGGCAATTCCTCTTTCGAATTTACAACTCTAGATTTTATTAATTTGACATCTTCCTCTTCCATTTGACCAAGAGCCATTCTATTTAATGCTTGTGCAAATATATGGTCCTCTCGTTGCCTCATTATTTCGGTCAAATGGTAGAAACTGAAATTGTGCCATAGTGTTTGTCCAACTATAACGCCATATGGATTTGATGAATCGGTCTTAAATATCCATTTATCTCCTACAGGAGAAAGCTGCTTCAAATCTCCGAAAACTAAAATGGATAAGCCTCCAAATGCTTCTGTACTCTTAAATATCTTCTTTAGTCTTGAATCCAGATATCCGAACATTCTTACACCAACCATTGAAATTTCATCAATGATTAATAATTTAAGCTCCAAAAATTTAGCAACGAGCGAATTTATAGTATCATTGCTGAATGGACGAATTTCACCACTGCTCTGATTCAATGGAAGAGAAAACAATGAATGCAGAGTTGCTCCTCCAATGCCAAATGCAGCTTTTCCAGTGGGAGCATTTAACAAAACTTTTGGCAACTCTGGATTTGAACCAGGAATGGAATTGAAGCGAGCTGTTACAGATTGATAAATTCTTTTGATCAATCTGCTTTTTCCAACACCAGCACCGCCAGCAACGTATTCATAAAACGTAACATTATCTACTACATTATGTAATATATGATGGAGATAATCGCGCTGTTTTACAATTAAACTTCTAACCGATGTAAGTAGGTCATCACTGCTTAAAAGAGAAGGGAGTCTGATAAGCCGAACTTCTTCATTAATTTCGTCTCTTTCATTCCGTCTATCGCCATCATTAATGTTCAAAATATTAATGCCTTCGTTAATTTCTGGCACTGCTAAGGCTCTAAACTCATTATCGAGTAATTGGGTTGCCGCAATGTTATCTTCCAGATTTTGATTTTCCTCGATGTGGTCTTCTTGCATTTATTGCAGAATTTCTTCTAGTTCACCTTGCTTAAAGATTTCAAACTGCAGTCTGTTTCGTTCAATAGTGTCTTTATGAGTATTGCAGGTTTCTTCGTTATTATTCTCCAAAAGATCTTCATGTTCATTTCGCCAAGGCACGTAAAGCATTACCAATGACCGGAAATAATCCACTCTACTTACATTCACATTAAATGGGGGAAATCGTATGATGGCAGGGTTTTTCTTTTTATATACAAATCCCGAATTCTCCTTCAGCGCTAAAGCTAAACCCACTTGATCGTTTTCTGCGTCATCTTCTTCAAAATAATCGTCCTCTTCTTCAAGTTGGCGCCTACGATTTCTACGTTGCGATTTGGAGAATTTGTAATAAGCCGCGAAATATGCTAGGCATATGTTATGTATTGAGTCTGGGCGTTGGCTTTAATGGTCAAGAAGATTCTTTGGAAACACGTTTGTTGAATCAGCCGGAAGATATTGCAGCTCCAGTCTTGGTTTTATGATCCGAACCCGTTTTTCTGGAATAAGGGTATTAATGTACACTTCCCCGTTGCTGCATTGAGATAGGTGCATACCAAGAATGTTATATGATGCTTCCTGATCAGAAACTTCCGAAGCATAAATAAATTTATGGCCAATATGTTGAAGTCTCTGCTTTACTGTAAAATTGCCAGACCTGATCTCTTTCATAGCTTCCTGTAGCAACCTTGAAACTCCTCTATGTGACTTGTTAATATAATTAACGATATATGCCACACAAGCATAAGGATCCAATACAAATTGTATGTCCATATTTGCTCTTTGCATTGCCAGTATTTTAGGATTGAATGCATTAATTGACCTGTCTTTAAAAGTTCTTGTTCGAATGTCTCTAGCTGACATATCTCCTGAGAACTTAGCTTTGCATTGAGCAAGTTTTGAATTTTGTCATAATTGTCTTGATGTCCTTTTAATGAATTACTTTCTATATCTTCAGGAAAAGGATAAAGAATTTCTGTACGTGGCAAAGGAGGGTGAGGTATACGAAATCTGCAAACTTTTTGACCACGAATCTCTCTCTGGCATGATCTTCCATGATTATGTTCTTGATAAGATACATAATTTTCAACTTCTGCAATAGTTGAATCAGTAGATACAAATTTTTCAATAAAATTTACTACCATTGGTATGCTATTCGGGTCTGAAGGATTAAGTGTTGGAGCACTTGGCAGCCAATAAATTCCGTGCACATGTGGGGAAACTCTCTGTTGGAATTCTATTCTCCAATAAAATTGTATAACTTTATAATCTTCAAAAATTCCTCCATTAGCTTTAAAATGTTTAAAAAGATGACGTACTCGTTGGTCGAAATATCTTGAGCAAGTGATGGGGTCCATCCGTATGAGATTGTATTTTTCCAAAGTTGTTAAACTCATTGCCTCTTGTTCCGTAATTTCTCTGTCTTCCAATATTTTTACTAGAATGACTATTAATTCTGGCCATTGGGATTCTGCTGCTGACAAAATTATAAAAAAAGTCGGAAGTCAAAATTGACGAATCATTGCCATAACTTTCTTTTTCTCTGCTTCCCAATGAGCTGGAGAGGATCGTACGCCTTTTAAGATGTGATATCCTTCATCATGCTGCACAAGATCTTGGACGTATTTGTCGTCCAGCATATTGCCTGCCGTATGTCCGTTTGGTCCCACTTTCTTCCACAAACATGTCGATATGCTATTTTTAATTGCAGATGATTCGACTTTTTTGTACGAGTATAAAACTTTGTCTACCCGCGCGCAACGTCTGTCATAACGTCTTGCTTCGGACTTTACTATTTTTCCCACTGTGGAATTACAAGTCCTTTTAATACCACAGTATATAGATGGGTATGACAGCTCTTCCGAGTCCTCATCTGTAATTAAATCTAGGGGTCTTTGTCCATCACCTGGAGCTAAGGATATTGGCACGTTTTCTACCGGATTAATTACTAGGAGAGTTTCCTGAGGATTGTATTCTTCCACCGTATCTGAAACTAAATTGTTATTAATAAGTCCTACAATTGCCTCCTGATCTTCTCTATTGGATATGAATGGAACTTCAGCATCAGATCCTATATCATTTAGCCACTGATCTGTAATAGTTATGTTATGATTCCTATAAAGTTGTGTATTTACCAAATAACGGGCTGCTCCGAAGACTTGACCTGGCCTTATTACCTCTATCATAAAACTATGATTATATTCTAATATACGCTTTAGGTGCACTTGAATTACCTCTGTTTGGCCAAAAGTTCTCGGAAGGACATTAACTGTTTTGTTTAATTCAATTGGGACATTTGCAACTGCTCCTCTAACAGCACATTGACGGTTATAACCTAACGAAACTATTCTCACAAAAGGAATTCGGGGAGCAACAAATCTTTCTTCCAATGCGGTTAAACCCGTTAATTCATTTGGTATATTTGGGAAATGTAATCCATTACTTAGACAAAGTGTGGGAACTTTACCTTCTTTAACAGCTCTATAGCAAGTATTGCAAAAATTATAGCAATCATTTACGGACGAAAAAATTTCGGACAGAAAAAAAACTGGAGTCACAAGGGGAAATCATCTCTGTCTAATTCCCTAACTTGACTAGGAAACCAAAGTCCTCCACAACAAACACATACCTCTGTAGGTCATTTCCTAACATTTACATTAAATTCTGGCAACATTCTAGAAGCATGCCTCTGTGCATCTAACGCTAAATTTTGAACTCTTGACTCAGGTGAGAGTTCTAGCCTGTTTTCTCTATTTCTTAATGCTTGCCTCTCATTCTCATCTGCCTGATTTGTTGGGTCCATTCTATATATGCGAACACTAAAGTTACGCAGTAGGCTAAGTTGCTGACTTCGAGTTCTGTTATATATTCTAGATTCGTGTCGGAAATTGCTATTACGATGCTGTTCGATAACGCGGTTCGCCGAATCCGATCTTCTAAGAACATGCGCTGCCGAATCCCGCTCTCGTTCTGCGTCTCTATATTCTACATTTTCTCTATATACCCCATGTTGAAGCGTATTTTGTTGTTGCTCGTTGGCACGATAAACCGAATCCGATCTTCTAAGTACATGCGCTGCCGAATCCCGCTCTCGTTCTGCGTCTTTATATTCTACATTTTCTCTATATACCCTATGTTGAAGCGTATTTTGTTGTTGCTCTTTGGCACGATAAACCGAATCCGATCTTCTAAGTACATGCGCTTCCGAATCCCGTTCTCGCTCTGCATCTCTAAATTCTACATTTTGCCTATATACCGAATGTTGAAGCGTATTTTGTTGTTGCTCGTTGGCACGATAAACCGAATCCGATCTTCTAAGAACGTGCGCTGCCGCATCCCGCTCTCATTCTGCATCTCTAAATTCTACATTTTCTCTATATACGCTATGTTGAAGCGTATTTTGTTGTTGCTCGTTGGCACGATACACCGAATCCGATCTCCTTAGAACATGCGCTGCCGAATCCCGCCCTCGTTCTGTATCTCTTAATTCTACATTTTGTCTATATACCGAATGTTGAAGCGTATTTTGCTGTTGCTCGTTGGCACGATAAACCGAACCCGATCTTCTAAGAACATGCGCTACCGAATCCCGCTCTCTCTCTGCGTCTCTAAATTCTACATTTAGTCTATACACCGAATGTTGAAGCGTATTTTGTTGTTGCTCGTTAGCACGATAAACCGAATCCGATCTCCTAAGAACATGCGCTGCCGAATCCCGTTCTCGTTCTGCATCTCTAAATTCTAAAATTTCCCTATGCACCGAATGCTCAAGCGTGTTCCGTTGTTGTTCGATGATACGGGTAACCGAATTTGATCTTCTATTAGAATGCGCTACCGCATCTCTTTCACGTTCTACATCTCTATATTCTATATCTTCCCTATGTACCGAATGTTCCTCTGTATTACGTTGCTGTTCTATGACGCGGGTTGCAAAATCCGATCTTCTAACAGACCGATTTATTCGGTCTCTTTCGCGTTCATTTTCGCGATACTCTTCGTTTAGCCTTGCCGAAGCTAAATTTTGGGAATTTCGAATTCTATCGCTTTCTGCGTTTCTTTCGCGGAAATTTATACGCGCTTCCCTAACGGATTGACGTCGTTGTTCTCCAAATTGTTTATTTAATCTAGGCATACTTATAAAAAATTATTTTGAAAAAAACTGTCAATAAACGAAAGAAAGATAAAATAATTTAAATTAGTTATAATAACCGACTTTTATAAATAATACGAATAAAACAAATATTGAACGAAGATTTCTCATCTCGACTATTTTTTGCAGTCGTAATAATTGTAAATTCAAAATAAATTTATTAATATCTTTTTCTCTGTTGATACTCTTTTGGGATATGTTTATTCAATACATTATGGTAAATCGAGTTTAATATTGAAGGAAATAGGAAATAGTTTTGCAATCGAAAAAATTCATGATTATATTATACAAAATATTACAATTGTACGGTAAATTATTATATTGAATAAATATTGATAGTAAACTATTGTTTAAATCTCTTTATTTACTTTTGTTTTTAGCAAGTTTCGTTGATGCTCATCATCACTTATTACACATATTTACAAAACCTTTATTTGAGGCGACTAATTTACTTTTTTGCAATACAATCATTACAATTAAGAATGTTAATTTATATTCAAATATAAATTTATTATTCATCAATTTTGGGCAACACATTCGGAATTTTATTGATTACACCGTGAAACAATTTAAAATTTTTTTTACTGTACTTGAACAGGACCATATACACCTGAGAGAAGAAATTATATAAGTAAAACCGCGAACTCAGTTTTTAATTTTATGATCTTTTCTCCATTTTAAAGGACGTCAAAGTTTTAGAAATATAAAAATTTCTAAACATTAATTTATATATTTGCGTCCATATGTATCAAATTAAAGAGGATGTACTCCGGAAATGAAAATATTTTTATTTGAATTTTAGATAGCCACCCAGATTTTTCTCCGATAATTTGGGTAATTTAGTGACGAATGGGGAACGGTTCCATCAGGACCTTGCGCCTATTCATAATCGGGGAAAACACCTGCCGAATTCTTGCAAAATATTACTGGTCGTTATGTCATTATTTAGATTCTTCACACAATCGACAGAGCAAACGTGTTCCTTTTTCTCCACATTATACTTTTTGACTTTCTTTATTTTCTAACTTTATTATAGAGAACATCTTTATTCCAAATATTTCCACAATTATGGAAAATGAGGTCATAGATCACAAAAAGATTTTTAATGCATATTTTTTGAGAATTTATACTAATTTTTCTCCAAAATCTATCTAGATGCAAAAAATAAAGTAATTTAAGTTATTTGATTTAGAAAAAGCTTTTTTTTATTCGGAAAACATGATCTCAATTTAATTTTATAATTCGTTTTAATTTCTTTTTGTTATATGAATCGATCTTTTCTGTTTTTATAGTAAAAATAAAATATTTTTTCATTGTTCAGTCGATTATTCTTAACCTGATCTGAAATTTACTAGAAGTTCACAAGAATATGGAAGTACTTTTTTTAAATTTTCCTCCCGATAAATCAAAATAATAACAGTAACGTTCAGCTGTGATACTTAACATTAATATGTAAGTCTGTGATATTTAATTTTCATATTTATTTTTACATTTATATATTTTAATATTTCATGTTTTATGTCGTGTAAAACTTGCGTTTATAAAAAATTGGATGTAAAATTTGATAAAAGGTTATGGTCCGTATGCAAAAAAAATGTAGTGTACTTCAAGTAGATTTTATCAACAAATTTTGTATGAAAAACCTAAAATAAAGTCTACTTGAAGTACATTTTAATTTTTTTGCATACGGCCCTATATATTTAATTAATAATGAAATCCCCGAAGAAGTTGGAAAATCCCAACGAAACGTAGGATGATATAATTAAATGATTTATATATAACCTTTAAAACCCGTCAGAAATATAAATTCTGAATATTCAGAAATAGTTTTAATTTCCAGAGATCGTCCTATTTAATTTGATTCCCATTTTGATATATGGATGGAAATATTAACATTAATTTTTATATCCCTAAAATGCTGAATTCCTTTAAAAATGAGGAAAGATCAAAAATGAAAAACTGAGTACACAGTTATTCTATATACGATCTCTAGTTTTACGTATATACGGTCCTGTTCAAGTCCAACCAGTATTGCCCAGTTTTTTTCTAACCTTGATAGCTTTATCGTTCAACATTTTTTTTAATGTTAGACTAGTAATATGAACAAAATTTAAGTATGTGGAAAAGTATACATAAGGTTTCAACATATAAATTTTTAGAAAATTATGTTGGAAATTCTCAATATTATGATAAGACAAAATTTGCAAAGGACATTATTTAAAATGGTTTGTCCTTAAAAATTTTAACAAAAACTATTTTCATTTCTAGAGATAGTTCTCTTTCATTTGATACCCATCTTGGCATAAACTGACGGGTAAAAATATTTAAACAAATTTTTAAACATTTTTATATCCTTAAAACTTTTAAGTGTTTTACAAAGGAGAAAAGATCTGAAAATGAAAAACTAAGACTGCAGTTTTTCTATGTACGATATCAAATTTCATGTGCATATGGCATTTTAGTGGTTTTGTGAACATGGTTCTAGCGATAACCATTGGTTAGCTGGACGGTATCGTTTTTATTTTTCCAAGATTTTTCACATTTCTTTCAAGAAACACATATATCTATCATATAAAAACGTGTTCAGATATGTCCAAGTTTTAGTAATATTCAATAAAACATCTGTTTGTTTTTGGAATTTATAGAAAGATGATTAGTGTTTTTAGATCAAATTAATATTTTTTTAGTATCTACTTGATTTAAGTAAGGACGTAACCACTTTTTCGATATTCATATTAGTAAGGATTTTAGCCGAATTTTTCTGGAGAACTCTCACTGTTTCAGATATAATAACAATATAGAGAAATTATATTAATTTCAAACCAATGTCCTCAAAGATGGGACTCTACGGCTATATTTTGAAATATTCACTTAATTCTACGAAATTTAAAATTATTTCTATACAAATGGAAATGTTTCAATGACAATATACTCATGTTGTTCATGGTTGATACATAGAGTTGTCATCCTATATCATTTCTAAAAGATTGGAAATCTGATTAACTGGATGTTTGAACATCGCTGCATATCCAATTAAATTATAATAAGACAACACAGTGTGTTTTGATATATTTTGTTTGACCTCAATTCACATAATTTCTGTGTATGGTAATGTATTTGGCAAAACGAAAAGTTCGGTACCACTAACACACATGTGTTGAACATAGTTCCAACTCCATAATATTCGACTAAAAGCTTTACCACCAAGAAAATCGAAAAGGAATGAATATATAGGTGCCTATTATGAGCAACTTTCGATTTTCGATTGTGGTCGAATTCGACCATAGCGCTATTGTGAATTTCACTCAATTGGATTATTCAGGTGGGATATATCAGGTGGAAAGACCGCATATGTAAAAAAAAAAGTTTTGTAATTAAAATTTTTTTAAAAATTAAGTTGAATATAAAGATATACACTCCTTATTAAAAATTCGTAATATACTACAAAAACTAAAGTTTTTATATAATTTTTATTTATGATTAATGAATATAACACCTTTTCCACTCTTTTACTTTTAATTGATTACAGATTTGAATATTAATTCAACAAATTAAAAAAAATCAATAAATAATAATTTATATTATCTCAACCTTTCTAGAAAAGGTAGTGGCACTGTGACTGCAGGAAATATAAATGGGCACAGTAATATTCGAAACGCCATCTAAATGAAAAGGTTATGCAATTAAATGCATGACTTTAACGAGTCTTCAATGAAAACATATTAAATACTAAAATTTAGAACAATTAGAACAATATACGTTTGTGTTAACCGGATAGCGTGATTCTGATACAAATTTATTTTTGTATTTATGTATGTAAATTGATTTCCATCTGCATTTCATTTATATGTGCTCATAATTTAAAAAAAAAATATATGTAAAAAAAAATATATGCTTTGCCTTGTGCGCAATTAGGCAAAATACCTTTGGCCAAGTCCGTGTGCTCCGCCATAAACTCAGCAAGTGCCTGCTTTTGCGTTGAATTTATTTTTGTTATTTTTGACCTAAAATTATTTATTTATATTCAATTAATAAAATTTACAAAAAAATAAAAAATATTGACTTACATTTTCTTTTTTTTCAAATTTATGCTTTTCAAAAACGTCAACACGATAATTTGCCACCGACTACAATTTCGTACGGTTGCGTTTGAGTACTCGCTCGTTATCGAGTAACATCATTCGAAATTTCAATACTTTTTACACGATAACGGCTGAGAGCATCCCAAAAAAAAAATTTCGAGTAGAATTTCGATCGCTATCGACTCCGAGAATTAGGCCCTGGTTATAGGCTTATCCCCAAGAGTACTTCAAGTGATACCGTCATTGCACCCAATATCCCAATACACGCTTATCTTTGTATTCTACTTAACTCTATTTGAGTTGATTTTAGCTCCGTCGTTTTGGCCCACGCAATAGCTCCATAGGTCACGATTGGATGGACCATCATGGAGTACATCCAGTATAGAATGTTGGGTTTACATACCCTTCTACATATCATTGTAGCACGCTTGGCTTTCTCTGTAATATGGTTGACGTGTACCTTCCATGTCAACTTGCTGTCTAGTATTATGCCCAGATATTTCACCTCTGTCTTTGGTTCGATGACTTCTCCTAGAATTTGAATTGCCTTCCATCTTGGAAGTTTTCTTCTCTTGGTAAATGGTACAATAGTGGCTTTGTCGGATTGATGTTCAGTCCTGTTGCCCTACACCATTCAGTGATAATTCTCAGCCCTCTTTGGACAATGTCACAAGGGGTTTTCTCGAATTTGCCTCTTGCTATTATGACTATATCTTCCGCATAGCCTTGACATTCTATACCTGCTTCCGACAGTTCCATTAATAGTTCGTCCAGAACCAGACTCCACATTAGAGGTGAAAGAAACCCTGCCTGTGGACATCCTCTGTTTTGCTGACGGCTAAGGTTTCCCCTTCTGCTAATGTTTCTGCTGATTTTGTGTTGAGAACTTCTACCATCCATCTTGATATCACTGAATCTACTCCTCTTCGGTTTAATGCCCTTTCTATTACATCATGTGAAGTATTATCAAAGGCTCCTTCTATATCTAGTTAGGCACAAACGGCTATTTCCTTCTCATCTAGTGATTTTTAATAGTGCTCACTAGGTTGGTAAGAGCGGTCTCTGTTGATCTGCCCGCTCTATACGCATGCTGGTTTGGATGCAAAGGCATCTGTTTAATATCCCACATCTGAAATAGTTGTGTCTTTAACATGAAAGATGTTAGGCTTACTGGTCTGAAGGATTTTGGATGTGCAGGGTCTTTCTTCCACACTTTGGGTATGAACACCGCTTTTGCCCTCCTCCATGCCTATGGTATGTACTCTAAGGCCAAGCTCCTATGCCCGATATTTATTAAGAATGGTAAAATTTACTTTAGGCCCTTTTGTAATAAGGCAGAAAAAATACCATCCGTTCCGCGGGACTTGTAATGTTGAAAGGTGCCTAAAGCCCATTCTAGTCTCTCCCTTGAACAAATTTCCTTTGCTATTTGCCTATTTTCCCGAGTAGGTTTTCTTGGATTGTTACTCGACCGTTCGTTGTCTACTGCCACATTTCCTGGAAAGTGTGTCTTTAATAACAACTCTGCCCTTTCTCGGCCATTTTTTGTGTAACTACCGTCTTCGTTCCTAAGTAACATTGTTAGTTCTGGCCCGCATTTCGCAAATGTTCTGTATAGCCTTGCCGCTTCCGGAAGAGATTCCATATTTTCACAGAATTTCCTAAAGATAATTCTTTAAGCTTTCCTTATTTCTTTGTTATATTCAGTTAGTTTGGCCCTATAAAGCTCCCACTGCGCGTTTCGCTTTGCCCTATTGCCGAGCATACTAACTTCGGTTCTGAGTGTGGAGAGATTATCGTCCCACCAAACTGCGTCTTTCTCCTTGCCCCTCGGTTTCTTGGGGCAGCTACAAAAATAGGCATCCAACAGGGTCCCCTTCAGTTGGGTTACACTGTCATCGAGCTCATACTGATTCCGTATGCATTTGCTCAGTGTTATGCCTTGTAGATTATAGCCTAGGATTTCATTATACCTCACCCAATTCGTTTTTCTTGGATTTCTATAGGAAGTTGCCTGAATACTTAGGCCCTCTAGCGAAAATTCATTTATCTTATGGTCTGATAATGATTCCTCATCGGATAGATTCCAATTTCTCGTAATTCTAACTAAGCTTGGACTACCTACCGTAATGTCTAAGACCTCCTCTCCTGCCCTTGTAACGAATGTAGTACTCATTTAGTACTTCTAGGTTAGAATTTATTAAAAATTCAAATAGGTACTCACCCAGATAGCTTGTGTTAGTGCTGCCCCATATTGTGTTATTTGCGTTGGCATCGAACCCCCGTTAAGAGCTGCAAGTTTTGCCTTCTGCAGAAGTCCACTAGCCGCCGTACCTCTGCCGGTGGTGTTGAAGTTTCATCGGCCGGAAAATATGCTGATGCCACCACAATGACCCTTTTTCCGCCCTCGATGTTGATGAGGGCTTGGATGGGGACCAAGTCCCGCGTCATGAATTCTGTAAGACAAGTGTATTTAATATCTTACTAATTAATATGCATGCTCTGGGCGACGTATGTCTACTGTCCCACCTTGTCGCTTAGTCCTCTGATTGCACCCTTATAGTGCCAGGGTTCTTGGATCAATACCATGCCCTCGTTAAATTTTGAAAATGCCCTAGCGATCGCTGCGGATGCAGCTTTTGCATGGTGGACGGTAACCTGGGCGAAGTTGATATGTGATCCATTATTCGGCATTATGCTACGTATTCTTCCTGCTGTCACTTAGCAATATTTCTTCTTCTTCCTCGTCAATTGGAACATCAGAGTGGCCTGGATCCATGCCCTCCGTATCGCTTCCAATGGATGATAACTGCTCCGTCTCCATTGGTACAGATACCTTCGGTACAGATGTGGGCTCGTTTGCGGTTAGGATCTCTGTCTCCTCTAATGGTTTTGCGAGCTCTGGGCTGCTCTCTTTTCCTTTTCCCCTCGCTATTCGATGCACGGGAACCTCTCCAAATCTATATCTTATTGAATTTCCTGCTTTCTTGATGGCTTCCAGCGATTGCTCGTCTATGCCTATCTCATCAGGTGGCCATTACCTTCTGCCCTGTTTTTCATAACCTTCCACAGGGGCGAGTTAATGCCTTCGTTCTGTGCACTTATCAGAGCGATTATCTGCTCCGTTGTCTGGCCTGCGCATTTGAGAAGGAAGATGGTGACTGTATGTGCTCTGGGTACCTCATCTCCGGTACACATGGTTAGCCGGTAAAGGTGCCATGATTTGGGACATGGCATTTTTCTATGTATTATACAGGTTTAGCAGAAGCGTATGATTCTTCTGAGGCGGGGTTTCATGGAATGATGTAGAATTCAGTTCTTATCATGCGACACAGAAGCTTACATTCACCATGAGCTAGAAATTTATGTAAATGAGATAAAAAGATCTCGCAAAGTTGTGACATGCGAGGTAAGATTATTGGAAATCGTTCACTATAGGGTAGTGTTGAATTTGCCAATCTGCCATTTACTCGCAGAAAAAAAAATTTAAATAAGTGATCAGGCTCGAGGTCTGTGTTTATAATACGTTATTTTTATTTTATTTTATTTTCAATATTTCGCCTACCGTCAGCAAGCATCATCAGGAAATAAAACAACGAGTAACAATTATCCAAAAATTATTTTATGACCTTAAGATCTAACTGCTAACATTGCACAGGAAATAAAACAACGAGTAACAATTATCCAAAAATTATTTTATGACCTTATGGTCTATCTTCTAACATTGCACTGTTAGAAGTTACACCATAAGGTCATAGTATTGAAAATGAAATAAAATAAATATAAAGTATTATAAAGACAGACCTCGAGCCTGATCACTTATTTAATTTATTTAAAAATTGGAAGGTAAAAATAAAAACATATTGAGTTAATAATTTGCTTTTCTTTGAGATTGGTATTGCATTCGAAGGAGCAATGTATTCATCCTCATAGCATCGTCGCTGAGCGAGAATTATAAGACAGGTTTTTACTGAGTTTACTTCCTCCTGACTAAGGGAAGTACTCTGATAATTCAAGACAAATTTAGGTTGGGTTAAAATACCGAATGAATCGAAAAACGTACGATTGCACTCTCAGGGCTCTAGTGTATGAGGAAAATCTCCTTAGAAGATTACTGGTATCTGCTGTAGCTTGAAAACTATTAACGGGAGTGACTGTATATGGTACGGAAATTATTTCCAACTTTTCGCTCACATTTTGTGAAGTGAGTGGGTTCTTTTTTGGCCATTCTGAAGAAGGGCTAATGAGCCAGGAAGGACCTTGCCACCAGAGGCTATTGTTGACTAAATCTTGAGGCCTACAACCTCTGGATCCTAAGTCTGCAAGATTGTCTAGTGTTGGAACATGGCGCCGCACCGCATCTGGAACCAGTTTATGTATCTGCGCCGTTCGATTGGCGACGTTAATTTCATTCCATGTCGCTGGTGATTTGGCTAGCCAGCCCAACACGATTGAGGAATCACACCAAAGAGTCACTTGATATCCGCTCAAGTCTAGGGAAGATATAGTATGGTGTATGAGTTTTGCCAAAATAACCGCTCCTGAGAGTTCTAAACGAGGTAACGTTATGGTGGCTAAAGGAGACACCTTACGTTTGGAAACAAGTAAATTGGAAAACACTTCGGAATTAGGATTTTGCACTCTGATGTACACGGCAGCGCAGTAAGCCATTTTGGACGCATCGCAGAATCCATGTACTTGAATATTGTTAGACGGAGAAAATTTTATCCAACGAGGGATGTGTATGTTTTCAACATTTGGGAGATCATTGACGATATCATTCCAAGTTTTAAGAGATTCTGGACTTACAGGTTCGTCCTAATCTATGTGTTCCAACCAAAGGTGTTGAATAAGAATTTTGCATTTGATAGCCAAATGGATCGAACAGTTTCGCTATTGAAGATAGGATTTGACGTTTGGTGGCCTTAAAATAATTAGGTAGTGGAGTTAAGGAATAAGTAAATGAGTCCGTTAGTGCATTGCAACGGATCCCTAAAGTTTTTGTGGAAGTATTTTCATGAAATTTCAAAAAATCGGAATCATACAAACCTTCTTTGGGAAACACTTCCAACAAACATGAGTTATTGGAAGTATTTTTCTTTAATAGAAAACCTGCTATTTTCAGAGTTTGTGTGAGATCATTTTGGGGTTCTAGGGCACCTTCAATGGAATGACATCCAGAGAGAATATCATCCACGTAAGTTTCTTTACGCAAAATGGAAGCTGCTTTTGGAAACATATTTTCTGAGTCAGATGCTAATTCTAAAAGGGTTCTAATTGCTAGAAAGGGTGCACAATTAATTCCAAAGGTTACTGTTTTTAGTTGATAGTCTTTGACAGCCTCCCGGTGCGATTTTTAAAAGAGAATTCGTTGCAATGGTTTGTCTACAGGGTCTATCAAGATCTGGCGGTACAGTTTGTGTATATCCCCACTAAATACAAATTGATAAAGGCGCCAATTTAGGATAACAGTCATTAAATCATTTTAAAGAGTCGGACCTGTGTAAGGTACATCGTTGAGAGAAATCCAGACGTTGTTTTTCGGGAAGCGTTGAAAATTATCCGTACCATGGTAGACTTATTTTTGGGACGTATCACCGCATGATGCGGAAGATAATATGAGCTACATTTATTATCGGAAAAGTATTCTTTGGATGTTGTCTCCTCCATATGATCTAGGGTTAAATATTCGTTGAGAACTTATGAATATTTTGCACTTAGTGGATCTTTTGATAACGACTGTTCCATACGCACATATTGACTTGGCAATAAATCTTGATGGGCCAAGAAATTTTAATTCTCGGAAATCATGTTTAAATGGTAATCTTACCATGTATTCTACCATCCGAGAGACGTGTAGTCGTTCCTTTATAGAATTGTTCGCAATATTCATCTTCTCGGATGGATTGTGGGAATTTCTTCTTGTTCCCAGAATTTCCGAATTAAATTATCAATATCTGAGGTTTCTGGTGATTTTACGGAAGTAGAAAATGAAAATATTGGTTGACTTTTTACAGGGCCATAAAAGTCTCTCTTAATACCATCGAGGTTTATATATCGCTCGCTGTCATTGCCCAAGATAAGATCGATTTGAGCGGACACATTAAAATGAGGATCTGCTAAATCAAGATCAGAAAGATCACCTGAATTAGAGAAATTGATTAAAAGTTGTTTTAATTTATATTCGCGGGCAATAAGCAGATAATTGCACCAAACATATATCACAAAGGATTATTTTGATCTCAGGAGCACTGAAGGGTTAAATAACTAAAAATTAACCGAATTATTTTTCTTAAATTCGAAATAGTGGTTTCATCGAGTTAATAGAAAAACTCGTTTTCGGTAATTTTTATTTAAAAATATCTTAAAATCCAAAGCTGTCTTGGCAAATAATGGGTTAACGTTCTCGGATTTATCCCAAATTTTAGGAACGGAAGTCCTACACATTTGGTTATTATATTTTAAGCGTCGCATCTAAAAATTCAACAGCACTTACAAAATATTTGAATAAATTGTCTTTTATTATCTTGGCGACATATGTGACCCCAATTCCAAAAGGGTTAATGGGGTCATATTATTTTTTTCCGAAACCCTAGGCTATTAAGATAAAATATAACATTTAAAAGTAGAAAAGTGATGAAGTTTTGATACAAAGTATTTAGAAGAGTACATTTACAGAATATTTTACAAAAATCCTAGTTTTCTCGAAATCCGCAAAAATAAAATCCTTGTGAAAAAAATCCGGTATAGGGATTTCCTTAAAAATTCACACAGTTAATCTGTAACATATGTTCAACAAAACCTTAAAGTGTCAGATCAATTTTTTTCAAATTTGTTTAAGAAGATTTTTAAAAACTTGAAAAAGTAGTTTTAAAAATTTTATCAAAAAAATTTCCCATTTTCGGTCTCAATGCGCAATAGATTAATGACGTGGTAATAAAACAATACTTCATATCTCAGTACTGATAGGTATAGAGACCAAAACGAATTTATGACTTTAATCAATTTCTCAAAGTTGAAAAAAATGGCATCAAATTTCATGACCTAGTTTTTTTTTTGGCATAAAATTGATCTGGGGCATTTGCTATTTCTTGGCGAGTTTTTATTCGATTTTGAAGTTTTATAGCTTTTTGAAAATATAATTTAGCATTGATCCCGAATTATATAAATTTTCGTAAAATCTGAAAAAGTCATATTTTCCCCATATAAACACACTTGAAATTTTTAATCGCGTTGAGCACCCTCTAAATGTTTTTTGATTGGCCCAAAACTTTGGATTAGTTTTGGACCCGAGATTTGAATGAAGAACTAAAAAAAGTCTTGAACAAATATAATTTTCTATGTTGTTCTTGTCACGATCACGCCCTCAATAGGACAGCTAGGGTGATAATTTTTAGTGAGAATAATTCACCAAATTCATAGAAAGATTTCTGTTTCAAAAATCAATTAAATCGGTGGAACAGGTCCAGGGAAATCTCTGAAAAAGTAAAAAAAAATTGAAAAACATGATATTTCTATATTGTTCTTGTTGTTATTCTGAATGTTGCATTGTTGTCATAGCTGGACTTGTTGTTTTTGTGATCGTTGTGGTAATAATATAATAAAAACAAACTCTTTGTAAATTTTTTTTATCAACTCTGGTAGAAAAATTTAAAAGTTTCCATTGTTTTGGCATCACTAAAAAAATTTGTTAGATCATTTCTGTCATTTCCGCGAGCCTGCCTGCAAAATTTCAGAGCGATTGGGTCAGGGCAAAGTGATTAAAATCGATCCAAAATTTGTTCGACAAGCAGACACTACGAGTTAATATAAAGGGAGTAAAAATTCACCAACATCTAAGCAAATAATGCTAAAATACCAAGTTATTAATAAAAAAAAAACAATGTAAATTTAGCAAAAAACAAGTAAGAGTGTTAAATTCGGCTATGCCGAATCTTAGATACCCTCCACCTGAATATTTACATTCTTGGTAAAACCAATGCGAACATATTTTATTTCAAGGTTTAGAAAATATATCGATTTAGCGATAAATATTTTATTTACATTTTTCCTTGTTTTAATATAGGGGCACTTGTAAACACAATTTTAAGAAGAGCAAAAAGAGTTAATACAATAAGAAACTCCATAAGTTATTACCCTACACTAATTTCTTAAATAATTTAAATGCAAAAATATGAACAGAAAAAGAAATATTTTATCGTAACAAGATTAATTAATATAAAATTAAGTAAATTTTAATTCACAAACAACCATATAGATTTTAAAGATATTTTTGTAGAAAAAATTTTTAGTACTACCGAACATAAATTCTAGTAAAGCTATTGACAATAACGAAAAAAAAAACGTTAACAAGATATATGAAAATAGTAAAGAAAGTTTTTAAACGTTAAAAGTGCGTTCATTAAAAATAAAATGGAATACAAAGTTTAAAATTCAAAAATCTAAAAAATCATCTTGATTCAGGAATAATCGCTTCACTTCAACACCGGTGAAGTTTCACTATCGAAAATGGAAATAGGAAACTCATACATTCTAAAATATGCGCGATGACTTTTCGATGACCACTTGTAATAACAGAAGTTTATAGCATGTTCAGACGGCAAAATGAACCTCTAGATTCGCTCTCTGAATCATGATTGAGATACTTGGTGTTCAGACGAGTGTTCTTGTTTCATTTTGATGTTTATATATTTTGTCCAAATATTTCAAGACATCCTTCTGCACTTTACGTTTCACTATTTAATTTTTTTTATTATTATTTGAATATATATATATATATAAAAATATACTTTTTATTTGTTTCTATTTATTTTATTGGACAAATAAATTTTTTGTTTTTTCTTTGACAGCTAGTTCAGATAAATTAGGGATAACTTCTTATCAAACTTGGAGATGACACTTAATATTTCTAAGTTCACAACTAGGTTCAATTTGAACCAAGTAGATTCGCTCTCAAAATTTTGTGTGGCGAATCATGTAGATTCAATCATGATTCGGTCGCGAACCGTGAATGAGAGAGCGAACCGCTAATCTTGCTGTCCGTGTAAACATAGCATTACTGTTTTTAAATTATTTAAATTCCAACCCTAAAGAAACCAAACAACAGAAAAAATTAAAACATAATGATTTCTAAATAAACAATTCAGAAACAAAAATATTCAATCGGATGCAGATACCTTTTATTTTACTAAAAAATTACATATTTATAAGAGTAAATAATGAATATTATTTTTTTTTAATTCTAAATAATTACTTATGTTCGGTAACGCGGTAGAGATTGTGACGTTTGAATCATAAAATATAAGTAATTTCATGGTGCACATCACTATTGTATCACTAGGGAAAGTGAAAACAGGAAACGCTATATATGTTTTTCATTCGTGTCAAGATATGACCTCATCTTAACAATAGCAATAGCAGGATTCACGGTTACTTATTATGAACTGTTCTGTACATCCTCTGATATTTATATTTTTAATAGTCAGAGATAAGTTTTTCAACGATCCAACGATTCGTATTACTCTTACGAATACAAATTATGATTATTTCTTTTTGCACAACTGTCGGGTACTTGTTACTTTATAGCAATAAGCAATGCATCATGATGACTGTGCGTAGTCTTGTATATCTTAGCTATGACGTTTTCCAGATGAACGTTTGAGAAGGCCCAATCGATATGTGTCCCATGTTTTGTAGTTGGCAATATTTTGTCAAGAAGCGAATAAAATCGTTTTGCAATTAACAGCTCCTCAACATTGGAGCAGTTTACAGTTTTCCGACATATATTAAAATCTCCAATAATAAAAATTTTTCCGATTTCTATTTCCAATTGAATTCGCAATTGATTAATTGCCTCAACTAAGGAGTTCATAAGAAGCATTTCAGGAAATGAAGGGGATTTGTATAAAACAATAAAGAAAAAGTCTTTGTAACGAATGATAATTATCTGCAAAACAAAAGTTTTTGCTTTTAACTTATAAGTTTTCTCTATCTCGAAGAGATATTCAGCATCCGATATCTTACACGTTTTTACGTAAACCATTATTCCTCTTTTATTTCTATTTCTGTCCTCGTATGCATTATTGAAGCAATCCATTCGGCACAATAACCTTAAGTTTTGCAAAATATAATCGTCTTCATGAAATGCCCATGTTTCTACCAAGCAGATAATGTCCGAATTCATTGCAGTGGGGTCAGTTACAATATCTCTATAGTGAGCCTGAATACTTTGAATATTATAGTAGAACAACTTCACTTGAAAATCGTCACTATTCATAAATTGGTTTTGCAGGCATAACATTTTTGTCGAGCGCAGTCTCTCTAACTCCATTTTTACTGGATTTGTGTTCTCAAGTGGTTTCGGTGGGTTAAATTCGCCAAAAATTAATAATCCAGCTGCGTTTGTTGCCCTACTACAAGCTACATACAGCGATGCCCTTAACATATTTCTGACAGTGTTAACAACTACATTTGCATAAGTTGCTCCTTGACTCTTGTGGATAGTTATTCCTTCTGCTACAATCATTGGAAACTGTCTCCGCTCAATAGTTATTTGGCGATTACTTTTGTACTGAAAAGTTCTCACGCACTTTTCAACAGGTGTCCACAAAGTCTCTGACACATGTGGTTTTTTACGCTGAGCTTCAAATCCAACACTTTCGTCAGAGAAAAGTATCCAAAGTGTGGTAAAGTTTCTTGTTTCTCTGTTTATGCCAATTCCTATGAGAACACCTGTTGCTCCATTCACTAATCCATCATATATTTTGCCGTAGTCTTCAGCTTCAACTGGTAACAGAGTCCTTGGGTATCAGATGGTTTCATGTTATCTTTCACAAGAGCTAAAATTCGACTATTTTGTTCTTGTGTTAATAATGCGGATTTTACCGTATCAAATGCCGATGATATAAACTGTTCTGTGGAAATTTGTTCCAATCTTTCATTGTTGAAACTATCAACTTCTCGATTGGACACGAACAAATTAATTGCATCAGTTGGCAATTCCTCTTTCGAATTTACAACTCTAGATTTTATTAATTTGACATCTTCCTCTTCCATTTGACCAAGAGCCATTCTATTTAATGCTTGTGCAAATATATGGTCCTCTCGTTGCCTCATTATTTCGGTCAAATGGTAGAAACTGAAATTGTGCCATAGTGTTTGTCCAACTATAGCGCCATATGGATTTGATGAATCGGTCTTAAATATCCATTTATCTCCTACAGGAGAAAGCTGCTTCAAATCTCCGAAAACTAAAATGGATAAGCCTCCAAATGCTTCTGTACTCTTAAATATCTTCTTTAGTCTTGAATCCAGATATCCGAACATTCTTACACCAACCATTGAAATTTCATCAATGATTAATAATTTAAGCTCCAAAAATTTAGCAACGAGCGAATTTATAGTATCATTGCTGAATGGACGAATTTCACCACTGCTCTGATTCAATGGAAGAGAAAACAATGAATGCAGAGTTGCTCCTCCAATGCCAAATGCAGCTTTTCCAGTGGGAGCATTTAACAAAACTTTTGGCAACTCTGGATTTGAACCAGGAATGGAATTGAAGCGAGCTGTTACAGATTGATAAATTCTTTTGATCAATCTGCTTTTTCCAACACCAGCACCGCCACCAACGTATTCATAAAACGTAACATTATCTACTACATTATGTAATATATGATGGAGATAATCGCGCTGTTTTACAATTAAACTTCTAACCGATGTAAGTAGGTCATCACTGTTTAAAAGAGAAGGGAGTCTGATAAGCCGAACTTCTTCATTAATTTCGTCTCTTTCATTCCGTCTATCGCCATCATTAATGTTCAAAATATTAATGCCTTCGTTAATTTCTGGCACTGCTAAGGCTCTAAACTCATTATCGAGTAATTGGGTTGCCGCAATGTTATCTTCCAGATTTTGATTTTCCTCGATGTGGTCTTCTTGCATTTATTGCAGAATTTCTTCTAGTTCACCTTGCTTAAAGATTTCAAACTGCAGTCTGTTTCGTTCAATAGTGTCTTTATGAGTATTGCAGGTTTCTTCGTTATTATTTTCCAAAAGATCTTCATGTTCATTTCGCCAAGGCACGTAAAGCATTACCAATGACCGGAAATAATCCACTCTACTTACATTCACATTAAATGGGGGAAATCGTATGATGGCAGGGTTTTTCTTTTTATATACAAATCCCGAATTGTCCTTCAGCGCTAAAGCTAAACCCACTTGATCGTTTTCTGCGTCATCTTCTTCAAAATAATCGTCCTCTTCTTCAAGTTGGCGCCTACGATTTCTACGTTGCGATTTGGAGAATTTGTAATAAGCCGCGAAATATGCTAGGCATATGTTATGTATTGAGTCTGGGCGTTGGCTTTAATGGTCAAGAAGATTCTTTGGAAACACGTTTGTTGAATCAGCCGGAAGATATTGCAGCTCCAGTCTTGGTTTTATGATCCGAACCCGTTTTTCTGGAATAAGGGTATTAATGTACACTTCCCCGTTGCTGCATTGAGATAGGTGCATACCAAGAATGTTATATGATGCTTCCTGACCAGAAACTTCCGAAGCATAAATAAATTTATGGCCAATATGTTGAAGTCTCTGCTTTACTGTAAAATTGCCAGACCTGATCTCTTTCATAGCTTCCTGTAGCAACCTTGAAACTCCTCTATGTGACTTGTTAATATAATTAACGATATATGCCACACAAGCATAAGGATCCAATACAAATTGTATGTCCATATTTGCTCTTTGCATTGCCAGTATTTTAGGATTGAATGCATTAATTGACCTGTCTTTAAAAGTTCTTGTTCGAATGTCTCTAGCTGACATATCTCCTGAGAACTTAGCTTTGCATTGAGCAAGTTTTGAATTTTGTCATAATTGTCTTGATGTCCTTTTAATGAATTACTTTCTATATCTTCAGGAAAAGGATAAAGAATTTCTGTACGTGGCAAAGGAGGGTGAGGTATACGAAATCTGCAAACTTTTTGACCACGAATCTCTCTCTGGCATGATCTTCCATGATTATGTTCTTGATAAGATACATAATTTTCAACTTCTGCAATAGTTGAATCAGTAGATACAAATTTTTCAATAAAATTTACTACTATTGGTATGCTATTCGGGTCTGAAGGATTAAGTGTTGGAGCACTTGGCAGCCAATAAATTCCGTGCACATGTGGGGAAACTCTCTGTTGGAATTCTATTCTCCAATAAAATTGTATAACTTTATAATCTTCAAAAATTCCTCCATTAGCTTTAAAATGTTTAAAAAGATGACGTACTCGTTGGTCGAAATATCTTGAGCAAGTGATGGGGTCCATCCGTATGAGATTGTATTTTTCCAAAGTTGTTAAACTCATTGCCTCTTGTTCCGTAATTTCTCTGTCTTCCAATATTTTTACTAGAATGACTATTAATTCTGGCCATTGGGATTCTGCTGCTGACAAAATTATAAAAAAAGTCGGAAGTCAAAATTGACGAATCATTGCCATAACTTTCTTTTTCTCTGCTTCCCAATGAGCTGGAGAGGATCGTACGCCTTTTAAGATGTGATATCCTTCATCATGCTGCACAAGATCTTGGACGTATTTGTCGTCCAGCATATTGCCTGCCGTATGTCCGTTTGGTCCCACTTTCTTCCACAAACATGTCGATATGCTATTTTTAATTGCAGATGATTCGACTTTTTTGTACGAGTATAAAACTTTGTCTACCCGCGCGCAACGTCTGTCATAACGTCTTGCTTCGGACTTTACTATTTTTCCCACTGTGGAATTACAAGTCCTTTTAATACCACAGTATATAGATGGGTATGACAGCTCTTCCGAGTCCTCATCTGTAATTAAATCTAGGGGTCTTTGTCCATCACCTGGAGCTAAGGATATTGGCACGTTTTCTACCGGATTAATTACTAGGAGAGTTTCCTGAGGATTGTATTCTTCCACCGTATCTGAAACTAAATTGTTATTAATAAGTCCTACAATTGCCTCCTGATCTTCTCTATTGGATATGAATGGAACTTCAGCATCAGATCCTATATCATTTAGCCACTGATCTGTAATAGTTATGTTATGATTCCTATAAAGTTGTGTATTTACCAAATAACGGGCTGCTCCGAAGACTTGACCTGGCCTTATTACCTCTATCATAAAACTATGATTATATTCTAATATACGCTTTAGGTGCACTTGAATTACCTCTGTTTGGCCAAAAGTTCTCGGAAGGACATTAACTGTTTTGTTTAATTCAATTGGGACATTTGCAACTGCTCCTCTAACAGCACATTGACGGTTATAACCTAACGAAACTATTCTCACAAAAGGAATTCGGGGAGCAACAAATCTTTCTTCCAATGCGGTTAAACCCGTTAATTCATTTGGTATATTTGGGAAATGTAATCCATTACTTAGACAAAGTGTGGGAACTTTACCTTCTTTAACAGCTCTATAGCAAGTATTGCAAAAATTATAGCAATCATTTACGGACGAAAAAATTTCGGACAGAAAAAAAACTGGAGTCACAAGGGGAAATCATCTCTGTCTAATTCCCTAACTTGACTAGGAAACCAAAGTCCTCCACAACAAACACATACCTCTGTAGGTCATTTCCTAACATTTACATTAAATTCTGGCAACATTCTAGAAGCATGCCTCTGTGCATCTAACGCTAAATTTTGAACTCTTGACTCAGGTGAGAGTTCTAGCCTGTTTTCTCTATTTCTTAATGCTTGCCTCTCATTCTCATCTGCCTGATTTGTTGGGTCCATTCTATATATGCGAACACTAAAGTTACGCAGTAGGCTAAGTTGCTGACTTCGAGTTCTGTATTATAATCTAGATTCGTGTCGGAAATTGCTATTACGATGCTGTTCGATAACGCGGTTCGCCGAATCCGATCTTCTAAGAACATGCGCTGCCGAATCCCGCTCTCGTTCTGCGTCTCTATATTCTACATTTTCTCTATATACCCCATGTTGAAGCGTATTTTGTTGTTGCTCGTTGGCACGATAAACCGAATCCGATCTTCTAAGTACATGCGCTGCCGAATCCCGCTCTCGTTCTGCGTCTTTATATTCTACATTTTCTCTATATACCCTATGTTGAAGCGTATTTTGTTGTTGCTCTTTGGCACGATAAACCGAATCCGATCTTCTAAGTACATGCGCTTCCGAATCCCGTTCTCGCTCTGCATCTCTAAATTCTACATTTTGCCTATATACCGAATGTTGAAGCGTATTTTGTTGTTGCTCGTTGGCACGATAAACCGAATCCGATCTTCTAAGAACGTGCGCTGCCGCATCCCGCTCTCATTCTGCATCTCTAAATTCTACATTTTCTCTATATACGCTATGTTGAAGCATATTTTGTTGTTGCTCGTTGGCACGATACACCGAATCCGATCTCCTTAGAACATGCGCTGCCGAATCCCGCCCTCGTTCTGTATCTCTTAATTCTACATTTTGTCTATATACCGAATGTTGAAGCGTATTTTGCTGTTGCTCGTTGGCACGATAAACCGAACCCGATCTTCTAAGAACATGCGCTACCGAATCCCGCTCTCTCTCTGCGTCTCTAAATTCTACATTTAGTCTATACACCGAATGTTGAAGCGTATTTTGTTGTTGCTCGTTAGCACGATAAACCGAATCCGATCTCCTAAGAACATGCGCTGCCGAATCCCGTTCTCGTTCTGCATCTCTAAATTCTAAAATTTCCCTATGCACCGAATGCTCAAGCGTGTTCCGTTGTTGTTCGATGATACGGGTAACCGAATTTGATCTTCTATTAGAATGCGCTACCGCATCTCTTTCACGTTCTACATCTCTATATTCTATATCTTCCCTATGTACCGAATGTTCCTCTGTATTACGTTGCTGTTCTATGACGCGGGTTGCAAAATCCGATCTTCTAACAGACCGATTTATTCGGTCTCTTTCGCGTTCATTTTCGCGATACTCTTCGTTTAGCCTTGCCGAAGCTAAATTTTGGGAATTTCGAATTCTATCGCTTTCTGCGTTTCTTTCGCGGAAATTTATACGCGCTTCCCTAACGGATTGACGTCGTTGTTCTCCAAATTGTTTATTTAATCTAGGCATACTTATAAAAAATTATTTTGAAAAAAACTGTCAATAAACGAAAGAAAGATAAAATAATTTAAATTAGTTATAATAACCGACTTTTATAAATAATACGAATAAAACAAATATTGAACGAAGATTTCTCATCTCGACTATTTTTTGCAGTCGTAATAATTGTAAATTCAAAATAAATTTATTAATATCTTTTTCTCTGTTGATACTCTTTTGGGATATGTTTATTCAATACATTATGGTAAATCGAGTTTAATATTGAAGGAAATAGGAAATAGTTTTGCAATCGAAAAAATTCATGATTATATTATACAAAATATTACAATTGTACGGTAAATTATTATATTGAATAAATATTGATAGTAAACTATTGTTTAAATCTCTTTATTTACTTTTGTTTTTAGCAAGTTTCGTTGATGCTCATCATCACTTATTACACATATTTACAAAACCTTTATTTGAGGCGACTAATTTACTTTTTTGCAATACAATCATTACAATTAAGAATGTTAATTTATATTCAAATATAAATTTATTATTCATCAATTTTGGGCAACACATTCGGAATTTTATTGATTACACCGTGAAACAATTTAAAATTTTTTTTACTGTACTTGAACAGGACCATATACACCTGAGAGAAGAAATTATATAAGTAAAACCGCGAACTCAGTTTTTAATTTTATGATCTTTTCTCCATTTTAAAGGACGTCAAAGTTTTAGAAATATAAAAATTTCTAAACATTAATTTATATATTTGCGTCCATATGTATCAAATTAAAGAGGATGTACTCTGGAAATGAAAATATTTTTATTTGAATTTTAGATAGCCACCCAGATTTTTCTCCGATAATTTGGGTAATTTAGTGACGAATGGGGAACGGTTCCATCAGGACCTTGCGCTTATTCATAATCGGGGAAAACACCTGCCGAATTCTTGCAAAATATTACTGGTCGTTATGTCATTATTTAGATTCTTCACACAATCGACAGAGCAAACGTGTTCCTTTTTCTCCACATTATACTTTTTGACTTTCTTTATTTTCTAACTTTATTATAGAGAACATCTTTATTCCAAATATTTCCACAATTATGGAAAATGAGGTCATAGATCACAAAAAGATTTTTAATGCATATTTTTTGAGAATTTATACTAATTTTTCTCCAAAATCTATCTAGATGCAAAAAATAAAGTAATTTAAGTTATTTGATTTAGAAAAAGCTTTTTTTTATTCGGAAAACATGATCTCAATTTAATTTTATAATTCGTTTTAATTTCTTTTTGTTATATGAATCGATCTTTTCTGTTTTTATAGTAAAAATAAAATATTTTTTCATTGTTCAGTCGATTATTCTTAACCTGATCTGAAATTTACTAGAAGTTCACAAGAATATGGAAGTACTTTTTTTTAAATTTTCCTCCCGATAAATCAAAATAATAACAGTAACGTTCAGCTGTGATACTTAACATTAATATGTAAGTCTGTGATATTTAATTTTCATATTTATTTTTACATTTATATATTTTAATATTTCATGTTTTATGTCGTGTAAAACTTGCGTTTATAAAAAATTGGATGTAAAATTTGATAAAAGGTTATGGTCCGTATGCAAAAAAAATGTAGTGTACTTCAAGTAGATTTTATCAACAAATTTTGTATGAAAAACCTAAAATAAAGTCTACTTGAAGTACATTTTAATTTTTTTGCATACGGCCCTATATATTTAATTAATAATGAAATCCCCGAAGAAGTTGGAAAATCCCAACGAAACGTAGGATGATATAATTAAATGATTTATATATAACCTTTAAAACCCGTCAGAAATATAAATTCTGAATATTCAGAAATAGTTTTAATTTCCAGAGATCGTCCTATTTAATTTGATTCCCATTTTGATATATGGATGGAAATATTAACATTAATTTTTATATCCCTAAAATGCTGAATTCCTTTAAAAATGAGGAAAGATCAAAAATGAAAAACTGAGTACACAGTTATTCTATATACGATCTCTAGTTTTACGTATATACGGTCCTGTTCAAGTCCAACCAGTATTGCCCAGTTTTTTTCTAACCTTGATAGCTTTATCGTTCAACATTTTTTTTAATGTTAGACTAGTAATATGAACAAAATTTAAGTATGTGGAAAAGTATACATAAGGTTTCAACATATAAATTTTTAGAAAAATATGTTGGAAATTCTCAATAATATGATAAGACAAAATTTGCAAAGGACATTATTTAAAATGGTTTGTCCTTAAAAATTTTAACAAAAACTATTTTCATTTCTAGAGATAGTTCTCTTTCATTTGATACCCATCTTGGCATAAACTGACGGGTAAAAATATTTAAACAAATTTTTAAACATTTTTATATCCTTAAAACTTTTAAGTGTTTTACAAAGGAGAAAAGATCTGAAAATGAAAAACTAAGACTGCAGTTTTTCTATGTACGATATCAAATTTCATGTGCATATGGCATTTTAGTGGTTTTTGAACATAGTTCTAGCGATAACCATTGGTTAGCTGGACGGTATCGTTTTTATTTTTCCAAGATTTTTCACATATCTTTCAAGAAACACATATATCTATCATATAAAAACGTGTTCAGATATGTCCAAGTTTTAGTAATATTCAATAAAACATCTGTTTGTTTTTGGAATTTATAGAAAGATGATTAGTGTTTTTAGATCAAATTAATATTTTTATACCCTCCACTCCAGTGTGCAGAGGGTATATATAAGTTTGTCATTCCGTTTGTAATAATTAGAAAAAAAAATTTGAACCCCATAAAATATATATATTTGTGATCCTTATAACAACCGGAGTTGATATAGCGATGTCCGTCTGTCCGTCTGTCCGTCTGTGGAAATCACGATGACGGCATCAATCGGGCAGCTAGGGTGCTCGTTGGCATAAAAAATGATTCATTAACATCCTGAAAAGTTTGCTATTTAAAATCGTCCAAATCGGTCGATTAGGGCCCGAGATTTGAATGAAGAACTAAAAAAAGTCTTGAAAAAATATAATTTTCTATGTTGTTCTTGTCACGATCACGCCCTCAATAGGATAGCTAGGGTGATAATTTTTAGTGAGGATGATTCACCAAATTCATGGGAAGATTTCTGCTTCAAAAATCATTAAAATCGGTGGAACAGGTCCAGGTAAATCTATGAAAAATTAAAAAAAAAAATGAAAAACATGATGTTTCCATATTGTTCCTGTTGTTATTCTAAATGTTGCATTGTTGTCATAGCTGGACTTGTTGTTTTTGTGGTCGTTGTGGTAATAATATAATAAAAACAAACTCTTTGTACATTTTTTTGTGAACTCTGGTAGAAAATTTTAAAAGTTTCCATTGTTTTGGCATCACTAAAAAATTTGTTAGATCATTTCTGTCATTGCCACGAGCCTGCATGCAAAATTTCAGATCGATTGGCTCACGGGAAAGGGGCTAAAAATCGATCCAAAATTTTGTCGACAAGCAGACACTACCAGTTAATATAAAGGCAGTAAATAAAGGGAGTAAAAGTTCACCAATAATTTAAAAAACAAATTTTTATGTATTAATTTATTTAAAGAAAAAAATAATTAAATGAAATAGTAATAATAATAAAAAAAAAAATAATATACAATACAAAAAAAAAGAATATATAAATAAAATAAAATAAAGATAAATGCATTCATAGCATTATAATACATATAAAAGGTCAATGTTTTCTAACCGTAACCGTAACGAGTCAGTTGTTTTTTTTTACATGAAAATCATTTAAAACAGTTACCGAACGTAACCGGAACGTCCCAATACTTTTCATGTGAAAAAAAAGGCTGACACGTTACGTAACAGTTACATGTCGCTAACTTGTTCTTTACACAGGCTACTGCTTTTGCAGCCAACTTCAAGTCTATTTATATAGTTTCGTAAGCATAACTGATAAAATTGTTTCTATTATTTTTTGCTGTAAGTAATAAATTATAAATATACTGAATTTGCAAACTAAAATGGATACATATATTGGAGGTGCTTTAATACAAAAGAGTTAACGAAACAAAATCAAAAAAAAAAAACAACTCTACAACATCAACAATGGCAGTCATATGTTCTTCAAATAAAAAAAAAACTGCAAGTGTGTTTTGTTAGCTACAAAACAAAAATAGTGTTGACAATATAACAAAATATGTAAAAGAAGTTAGTGCTATGAAATATTTTATTTTGTTTAAAAAAAAAATCGCAAAATGAAAGGCTATAATTCCATTAATAATCAAAAGGCGTTAAACTAATTTATTTATTTTAACGTTGTACTAATGCATTTTAAATAAGTAAAAGTAATTGTATATTTAAATAAAAATGCATTTGTATTATATGTTGCTGTCGTATTCAGAAAAATCAAGTAGCTGACTATACGACTACAAATGCTGCTGCCAGCAGTCGTCTATGTGTTTCATTCATGATGTTGCATTTTTTTGCGAGCAATACATACATATATTCTAAATAAAGAAATAATAGTTCTTTTCATACTGCGAAATCTATACAAATATATGTACAAATACTATATGTCAAATTTCAAATTTGCAATAATTGATACATTTTTGAAAGAAAATTGTATAATATGAAATGTCTTTAATTTATTTCATAGAAAACAATTTTTTGAGGTGCGTGGATTTTCCATATTTACTGTTTTACTATTTTCGTAATGAGGTTAAATGAGTTAAAAAGAATTTAAAATATTTGAAAATATTAGGTGAGGATCCTCAAGATGTAATATACGATCGGTCTAAAACTTTTCACTTAGAGCCACAGTTAAATTCGAAACAACAAAAACCCATATATTTTGTGCATAAAGTTTAATATAAAATGTGCTTTTCTAAAATGTCTATATATTTTTTCTCATTCATTTCTGACCATCTTCAATGTAAATTTACCAAAGTTTTTTTTATTGCAATATGTATATAAAACTTAAAAATTTAATATTTTTTATTGTGTATTAACTTATTATTCTGCGATTTTCATTACATCAGAAAATGTTACAAATTGGCACTACTGTTTCAAAAACAGAAAACTTCTAAATCAGTTGAAAACAGTTGATCTGTAAAACTGTGTGTGAAATTGTGTCAAATAAAATTACAAATATTAATAAATATAATAATACGTATATATATATTTTATTAATTTTGTTAAGAATTAGCACAAAATTGATTTTCCATTTTGCATTTCATTTATAAAGAATTCTGCCATATTTTGTTAAAGGGAAAATCCATTTTTGTTATATTAAAAAAAACAGACTTGCATTTACTTTTTCCGTGACTGCCTCAATAATTGCGTAGATGCCACCACAATATTTTTTCTAATTAAAACAGTTGATCTGTAAAACTGTGTGTGAAATTGTGTCAAATAAAATTACAAATATTAATAAATATAATAATACATATATATATTTTATTAATTTTGTTAAGAATTAGCACAAAATTGATTTTCCATTTTGCATTTCATTTATAAAGAATTCTGCCATATTTTGTTAAATGGAAAATCCATTTTTGTTATATTAAAAAAAACAGACTTGCATTTAATTTTTCCGTGACTGCCTCAATAATTGCGTAGATGCCACCACAATATTTTTTCTAATTAAATATTAACCAATATCTAACTAGAATTATGATTTATTCTGACTAAAAAGTTCCAATTAAAAGTTATTCATCCCAATTATGAATATTCTCAAGGAATTTCTTTCTCACGGAAAATACATTTCTCGAGAAAAAAATTCCTCCAATTATAAATTCCGCGTGAACAAAAAATGATTAACTGGCATCATCGAATTTCGAAGCCACTTGCTTTGCTTATTGACAATTTATTTTCTATTTTTTGTGTGTGTGCAAACGACCCTACAATAAATGTCCCAATAAACATTTTTGTTTGCTATCAACTTGAGGTGCATTTGAGATCAAATACATTTTTCAAATCTCCAACGTTAATTCTCAAATGCCCTCAATAGTTCGAATATAGTCTTCTCAACTTAAAAGGCACATTTTTTATATGGCGATTTTCATAGTTATCAAATTGAGAAATTTGTGATTCTCAACTTGATAGCAAAGAAATATTTCCAATCGGTATCAAATGGAAGGTACGGAATTGCCATATTAAAAAATATTATACTAATTTTAGAAATGAAAACAATGTACTTTTTTTAATGTTTCAATTTAATTTCATTATATATTTAACATTACTATGTACATATTTAACATTAAATGTACATATTATGTACATTTTTTAAAATCTAGAATTAAAAATAAATGAATTAATTAGTTGTACATTTTTTGAAAAATTCGACAAAAAGCAGAAATAATTAAAAATATATCAATGATTTATTTGTACTTTTTTGGCATTTTTTAATTTAATTTATTATTTATGACATATTTAAATAATATCTCAGACTTAACACAAATCGTATTCAAGTTGAAAAAATGTTTGGTCTCAAGTGGAGAAAAGTGTTGGATATCCAATTGAGAGTAAAAATGTTTCTCAAAGATTGGAAAAAATGTTAAGTCTCAACTTGATGTCAAGTTGAAAGCAAACAAGGAGAAAAATTGTTCAACCCAAGTTGAGAATTACATTTGACATCAATTTAAGAACTTAACTTTTCTCCAACATTGGAGAAATAATATTTCAATGCATACTGGGGAATAACCGAAACTAACACATAAACAGTTTTTTCCTATTTGAAAAACATATGACTGTCATTGTTGCTGTTGTAGAGTTGTTATACCCTCCACTCCAGTGTGCAGAGGGTATATATAAGTTTGTCATTCCGTTTGTTATAATTAGAAAAAAAATTTTGGACCCCATAAAATTTATATATTTGTGATCCTTATAACAACCGGAGTTGATATAGCGATGTCCGTCTGTCCGTCTGTGGAAATCACGATGACGGCATCAATCCGGCAGCTAGGGTACTCGTTGACATAAAAATGATTCACTAACATCCTGAGAAGTTTGCTATTTAAAATCGTCCAAATCGGTCGATTAGGGCCCGAGATTTGAATGAAGAACTAAAAAAGTCTTGAAAAAAAAATAATTTTCTATGTTGTTCTTGTCACGATCACGCCCTTAATAGTGCAGCTACAGTGATCATTTTTAGTGAGAATGATTCACCAAATTCATGGAAAGATTTCTACTTCAAAAATCATTAAAATCGGTGGAACAGGTCCAGGGAAATCTCTGAAAAAGTAAAAAAAAAATGAAAAACATGATATTTCTATATTGTTCTTGTTGTTATTCTAAATGTTGCATTGTTTTCATAGCTGGACTTGTTGTTTTTGTGGTCGTTATGGTAATAATATAACAAAAACAAACCCTTTGTACATTTTTTTATCAACTCTGGTAGAAAATTTAAAAGTTTCCATTGTTTTGGCATCACTAAAAAAATATGTTAGATCATTTCTGTCATTGCCACCAGCCTGCCTGCAAAATTTCAGATCGATTGGGTCACGGGAAAGTGGTTAAAATCGATCCAAAATTTTTTCGACAAGCAGACACTACGAGTTAATATAAAGGGAGTAAAAATTCACCAACATCTAAAGCAAATAATGCTAAAACACCTAGTTGTTAATAAAAAAAACAATTGGGCAATTCACAATGGGTAATGTATCGTTGTATCTCTTGTATCGTGTATCACTTTACAATAGTGTAAAATTGTTGTTGGTAATTTTCACTGAAAAATCGGATACACGATCCAACTTCATTTGCTATGTTTAGTAAATGTTGTATATTGTATCATAACATATCAGTTCCAAGTGAATGCCAGTTTTTATGAAAAAGATAAAACAAATACATAGAATATTATCAGCATAAATAATTATAAAATAAAATATGGCAAATAATGCAAATAACGCAAATACATCGATAAGTTTATTTATATAAAAATTAATGTTTATATTTTTAGTATCTATGTATTTTCTCTTTCAGTACCAACCAAAACATTTAACATTTTTTTTTTTTCATTATAAATTAAAATGCAAGAGGTACGTAACTAAAACTCCAGGGTATATCTCACGACCAAAAAGCAAACACTGACAAGTGTTTTCTCTTATACAAAATAGCAGAAGCGACGAAGCGATCTTTCCTCGTTGGATCGAAAATTACTAAAGAAAGCGTTTTACAATCTGAAAATACAACTGAGTGTTCACAACAAATGAATGTATTGTGTATTTCAATACAACATACAATATACAACACCTGTTGTGAATTGCCCAAATGTAAATTTAGCAAAAAAATTTATGTATTAATTTATTTAAAGAGAAAAACACAAAAATAACGTTTGATGTTGTATTTTTTGTGTGTAATATTTAAATATACATACATACACATATTAAATAATACAAATAATGTACATATATTATATACATATATGTATGTATGTATATTCATAGTAACTGCATGTTAGAAATAAATCGGTTATTTTATTTACATAAAATTCTGCAGTATTTTGTTGTGGGGAAAATACATTTCTTTTGTATTAAAGAGTGTCACTTCATTTTGCTCAGCGTGACTATGCCACAGTAGATGCCGCCATAATTTTTGTTTGTTCTAATTAGCTTTGCAATAGTTATTTCTATTTTAACATGAATGTTAATATTTTCAACTAGATATCATACAGAACAATGTTAAGAGTATACACGGGTTGGTCTTTTATTTCATACGTTTTTTCATTATTCTTTTACAAATATGAACATAAGTTTGGCATATTACCCACCAATCTCACATCACACTGCAAGTTCGAAAAACTCAATACACTCACATTTTTTTTACTAATACACACACATTTTCCGCAGTGGTCACACTAATGGCACCAAATTTTTCGTGCGAATAGTGGCAGACACTAAAGGTACGGTCACATTAGGCAAATATTTGACAAAAAACGCCAAATATTTGTTTACCTCAGTCTGACCACAAAATATTATTTGCCGTCAAACAACAAAACAGCTGATTTTAGGCAAACAAAATTATTTGCCTGCAAAAAAATATTTGCCTAATGTGACCACTCACGACCAAATATTTTCCTCAATTTTGGGCAAATAATTATTTGACCTTACAAAACATTTGTAAGAGCAAACAGTGGCAAACAACAGTTGTTTCAGCAGTGATGTCAACTTTTAAAATTTAATTCAGTTATTTCTTTAAAAAAAGCTTTTTGTTTTCAAAAGCATTTGTTGTACAACTTGTTAATATTCATTAAAAATTGGCTTTAAAGGAAACTGTTATCACAAAAAAATCAATTAACCCGTTATGAACCTATTTGGATTTTTTAAAGTTATTTTGGGAAAACGTGGCATTATCTCATAAAATGACCTACATAATGTTTGATTTTACAACTGAATGTATGCTGGATCCACTAGCTTCATTTCAATGTATATTTTGACCTCTTAACCACTTAAGGATCGGATATATTAGAAATTTTACCTTCAATTTTAAAGTTTTTTTTAAATATGTTGTTATTTCTATTTCTATAGCATAATAAATAATGGGATAATTTCAAATATGGTTATTAATGGGTTAATTTCCCTAAAAAAAATAAGATACTTGATTTTCTATTGTACTAACTTACAAATGACTATATACATCCTGTCCTGAAAGGGTTAAGAGGTCAAAGTATACATAGAAATAAAGCTAGTGGACCTAGTTTTTATTCAGTTTATTCATGATATATGTCTTCTTACGATACAATTTCATATTAAAGAAAAAGCTCTATTACAAAGATACAAAATTTTAAATAGGTTCATAATGGGTTAATGGATTTCAAATTTAAAAATATCGAGTAAAATACACTCAAGTAAGTTTTTAAAATATATATATTGTGCTGAAATACGATACTAAATAACAAAATTATATCCAAGCATATGGCAAAAGTTTCGAAGTCCATAACTCGGAAAATAGGCTCGATCGCCGAAAAAAAAATATTTTGCTAGAACCGCAATAAAATGCTTTATAAGTGGTGAAAATTTGATACCGATCGGGGCATTGCCTCTAAACTCCACTTAGCCAAATTTATTTTTAACTTTAGCGTATTTATCATTTTAAAAACACAGAATTTGCCACACTGTTACATTACTTAAAATAAACAGCTGTTTATTTTGTAAACAAAGAAAAAAATAATTATAGTTAAAAATAATATTTAAATATAATATAACAGTAAACTTCCAAAACTAACACCAATGCGCTCCAAAGCACAAAATAGAAAACTTTCCTCCTCGTGAAACATTTGGAAATTTCTGATCAAATATATTTTTAATTTTCGACAGTTTGATCAAACAATTTTTTTAGTCAAATATTTGTTCAAGTGTGACCGCACGGCAAATATGTTTTCCTTGTTTTTATTTGCCACTATTTGGCAGCTGTTTGATCAAACAAAAAGAGGCAAATAAATGTGTCTAGTGTGACCACAAAATCAACTCTGTATTTGATTCACAAAATTTTTGGCAAATACGAGAAAACAAGTTTGCGTCAAATATTTGCCTAATGTGACCGTACCTTAACGATGATTAATGTTACCCTGTTATAAATTTAATGCAAATTTACTGGATTCTGTAAAATTGTAATTAAAGTTTTAACTTGTTAAATCTATTATAATGATTTATTTTTTGAAATGCGCATACAAAAACGCAAGTTTGTTAATTATAGAGCATAAATATTATTAACTATTATTAAAATAATACTAATAATAATAAATGTAAACATTTTCCCTCAAACATGTGCCTGTATAATAAACTTGGTAACTCTATTTAAAATAAAATAAGAGAGAGAAGTACACAAATTTTTTCAAGTTTACGCTTCGACAACATTTTAAAAATGAGATTGCAGTCAGATGTTTGAGCATAAAATTTAATGGCGATGGATTCGACTAATTCGAACAATTTTTCGTTGATAATACGTACACAACGATTTTACAATTTCAGTGTGATGTGAGATTGGGGGGTTAACTTTTTGTTGTCTTTACAAAATAGAGTTACCGAGTTCGTCAATGAGTTTTTTGCTTACAAAACAGTTCTACATAGTTATATAGAATTAATATTCTGCTTTACCTATAAAATATCTGATTGCGATTACATCTAATTTTTAAAAATTGTTTATAATTAATAAAGCATTATTATTCACATAAATACAAAATTTCACTTTTTAAATTTTCCATTCAAATTTAAGAAAATATCAATTATAATAAAAACTGAAAATAAAATTTCCAATTATAAATTAGAAAATATTAATTGAGTTTCAGAAAATCATATCAAAACGTCGGAAATAATAATTTTAAATTTAGAAATATCTTTACATTTAAAAATGTTTACATTTAAAAAAAAATATTGCCATTCAGGAGATATTAATAACTTTTCAGTACCGCGATTCAGTAACTTCTTTTAACGATAGTCGAATTGTAAAAAAAAAGAAAATTGCAAAATTATCAGTAAAATTTTGAAACGATATTCGCTATTGTTAAAGTCAGCTGTTGTTGTTATCTAAACGACAACCATTTTTGTGTTGTTTATCCAATCGATAAAAACTTAAATTTTTAGGTTGAAATGTCGTCATACATAAATTAAAATCATGAAATAGTGAAAATATTTTGCTTTAATTAAAAAACTTTTTTATATAAATAAAAAAATTAAATAGCATATTCAATTCATTATTTCATTTTCAAATAAATAAACAGAAATATTAGTAAAAAAAATAAAGATATTAAACATAAACATAAAATCATCCTGTCAAACACGAAGTAATTTGTTTTTTTCTATTCATTGTGTTTTTCGCTTATTTTGACAGAGATGCCACTCCTTTACAATTTAAATAAATAGAAAAACAGATTTGTCGATATTTATTTAAATTCAATGAATTTAAGAAAACTTCAAATGATATTTAAGAATTGCTAACATAAAAATTGTTACATAGTAAACGTAATTTTATGAGAATGTTATTTTTTATATATAAATTTTCACAATTTTTTTGGATGAAAATTTGAAGTTTTTC
Source organism: Cordilura impudica (assembly GCA_963682025.1). Taxonomy (NCBI): domain Eukaryota; kingdom Metazoa; phylum Arthropoda; class Insecta; order Diptera; family Scathophagidae; genus Cordilura; species Cordilura impudica. Next base: position 206,471,247 of record OY821520.1, on the reverse strand, counting down.
AGAAAATAAAGATAACATTAAATTATTTTATTTAAAATGTTTGGGACTTTTCGTTTTTTGCGTTTTTCATCCCTAATTTGATTATTTATTATTATAAATTTATTCTCTATGTTTTCAAAATATGGCAATATTTTAAAAAAAAGTTGAGAGAGCTTTTTTTTTTGGTTATTATTTTGTTACTCCATCCGACCTATATGGCCACAATGAAGAAATATTTGGCCAGTTAAAATAAACTATACAGCCATCTCCAATTAGCACGATTTAATGCATATAGCCACTCTACACAACCATTACATTTGCAATGGAGGTTAGGGCGAGCTATTTAATTAGCAAAAACTAAATTAAACGAGAAGTTATGTCATATAACCGGAAACGCATGCATATAGGTGTATAACCAAAATGCATGCCGATCAGCAACCACGATGACCAAAAAACAAACACCGAAATAAATCCGAAATAATAGAAAAGAAGAAAACCAACCCAAAGAATTTGCTGAAATAATTTGGTATTAAGTTTAACAAATTGTTTACTTTTTCATTTACATTTATTATCAAGACTCAAAGCGAGGTGGAGGGTATCAAAGATTCGGCACAGCCGAATTTAACACTCTTACTTGTTTAGTATCTACTTGATTTAAGTAAGGACGTAACCACTTTTTCGATATTCATATTAGTAAGGATTTTAGCCGAATTTTTCTGGAGAACTCTCACTGTTTCAGATATAATAACAATATAGAGAAATTATATTAATTTCAAACCAATGTCCTCAAAGATGGGACTCTACGGCTATATTTTGAAATATTCACTTAATTCTACGAAATTTAAAATTATTTCTATACAAATGGAAATGTTTCAATGACAATATACTCATGTTGTTCATGGTTGATACATAGAGTTGTCATCCTATATCATTTCTGTGTTGTATAGCGGTTTAAAGTTGACTAAAAGATTGGAAATCTGATTAACTGGATGTTTGAACATCGCTGCATATCCAATTAAATTATAATAAGACAACACAGTGTGTTTTGATATATTTTGTTTGACCTCAATTCACATAATTTCTGTGTATGGTAATGTATTTGGCAAAACGAAAAGTTCGGTACCACTAACACACATGTGTTGAACATAGTTCCAACTCCATAATATTCGACTAAAAGCTTTACCACCAAGAAAATCGAAAAGGAATGAATATATAGGTGCCTATTATGAGCAACTTTCGATTTTCGATTGTGGTCGAATTCGACCATAGCGCTATTGTGAATTTCACTCAATTGGATTATTCAGGTGGGATATATCAGGTGGAAAGACCGCATATATAAAAAAAAAAGTTTTGTAATTAAAATTTTTTTAAAAATTAAGTTGAATATAAAGATATACACTCCTTATTAAAAATTCGTAATATACTACAAAAACTAAAGTTTTTATATAATTTTTATTTATGATTAATGAATATAACACCTTTTCCACTCTTTTACTTTTAATTGATTACAGATTTGAATATTAATTCAACAAATTAAAAAAAAACAATAAATAATAATCTATATTATCTCAACCTTTCTAGAAAAGGTAGTGGCACTGTGACTGCAGGAAATATAAATGGGCACAGTAATATTCGAAACGCCATCTAAATGAAAAGGTTATGCAATTAAATGCATGACTTTAACGAGTCTTCAATGAAAACATATTAAATACTAAAATTTAGAACAATTAGAACAATATACGTTTGTGTTAACCGGATAGCGTGATTCTGATACAAATTTATTTTTGTATTTATGTATGTAAATTGATTTCCATCTGCATTTCATTTATATGTGCTCATAATTTAAAAAAAAAATATATGTAAAATGTAACCTCCCCCAATATCTTTAATATTGTAAATGGCAGGTTTCAAGGATTCGCGATCTGCTAACAATATTAAAAAATAAAAATATATCGATAAAGGAAGATGTCTTGGAATTAACAACTTTTTTATAATATTTCCATTGAATTTCAGAAAGTGTCGACAAATTATTGATTTAATTTCAGAACTATAATTTTATTTCAGAATTATCAGTATCAATGTAATAGTTATTGTCATCGCTGACCCACTAAAATGTAATGGTTTATGAACTCGATATAACAAATTAAAATTTGTTTTTATCCCATAGAATATTCTTTAATTTTTCCTACAGACACTTGTGTACTATAAATTGCATCACAAATTATTGAATATTTTTAAAAAATTATCAATTGTATTTCATGAAAAATAGTTAGAAGCCTGCAAAGAAATCATTCGTAATACATATATGAATGAAAATTTGCCTATCAGTGAAGCCATTGTGAATGCAATGATTTCTTTGATTTATTTGAAATTCATATGAGGTATGTATAAACAAAAATCAGTACTTTATTTATATATACTAGCAGTTTTCAGCCCTCGTAATTCGAGTGCAAATTCTAGGAAATTTTATTTTTTCATTAAATAAAGACCTAAAGGTATGCTAATCAATTATAGCCAATTCATAAATCAACACAAAAACAAAAAAGAAAATTATAGTCGGTATAGACCGACTATACGATACCCTATACCATGCGTTTAGATACCCCATCTCTTAGACTAAACTAACTGGATATAAAAAATAAGCATAAACCAAATTTGAGTGGGATTTTTATTAATTTTTTTTGGCTGCAGATATGAAAAAGTTCATATCAGATGTATGTGGACTAGGCCCAAAAATGGACCGATCCTGAACATGTTTGGTAAAGTCTCTTGTATTTTGCAAAAATATATGCAAACAAAATTTGAGAAGAATCAGTGCAATATTTTGGTTTTTGATAGATTTAAGTGAAGATCGGGAAGCAGCTCTATATGGGGCCTGTGACTAAGAGTTGTCCTATAGGGATCATTTTGACTACTCATTAATGGATCTAATAAACGCATACAAACCCAATTTGAGTAATATCTATATGACAGTTTGGATCTTATGGCAATTTATGTCGATTTCATAGGGGATATTTGTATGGGGGGCTAGGTCTTAACAAGGACCGATTCCCACCAATTTCAATAACGTTCATCCTATGGACGATAGAAACTTATATACCAAATTTCATCAAAATATATTCATATTTGCGACCTGCAGTTTGATTACAAGGTTTACATGGACACACAGACGGAAGGACGGACATCTTAAATCGAATCAGATAGTGATTCTGATTCGATCGGTATAATAAAAGATGGGTCTAGGTCAAATATTTTTGGAAGTTACAAACAGCAGCACAAAGTCATTATACCCAAACCACATAGTGGTATAGGGTATAACAAACTCCTTTTTATTACAAACACATTACCAAATTTAATAATAAACACACACATAGTATTGTATAATTATACCCTATACCAATATGTGGTTTGGGTATAATGACTTTGTGCTGCTGTTTGTAACAACCAAAAATATTTGACCTACACCCATCTTTAATTATACCGATCGAATCAGAATCACTATCTGATTCGATTTAATGATGTCCGTCCGTCCGTCCGTCCGTCCGTCCGTCTGTGTGTCCATGTAAAGCTTGTAATCAAACTGCAGGTCGCAAATATGAATATATTTTGACGAAATTTGGTATTTCATCCTTTATCGGCCATGGGATGAACGCTATTGAAATTGGTGAGAATCGGTCCATGTTCAGACCTAGCCCCCATACAAATGACCCCTATGAAATCAACATATTTTGCCATAAGATCCAAATTATCATACAAATCTTAGCCAAATTTGGTTTGTATGTATATATTACATCCATTAATCAGTAGTCCAAAAATGATCCCTATTGGACAACTCTTAGTCAAAGGCCCCATATAGAGCTGCTTCCCGATCTTCACTTAAATCTATCAAAAAACAAAAATATTGCACCGATTCTTCTCAAATTTGGTTTGTATATATTTTTGCAAAATACAAGAGACTTTATCAAACATGATCAGGATCGGTCCATTTTTGGACCTAGTCCCCATATAGATATTGCATCTGATATGAACTTTTGCATATCTGCAGCCAAAAAAATTAATAAAGATCCCACTCAAATTTATTTTATGCTTATTTTCTATATCCAGTTAGTTGGGCCTAAGAGATAGGGTCTCTAAACGCATGGTATAGGGTATCATATAGTTGGTCTAGACCGACTATAATTTCCTTACTTGTTTTATGTATGTGTTAGTAGCAACTTTAAATGAAATTTACTCAAAATAAAGGAAAAAATTTGAAAATCTGTAAATCTGCAAATCGGCTAAAAAGAAATACCTTTCAAATAATATACGTTTGGTCAAAATCGGGAAAAACGGTTGTAACTTTAATGAAAGCCAATTCAGGCATTGATTGCGTTTTCCATAAATTCAGTCCGCAATTGACTTCTAGCAATCCTTTGGCTATTCTTAATTTCCTCCACAAGTGCTCGCATCATAGCTATGGTATCAATTTTTATACCCTATACCACTATGTGGTTTGGGTATAATGACTTTGTGCTGCTGTTTGTAACAACCAAAAATATTTGACCTAGACCCATCTTTAATTATACCGATCGAATCAGAATCACTTTCTGAGTTGATTTAACAATGTCCGTCCGTCCGTCCGTCCGTCTGTGTGTCCATGTAAAGCTTGTAATCAAACTGCAGGTCGCAAATATGAATGTATTTTGATGAAATTTGGTACATAAGCTTTTATCGGCCATGGGATGAACGCTATTGAAATTGGTGAGAATCGGTCCATGTTCAGACCTAGCCCCCACACAAATTACCCATATGAAATCGACATAAATTGCCATAAGATCCAAATTGTCATATAGATCTTACTCAAATTGGGTTTGTATGCGTTCATTACATCCATTAATGAGTAGTCCAAAAATTATCCCTTTGACCCCATATAGATCTGCTTCCCGATCTTCACTTAAATCTATTAAAAAACAAAAATAATGCACTGATTCTTCTCAAATTTTGTTTGTATATATTTTTGAAAAATATAAGAGACTTTACCAAACATGATCAGGATCGGTCCATTTTTGGACCAAGTCCCTATATAAATATAGCATCCGATATGAACTTTTTCATATCTGCAGCCAAAAAAATTAATAAAAATCCCACTCAAATTTGGTTTTTGCTTATTTTCTATGTCCAGTTAGTTGGGCCTAAGAGATAGGGTCTCTAAACGCATGGTATAGGGTATCGTATAGTCGGTCTAGACCGACTATAATTTTCTTACTGGTTTTATTTAATTTTTCTTTAAAATAAATTTAATTTCGAAATTTCACGCTTAATTATAATGAAACACGATTTATTATTTATTTATTTATTGTATTAAAAATCAAGCAATTCAAAAACATTAAACAAACATTAAATATTGAAATAAAGAAAAAAACAAACAGGACAATGGGCTTAAATTAATACAGACATTTAAATAACTCTGCTGACTCTTCACTCGAAACATCCCTCAAAGTGGTACGCAACTTAGCACTGAATAAATTGACTAAACTCAATAGAAATTTCCGGTAATGGGCCTTATTGAAATCAGTAGTTTCTTAAAGAAAACAATTTATTATAACACTTAATTATATATAAAAAATTTATAATAAAGCTTACCTTAATAAGAATTTCGGCCAATACTGATACACATCATTTGGAAAATTGAAATACTGCTACCTTTGTTTGTACAGAACCGTGTGTGAGATATTGTTATAATACCTCCATAAAACAATTTGTTGAATATTCTGAGATCTTGGTTCTTTTGAAGAAACTAATTTCATTATTGATGTATTTACGGATACTGCACATTCCTTATTATTCTTCATATTATCAACATTATATTCCAAACATGGTAGTTAGAATGGCATAATCTAAAACATTCGAACCAAATAATAAAACAAACTCCCGTATCCATGTTATGGCAATAGACTGAAAGATAGATAGATACCAGGATTAGTGTAAAATTCTGCAATGAAGATTTTCTTTGTTTTTAGCTAGAATTTTTAATAAAATTTCAGTGCATTACCTTAATAATTTTGGTGATTGCGCATGTATTATCAATATATTTATAGTGTCTTCCATGCGCATTAAACTGGAATCATTACGAATCGATTTAAGAAACTGCCAGCGTACTTTCACACATTTGTATTTCTTTTGCATTATCTTCCATCATAAAAAGTCCATCAATAATATCAAATAGATAACCATATTATTTTCAGGTACAGCATTCACAATCGCAATCCAGGATATAACATATTGTCGCACAATATAATTCTTTACATAAATGCGTTCCTTAAGAAGAGGTATAAAAGCTTCTAGATTGAAAGTTTGTGAAGATTCTATAACAATATTTTTAAGTAAACAATCCAACAGGAATAGGTCACAAGACGCCAGCAGGAAATAAATCGGAGAAGGGTATAATGGAGGAACGTGCCACCAAGATATACAAGGATCACACGCAAAATACCGGACACGTAAATATTGATCGTTTAAACAATTGAGAATGGGACTAACGAATTCACTGACATATTTTGAAGAGTCCTAAAGAAACAACAAAAATTAACTTGAACTTTTAATTTAATTAATTACTTACCTTTCCAAAACCTAAATTTGTAGCCGCCAAACCAATTGAACCTCCCTTTCTTTTATTAGAATCCCGATATCACTTGAATCATTTAAATAATCAGCTTTTTTTTTTTAATATATATGTAGAAAGTATTAACTTTATTTATGTCTATATTTCTGTTTATTTTAACAATTTAAGTTAACACTTCAGAATTAATTTCACTTTCCGACAACCAATAATAAATAATACCCGGTAATTCACAAATATTGCTGTTTAACGAAAAAAATTAAAAAAAAAAACAACTCTACAACAGCAACAATGACAGTCATATGTTTTTCAAATAGAAAAAAACTGTTTATGTGTTAGTTTCGGTCATTCCCCAGTATGCATTGAAATATTATTTCTCCAATGTTGGAGAAAAGTTAAGTTCTCAAATTGATGTCAAATGTAATTCTCAACTTGAGTTGAACAATTTTTCTCCTTGTTTGCTTTCAACATGACATCAAGTTGAGACTTAACATTTTTTTCCAATCTTTGAGAAACATTTTTACTCTCAATTGGATATCCAACACTTTTCTCCACTTGAGACCAAACATTTTTTCAACTTGAATACGGTTTGTGTTAAGTTTGAGATATTATTTAAATATGTTAAAATAATAAATTAAATTAAAAAATGCCAAAAAAAAGTACAAATAATTAATTGATATATTTTTAATTATTTCTGCTTTTTGTCGAATTTTTCAATTTAAATTCTTATTTATGACACATTTAATATTAATATTCATAAAATGTACAAATAATTAATTCATTTATTTTTAGTTCTAGATTTTAAAAAATGTACATAATAGAGTATGTACATTTAATGTTAAATAAGTATGTACATAATAATGTTAAATATATAATGAAATTAAATTGAAACATTAATAAAAAAGTACATTGTTTTCATTTCTAAAATTAGTATATTTTTTTTTTATTATGGCAATTCCGTACCTTCCATTTGATACCGATTAGAGAAATTTCTTTGCTACCAAGTTGAGAATCACAAATTACTCAATTTGATAACTATGAAAATCGCTAAATAAAAAATGTGCCTTTTAAGTTGAGAAGACTATAATCGGACTATTGAGGTGCATTTGATAATTTTTTGTTAATCATTTTTTGTTCACGGGGAATTTATAATTGGAGGATTTTTTTTCTCGAGAAATGTATTTTCCGTGAGAAAGAAATTCCTTGAGAATATTCATAATTGGTCTGAATAACTTTTAATTGGAACTTTTTAGTCAGAATAAATCATAATTCTAGTTAGATATTGGTTAATATTTAATTAGGAAAAATATTGTGGTCGCATCTACGCAATTATTGAGGCAGTCACGGAAAAATTAAATGCAACTCTGTTTTTTTTTTAATATAACAAAAATGGATTTTCCCTTTAACAAAATATGGCAGAATTCTTTATAAATGAAATGCAAAATGGAAAATCAATTTTGTGCTAATTCTTAACTAAATTAATAAAATAACTTACCTATTTACTTATAAGTTGAATAATATATATGTATTATTATATTTATTAATATTTGTACTTTTTTTGACACAATTTCGCACACAGTTTACATATCAACTGTCTTCAAACTGATTTTGAAGTTTTCTGTTTTTGAAACAGTAGTGTCAATTTGTAACATTTTGTGATGTAATGAAAATCGCAGAATAATAAGTTAATACACAATAAAAAATATTAAATTTTTTAAGTTTTATATACATATTGCAATAAAAACAAGTAAGAAAATTATAGTCGGTCTAGACCAACTATATGATACCCTATACCATGCGTTTAGAGACCCTATCTCATAGACCCAACTAACTGGAAATAGAAAATAAGCATAAACCAAATTTGAGTGGGATTTTTATTAATTTTTTTGGCTGCAGATATGAAAAAGTTCATATCGGATGCTATATCTATATGGGGACTAGGCCCAAAAATGGACCGATCCCGACCATGTTTGGTAAAGTCTCTTGTATTTTGCAAAAATATATACAAACAAAATTTGAGAAGAATCGGTGCAATATTTTTGTTTTTGGATAGATTTAAGTGAAGATCGGGAAGCAGCTCTATATGGGGCCTTTGACTAAAAGTTGTCCAATAGGGATCATTTTTGGACTACTGATTAATGGATGTAATATATACATACAAACCAAATTTGACTAAGATTTGTATGATAATTTGGATCTTATGGCAAAATATGTTGATTTCATAGGGGTCATTTGTATGGGGGCTAGGTCTGAACATGGACCGATTCTCACCAATTTCAATACCGTTCATTCCATGGCCGATGAAGGATGAAATACCAAATTTCGTCAAAATATATTCATATTTGCGACCTGCAGTTTGATTACAAGCTTTACATGGACACACAGACGGACGGATGGACGGACGGACGGACGGACGGACATCATTAAATCGAATCAGATAGTGATTCTGATTCGATCGGTATAATTAAAGATGGGTGTAGGACAAATATTTTTGGTTGTTACAAACAGCAGCACAAAGTCATTTTACCCAAACCACATAGTGGTATAGGGCAGGGCTCCCCATTACCCGAGCTTCGAGCTACTCGAGCTACTCGAGCTGCTCGAGTAGTTGATGAGCTACTCGAGCTCAACGAGTAGCTCGAGTAGTAAAAATTAGCATTTTTCATGTTTGAAAGCATATAAAAAGTTAAATATTGGTATTTAGTATAACAAATGTATACTTTTTAGAATCGTACAGATACCAAGAATATCACCATTAAATTTCACTTGAATAGGAGTGTCCCACTTGCGTGGGCAAACTACTACTCGAAAAAGCTCGACGACTTTCCATACAAATGTATGAAAATATTAACTTCATAGATGTTTGACTTCATTTAAGAAAAAATTTTCCCAAAATACATGGTATGATTTTATATATTTTGAAGTCAGTTACACTGATAGATTACCATCCTGAAATATTAAAACATTCTGATAAAAACTATGGAGTGGGCTAACTACTACTCGAAAAAGATCATCCACTTTCCACTCAAATGTATGAAAATATGATCTTCGTATATGTTTGATGCCTATTTACAATAAAATTTTTAAGAACACTTGGAAAAACCTCTTAGTATTTTAATTTGAATATATGTAGAGGATATGTTTTCAAAATTTCAAAGCATTGGGACAAAAATGTTGGCATGTGGGAACAACTACTCGAAAAAGATCGGAAATTTTGCAAAAAGTGTAAAAAAATAAAAAAAAAAATTTTATATTTTTTCACTGTCTGTAATTGACTATATTCAGAGAATACTCGTAAAAAATTTTAAGCCATTCCGACCAAAATTGTGGCGTCGGTATAGCACTACTCGACTGATATTGACCACTTTCTATACAAATGTGTGAAAATATGCTCTTATTTGAAGTTTGATGATATTTTTCAGAAAATTTTCCACAATGACGTAATAAAAAATTATATTCGTTAGAGCTGTATATACAAAGAGAACACTTCCTTCAAGTTTCAAAGCATTCCGCCAAAAATTGAAGCTTGGAGGAACTACTACTCGACGAAAAACAAAAAAAAAAAAAAAAAATTTCAAAAAAAAAAAATGTTTTTTTCTTTCTTTTTACTGCCCGTAATTGACCTTATTCACAGATGACTCATTTCAAAAATTAAACCATTCCGATGAAAATTGAGCTCTGGGCGAACAACTACTGGAAAAAGATCAGTCACTTCCTATACAAATGTGTGCAAATTTGCTCTTATTTCAAGTTTGATGTAACTTTAAAAAAAATTTTCCATCACGACTTCTTAAAATTTTTTACTGCTTGTAGTTGCAAATATATCAAGATAATCTTCTTAAAATTTCAAAGTATTGCGATAATAATTGTGCTGTTGGCGAACTACTACTCGAAAAAGCTCGACCACTTTCCATACAAATATATGAAAAAATACACTTCATGCAAGTTTGACATCGATTCACACAAAATATTTAAGGCACACATGGTACAAATTTATGCTTATTAAAGTTGGAAATATGATTACATTTCGTACACGAAATTCCAAAATAATCTGACCAAAATTGTGGCTCGGACGAACTACTACTCGAAAAAGATCAGACTCTTCCAATACAAAAGAGTGAAAATTTGCTCTTATTTCATGTTTGAGATAATTTTATAGAAAATTTTTTATAATGACATAGCCGAAAGTTATATTTTTTAGATTTAGAAATGTAAGAAGAGTATTTCTTTTAAATTTCAAACGTTTCCGACAAGCGATTATTATTTTTATTATTACCGTTTTTTGCCATGTACAACACGTGCACAAATGCGCTAAAGGAAAAACAAGCACAATTAGGTATTCCGGAACTAAAATTCTTGCAGTGCTATAAGACGAGAAGGAACTCGACGTATAACATGTTCGTTTGTGTCATCCAAAATCGTACATCTTTAATAAACTTGTTGGCGGACAGAAATGTGACTAGTCAGCGAGTTGCGGTGGATTTTGAATTATCTGAAGCTGAGTGGAGCAAAATTGAACAAATAAAAAGCGTTCCGGAACCACCATACCTTCTTACCGATATTTTGTGCTCTAACAGATCTTCGATTTCGATTGTTCGCCCAATACTAAACCACTGGATTGAAGAGTACTTAAATGATGATATAACCGACGATGATTGGACAATTTCTTTTAAAACTAACGTCAAGGCATAATGGAAAGTCGCTTTAATTTGAAGATCTCACCAGATGTAGCAACAAGAATGTTGCCATCATTTTTCGATCCTCGTTATAAAGATATGGAGCATGAAACTCTTTTGAATCAATCCCAAATCAAAAAAGCATGATTTTGTGTAAAGAAAAAGAATTACCAACAGAATATACAACATTTCAGCATTCTAAAATATGCGCTATCGACAAACTTTTAAAACGAACGCAGAGCACAAATGATAACCTTGACATCGAGTGGTCGAGATATCAACGTGAAAAACAAATCGAGTGGAAAGACTGTCCACTAAAATGGTGGCAGGATCTTGAAGAAAAGTACCCGAAGATATCACGAATGGCCAAGAGATTCCTTTGTATCCCAGCAACTTCAGCATAATCAGAGCGGTGCTTTTATACAGCTGATAATGTTGTCACTGCTAAAAGAAGTTCGCTGAAACCATAATTTTTCAACATTCATTGTTAAAAAATTATAAGATTTTATGTACTTAAATAAAATGAAATATTCACTAAAATAAATGTAATAACTTACATTAAACTTGAAAGAAGAGTAAATCTGCGCACACTGTATGTAAGTAGCTGAATTTTTTCGAGTAGTAGTTCGCCGCCTCCATAATTTTCTTAGAATAGTTTGAAATTTGAAGGATACAATGTCCTCAAATCGAAAACTTCACAACATATAAACTTTTAGCAAGTCGGAAAGGAAAATGTTCTGTAAAATTACACCAAACTTAAAAGAAAAGCAAATTTTAACACATTTATGGAAACTGGCTGATTTTTTTCGAGTAGTATTTCGAGCTTTTCCGAGTAGTACTTTGTCCACCCCACCATTATTGTCGGAAACGTTTGAAATTTAAAAGAAATACTCTCCTTACATTTCTAAATCTAAAACATATAACTTTCGGCTATGTCATTATAAAAAATTTTCTGTAAAATTATCTCAAACATGAAATAAGAGCAAATTTTCACACTTTTGTATTGGAAGAGTCTGATCTTTTTCGAGTAGTAGTTCGTCCGAGCCACAATTTTGGTCAGATTACTTTGGAATTTCGTGTACGAAATGTAATCATATTTCCAACTTTAAAAAGCATAAATTTGTTCCATGTGTGCCTTAAATATTTTGTGTGAATCGATGTCAAACTTGGATGAAGTGTATTTTTTCGTATATTTGTATGGAAAGTGGTCGAGCTTTTTCGAGTAGTAGTTCGCCAACAGCACAATTATTGTCGCAATACTTTGAAATTTTAAGAAGATTATCTTGATATATTTGCAACTACAAGCAGTAAAAAATTTTAAGAAGTCGTGATGGAAAATTTTTTTTAAAGTTACATCAAACTTGAAATAAGAGCAAATTTGCACACATTTGTATAGAAAGTGGCTGATCTTTTTCGAGTAGTTGTTCGCCCAGAGCTCAATTTTCATCGGAATGGGTTAATTTTTGAAATGAGTCGTCTGTGAATAAGGTCAATTACGGGCAGTAAAAAGAAAGAAAAAAACTTTTTTTTTTTTTTGAAAAAAATTTTTTTTTTGTTTTTCGTCGAGTAGTAGTTCCTCCAAGCTTCAATTTTTGGCGGAATGCTTTGAAACTTGAAGGAAGTGTTCTCTTTGTATATACAGCGCTAACGAATTTAATTTTTTATTACGTCATTGTGGAAAATTTTCTGGAAAATATCATCAAACTTCAAATAAGAGCATATTTTCACACATTTGTATAGAAAGTGGTCAGTATCAGTCGAGTAGTGCTATACCGACGCCACAATTTTGGTCGGAATGGCTTAAAATTTTTTACGAGTAATCTCTGAATATAGTCACTTACAGGCAGTGAAAAAACATAAAAATTTTTTTTTTTATTTTTTTACATTTTTTGCAAAATTTCCGATCTTTTTCGACTAGTCAACATTTTTGTCCAAATGCTTTGAAATTTTGAAAACGTATCCTCTACATATATTCAAATTAAAATACTAAGAGGTTTTTCCAAGTGTTCTTTAAAATTTTTTGTAAATAGGCATCAAACATATACGAAGATCATATTTTCATACATTTGAGTGGAAAGTGGATGATCTTTTTCGAGTAGTAGTTAGCCCACTCCATAGTTTTTATCAGAATGTTTTAATATTTCAGGAGGGTAATCTATCAGTGTAACTGACTTCAAAATATATAAAATCATGCCATGTATTTTGGGAAAATTTTTTCTTAAATGAAGTCAAACATCTATGAAGTTAATATTTTCATACATTTGTATGGAAAGTCGTCGAGCTTTTTCGAGTAGTAGTTTGCCCACGCAAGTGGGACACTCCGATTCAAGTGAAATTTAATAGTGATATTCTTGGTATCTGTACGATTCTAAAAAGTATACATTTGTTATACTAAATACCAACATTTAACTTTTTACATGCTTTCAAACATGAAAAATGCTAATTTTTACTACTCGAGCTACTCGTTGAGCTCGAGTAGCTCATTAACTACTCGAGTAGCTCGAGCTTCGAGTAGCTCGAGTAGCTCGAGTACTCGAGCTTGACCGTAGGCTCTGGTATAGGGTATAAAAAATTTGGTAAATTTACATTGAAGATGGTCAGAAATGAATGAGAAAATATATATAGACATTAAAGAAAAGCACATTTAATGTTAAACTTTACGCACAAAATATATGGGTTTTTGTTGTTTCGAATTTAACTGTGGCTCTAAGTGAAAAGTTTTAGACCGATCGTATATTACATCTTGAGGATCCTCACCTAATATTTCCAAAAAATTTTAAATTCTTTTTAACTCATTTAACCTCATTACGAAAATAGTAAAACCGTAAATAAAAAAATTTTTTTCTATGAAATAAATTGAAGACATTTCATATTATACAATTTTCTTTCAAAAATGTATCAATTAATGCAAATTTGAAATTTGACATATAGTATTTGTACATATATTTCGCAATATGAAAATAACTATTATTTCTTTATTTGAATTTATGTAAGTATTGCTCGCAAAAAAATGCAACATCATGCATGAAACACATAGACGACTGCTGCCGCAGCATTTGTAGTCGTATAGTCAGCTACTTGATATACCATATATTTTATGCTGAAATCCGGGACCAGTTCAAATAAATATAAAAAAAGCTTAACGCATTCCTCAGGACATAATTTTCATAGTTTATTTAATTGTTCCGAATTAAAATATCATAGATTTTTCATATTATTCATTTAATTAATATAAAAAAAAAATTAACAATAAAATAAAATTATTATTCATTTAATTTTTTATTACAAGAAATATACTTAATAAAAATAAACTAATAACAATATTTCATAAATGTAAATATTTAAAGTACACTTTAATTAAGCGTATTTTTCTGCTGAGTGAATTTTTTTAGTAAATCTTCATTACTAGAAATAAACTTATAAAATTCTTCACATGAATAGGAGAAATTACATTTCACTTGCAGTATCGCTTTTAATGTATCCACGCTTAACTGCGTTTTTTCAGTGGTCCAATACTTATTCACCACTGCAAATACTCGTTCGGTGGTAGCATTAGTGCCTGGTGAGCATAATGCAAAACCAACTCTTTTGTTAATATTTTTGAACGGTATATTATTTGTATGAAAGTGTTTAAATATTTCTAACCACCTTACATCGGTTGGAATTTTTTCATCATTCCAAGCATTTACTTTTGCTGTATCAACATATTTTTTTACATATGTAATCTCATCAAAAAGTTCTCTTTCTTCTTTATCAGCATCGAACATTTCCAAATTATGATTAAATTTTGAAACAAATTCAAAACTTTCTTGTACATTTTGCCAATTAACAATGCTTTTTAGATTAATCCATTTAAAACAATAATAATTTTCAAATTGTGATACACGAACTTCTAAATATTGAATACATTTTTTATAAAAATTATTCGTATTGGTTTTGAAGGAATTTGCTTTGGACCAACCATTTTCTTCTAAATTTCTTAGCTGACTACGGACATTTAGAGGTAGATACTGTATATCCATTATTTCTTTTAACCTCAATTTTAAATTGTCTATTTCTGTAAAAACTTCCATAATTGTAATTTTATCACCTTCGATACTCTTCACTGTATTGTGAAATATTGCTGCCTGACTATGCATAAAATATAACCACAATTCTGAGCTATCTTCTTCGAAAAATTTATGCAGAACTATTGGACAGTTGTGGATGGATAGGAAATATGATTTTAAGGGAGCATATAATTTTAAAATTCGTTCAATGGTGGGCCTCATAGCCAACCACCTGGTCTTACTGTAGCCTAGCAAGCGCATGTATTCCACCTCTGCATCTTCACAGAACTCTTTTAATAATTCAACCCTTACTGTATATATATAAAAGTGACTGTAAACTTTAATTATGATTCCTTCAATATCAATAGGAAGTTGATCTGCTGACTGAATAGTATTGTGCACTATATGTGCAGCACATCCTACACCAATAATTGGCTTCTGAATATGGTTCTTAAGTTTACTATATACATTATTTGTTCCATTTCTAAGTAGCCCACCAAAGTTTGTATTTGCATTATCTGCGCAAACAGCTACAATTTTATTTTCTAAACGAAATTTCTTCAATATTTCTATAATTGAGTTAGCTATTATTTCCGAATTTTCACCTGGAAGAGATACAAAATCTAAAAGTTTAATTTGTACACCTTGTTTGTAATCAAAAAAACGAATTAATGACGGAAATAATTTAGTTTGTTTATGATTTGACGCATCTGTAAATATTGTAATGGAATCAATATTTTCCAAAGTTTTCATAAGTTCCTGAATTGTATAAGGTACAAATACATTTTTTATAATCGCTTCGGTTTTTGTGCGAGCGCAAGTAAACTTTGGCTCGAATAATGTACGAATCAGCTTAGATGTACAGTCCATTGATCGGAATGTTTGATTATGCATTATATTGTGATATGCAAAAACTTCTTCGGCGCTAGCTAATTCCTTTTCTTTCGAACCAAATTCAACTTTTCGAAAATAACAATTTAATTTGTTTGAAGAAGCTGAAGCTAATAATGCTCGTTTATGTTTATCCGACGAAACATGTCTGGTTATATCATTTTTACCACCCGAGCCAATCGAGAAGTCACTGTTACATATATCACAATTTTGCTTTTTTTTATAAAAGAAAATTCCTTTTTCAACTCGTCAGTAAATGTACATTGGTGTTTCTTGGGGGTAAAAACATATGAAATCAACCAATGAGTTGACCGCACCGATTTCGAATTGGATGAATTTTGGTACGAAGGGAAAGTTAAACATAATAATAGCGTTTGCCAACTTTCAGTGTCGTAGCTCTCGTATTTTCAGAATTATGGCCATTCCAAGTTGGCAAAAATCAATAAAAATGCACTCAGATACCTTAACACAATTTTTAATATCTCGAAAAGTATTCATTGTACGTTAATAATCAAGGGCTCATTTTACAGACTAAAACATGCGCCATTCCAAAAAAAATTTTTGATCAAGGATAATGTAAATAAAAAAGGACTAAAATTTCCAAAGGATATTTCTCGAAAATCAATATTTTTAAAAATTTCAAAAAAATATATGTTAATTCTTATTATGTTTTGTACAAGTCTGTCAAATTTCAATATGGAGTCTTTATTACAACATGAGTTATTAAGAAAAAAGCAGGCGAAGGTTTATGTATTTCATTAAATGTACCAAAATACAAAAAGGTGACAAATTACAAAAAGAAGGACATATCAAATGTAACGGAACTTTTTCGACTTTACAACCTAGACGAAATATTTATTGCCTGTTCACACAAAAAATTTACAAATATTTTATGACCTGTGGTCGGCTTATTGGCAGTAGCAAATTCAGTCCCTATTTAAAAAACATTTTATGACCCGTAGTTCACGCAAATTTTCCAATTCAAGAAAAGCAAGGCGTGTATTTTTTTACCTGTAATCTATTTCTTATACCAAAAAAAAACAGTATAAATCGTTCAGAGACTGTAAGTCAAACTTCAGTTGAATACTAGATTTCATAAGTGCTAAACGTCAAAGCGTTATAGTGTTAAAGTGACTTGATCGTTTGAAAAAACAAAAAAAAAGAGACTAAATATTTAAATAAATTATAATTATTGTCAATACAAAAAAGTCGTGCACAATTCATTCGGTTGTGGTATTTAAAAAAAAAAAATATGCCATTCCATTCAACATTTTGCTGTAATCCTTTTAAAAAATCCGGTCACACTGGGTGCAATAAAAGTTTAAGACAAGTCCAAGAATGGATGCTACAGTATACTAAGGATAAAAACATTACGATCTCAAATAAAATTTGTGGGACATGTAGAATAAAATTTTCGCATCTGAAGAAATCTAATACATCTAATTTGGAAGAAGGTTCAGACATAAACGAAAATGTAGATACTTTCGATGACATTGCGTCAGGCACGGAAGATGATGACATTGCGTCAGGCACGGAAGAAGTTGCTATTTCAAAATTAAACCAATCTTTACCGTATCTGGAACAATCTCCGATAAAAAAGTTACATCAAAAACGGTACAGAGATGGAAAATTCAGGAAAATAAGTGATTCGATTCAAGACAAAATTTTCCACGGTTCAGCACAATCAACTTCGCATATGTGCCCACAATCCGAAATAATAGAACAATTAAAAGAAAAGTTTAAAACATTAACAAAAAATAGCGAGAAAATCCAACTGCTAACAATTTTACCAAAAAGCTGGGCAATACATAAAATTGAGGAAGAATTCCTCCTTAAGCATTTGGTTGAAACAAAGGGTGTGATGAGTACGCCTAACCCAAAACTGGGAAGTCCAATTTCACCAGTGACAAGCAATTTAGTAAAATCCTTTTATGAATCCGATGACGTCAGCAGGTGTATGCCCGGACAGAAAGATTTCGTGTCTGTTTTTGAAAATGGTACAAAAGTCAGGAAAAATAAAAGACTTTTGCTTGGAAACTTAAGAGAAATGTACGCCTTATTCAAGGAACGACATGATGGAATAAAAATAGGTATTTCCAAGTTTTGCCAACTTCGTCCGAGGAATATAATTCTAGCAAATGCGAGTGGATCTCATAACGTGTGTGTTTGTACAAAGCATCAAAATGTGAAGCTGATGATTGATGCCATAAATTTAAAAAAATTAACTGCTGGTGTTCCGAATTATCAGCTTGAATGTTACAAAGATTGTTTGAAACAAATGACATGCATTCCATCTTCTTCAAAGTGTCACCTACGTAAATGTAACAAGTGTCCAGGAATTGAAAATTTAAAAGCAAAACTAAATCAATTACTAGAGCAAAATGATATTGATGAAATAACATATAAACAATGGGTAAGTGTAGATAGGGATAATTTGGAGACCATGATTGGCCAAGCCGACGTTTTTGTGGATTCCCTATGTGAAAAACTTGAAATTCTATTACCTCATTCATTTATTGCAAAACAGCAGGCAGCATATCTGAGCGAAAGAAAATCAAATTTGGAAGAAAATGAGTATATAGCAGTTTGCGATTTTTCAGAAAATGCTTCTTTTACTATTCAGGATGCAGTCCAGGGATTTCACTGGAACAACTCTCAGGCCACTTTATACCCAATTGCTATTTATTTTAAATCAGATGGAAAAACACAACATACAAACTTCATAATAATATCTGATTGTCTTGTACACGATTCTGTAGCTGTTCACCTGTTCCATCGCCACCTGAATGTATTTTTGAGAAAAAAGTTTAAAACAACCCCGAAGAAAATCACGTATTTTTCAGACGGTAGTGCTGCCCAGTTTAAAAATAAAAAGAACTTTATCAATTTATGTTATCATATGGAAGATTTTGGATGTAATGCCGAGTGGCATTTTTTTGCAACAAGCCATGGAAAAGGCCCAAGTGACAGTCTTGGAGGTACCGTAAAGAGAGAGGCACGTCGAGCTAGTTTACAGCGTCCATTACAAGGTCAAATAACTACTCCAAAACAATTATATGAATGGTGCCTGCAAAATCTTTTGAACTGTAATTTCGAGTTTTTAACTCTAGAAGACCACGAAGAAGAAGCACGGTTCCTTCAAATTCGTTTTAAAGATTTGCGTACTATTCCTGGAACTCAAAAGCTGCATTCTATTGAACCTGTAGATAAAAAAAAAATTAAAGTCAAGCGATACGCGGCAGATGCAGATTTTTTAATTGAAATCCTTCAGAAATAAATAAATATGCTGTAATAAAGTGTTTAATAATGATAATACATTATGTTGTACTTTTTATTAAAGGTTTAGCAATGGAGAAAAAGAGTTTCAGCAAAGAAAAGTCGAAAAAGTTCCGTTACATTTGATTTGTCCTTATTTTTGTAATTTGTCACCTTTTTGTATTTTGGTACATTTCATGAAATACATAAACCTTCGCCTGCTTTTTTCTTAATAACTCATGTTGTAATAAAGACTCCACATTGAAATTTGACAGACTTGTACAAAACATAATAAGAATTAACATATATTTTTTTGAAATTTTTAAAAATATTGATTTTCGAGAAATATCCTTTGGAAATTTTAGTCCTTTTTTATTTACATTATCCTTGATCGAAAATTTGAAAAAAAAAATTTTTTGGAATGGCGCATGTTTTAGTCTGTAAAATGAGCGCTTGATTATTAACGTGCAATGAATACTTTTCGAGATATTAAAAATTGTGTTAAGGCATCTGAGTGCATTTTTATTGATTTTTGCCAACTTGGAATGGCCATAATTCTGAAAGTTCGAAGGCTATATGTCTGAAAGTTGGCAAATATTATTGTGCCGATCCATAGATCATGTGTACAAAATCTTATCAAAGTTGGAGGTGATGAGGTAACAAATGTTAATATTTTCGGTTGATTTCATATGTTTTTACCCTTGGACATAATTCTCTGGAATTTGAGATTATTTTTTTTATTTAGAATTTATGTTAGAAGTAATATACATATTAAAAATTAATGAAAATATAAATACAAACCTTTTTGTGGACACAATTATAAAAAAAGTTTTCACTTTTGTTTTGTACACTTCAACTTTTTAAACTGAAATAGCAATTATAGAAATAGATTTTTTTTTTAAATACTTAAGCAATGTGATTTCGCTAAAAATTCATGACATACTTTAATTGCAACAGTTGAATTTTGAATTTAAATAATTGCTACCTGTTGAACCAAAGCAGTGTTATTTAATTGAAAAAGTTACTTTACAAATAGATAGCAATAATAAGGTAAGATGTACAATACGGGACACTTTACGGGACAATTTTCAATGCAGGACATACGATTTAAATCCGGGAAAGTCCCGCATAATCCGGGACGTATGGTCACTTTATATAATACAAATGCATTTTTATTTAAATATACAATTACTTTTACTTATTTAAAATGCATTAGTATAACGTAAAAATAAATAAATAAATTAATTTAACACCTTTTGATTATTAATGAAATTATAGCCTTTAATTTTGCGATTTTTTTTTAACAAAATAAAATATTTCATAGCAATAATTTCTTTTACATATTTTGTTATATTGTCACCACTATTTTTGTTTTGTAGCGAACAAAACACACTTGCAGTTTTTTTCTATTTGAAGAACATATGACTGTCATTGTTGATGTTGTAGAGTTGTTTTTTTTTTTTGATTTTTTTTTCGATAACAGCAATATTTGTGAATTCCCGGGTGTTATTCTCCCGGATTTTAATAAAAGAAAGGGAGGTTCAATTGGTTTGGCGGCTACAAGGTTAAGCTTAGGATAGGTAAGTAATTTATTAAATTAAAAGTTCAAGTTAATTATGTTGTTTCTTTAGAACTCTTCAAAATATGTCAGTAAATTCGTTGGTCCCATTCTCAATTGTTTAAACGATCAAGATTTACGTGTACTGTATTTTGCGTGTGATCCTTGTTTAACGTGCTGGCATGTCCCTCCATTACATCCTTCTCCGGTTTATTTGCTGCTCGCGTCTTGTGGCCTATTTCTGTTGGATCGTTTACTTAAAGATATTGTTAAGGAATCTTCAGAAACTTTCAATCTAGAAGCTTTTATACCTCTTCTTAAGGAACGCATTTATGTAAAGAATTTTATTGTGTGACAATATGTAATATCTTGGACTTCGATTGTGAATGATGTTTCAGAAATTAATATGGTTATCTTTTTGATATTATTGATGGACTTTTTATGATGGAAGATAATACACAAGAAATACAAATGTGTGAAACTACGCTGACACAGTTTCTTAAATCGATTCGTAATGATTCTAGTTCAGTGCGCATGGAAGACACTATAAATATATTAATAATACATGCGCAATCACCAAATGAACTTATTAAGGTAATGCACTGACATTTTATTAAAAATTCCAGCTAAAAACAAAGCAAATCTTCCTTGCAGAATTTTACACTAATCTTTATCTATCAGTCTATTGCCATAAAATGGATACGGGAGTTTGTTTTATTATTTGGCTCGAATTTTTTAGTTTATACCATTCTATCATGTCTGAAATATAATGTTGATAATATGAAGAATATTTAGGAATGTGCAGCAGCCGTAAATACATCCATAATGAAATTTGTTTCTTCAAAAGAACAAAGATCTCAGAATATTGAACAAATTGATTTATGGAGGTATTGTCATAATATTTCGCACACGGTTCTGTACAAACAAAGGTAACAGTATATGAATGGATACATCATTTACTCATCAATTTTCCAAATGAAGTATATCAGTTTTGGCCGATATTAATTCACAACACTCAAAAGGTAAGCTTAATATAAATTTTTGATATAAAAAT
Organism: Cordilura impudica; assembly: GCA_963682025.1. Taxonomy (NCBI): domain Eukaryota; kingdom Metazoa; phylum Arthropoda; class Insecta; order Diptera; family Scathophagidae; genus Cordilura; species Cordilura impudica. Next base: position 206,449,187 of record OY821520.1, on the reverse strand, counting down.
GTGTATGTGTTATACTAAATTTGTTTCTTTAAGAAAGTACTGATTTCAATAAGGCCCATTACCGGAGATTTCTATTGAGTATAGTCAAGTTATTCAGTGCTAAGTTACGTACCACTTTGTGGGATGTTTCTACTGAAAAGTCAGCAAAGTTGTTTAAATGTCTGTATTAAGTTTAGCCCATTGTCCTGTTTCAACATTTTTTTATGTGTATTGGCTCAAAGCTATCAACACGTTTCGGAATTAGCGATATTGTTGTGTTTTTAATATTTATTTTTAATTTTGATTTTTAATGCAATAAATAAATATAAAATAATAAATCGTGTTTCATTATAATCAAGCGTGACCGGTCAACGATGATGTATTTATCCATCAAGGGTGACCGGTCAATGATGATATATCCATCAAGTGTGACTAGTAAACAGTGGTAGAGTGAGCAGTTCATACAGATATTCTATGGTTTACATACTTTCATAGGTTAGAGTAAGATGCAAAATCACATGTACACAAAAGTTTCGGTCAGTTTTTGCATATTGGCCTTAAGTAAATAGAAACTGTTTTACGCGATGACCGAAACTCCAGTCAGTAGTGATAATCATATGACCGGGCAAATGATCGTCACTGTTCTTGAAGGGTAACAAAATCGTTTTGATCGGGCTACACCCCGATTTTTAAAATTTTTTTGCATGGTTTAGGGGCTTTTGGAGTGACCCAGCTTTCATTCAATTGTAAATGCCAACATTAAATAGATTATTTTAAGAGGTAATGCCACATTTTCCAAAAAAAAAAATTTCTTAAAACACTAAAAAATCAGTAGGTTCATAACGGGTTAATGGATTTCGATTTTTTAAATATCAGATGAAAGACACTCAAGTAAGCTTTCCAATGATATATATATATATATATTGCTGAAACCCCATAATAAGTAACAAAGTTATGTACAAATCAAAGTCAAAGCTTTGTCGGTCCATAACTCCGAAAATAGACTCGACCGCTAAAAAAAAATTTTTTTTTCAAAAATCGCCCCAAAAGCCCCTAACCCCTGCAAAAAAATTAAAAATCGGGGTGTAGCCACTAAACTACACTTGTTCCAAAATTTTTAATACCTTAAAATATTTAAAAAAAAAAAAACGCAAAACACAACTAATAGTAAAATTAAATATTAAACTATAAGGTCCCCATTAGTGATAATTAAAACAACATCATTAGTGTAGTTTAGTTTATTTTTTTATTTGTTCTTCCCATACAAAGGATGTATAGAGTGTTTATATGTAGTAATAATAAATTTTATAGAAAATGATTTATAATGATCAACCAGAAAGTTAAATGCATATGCATATCTTACCTTTTTGTTAACGATAAATTTGGCTACCTCATTGTATCATCGATTCCCATACTTCCAATTTAAATTTTTTACCCATGGGTCTATCCAAAGTACGACTATCATCCAAGGTGGTACCAACTATTTTCCGAGTTTGGAAATGAAACTTGACCTAAAGGAAACAAATAAATCATTGAATTATTGTTTTCATAAAAAAATATTACGCTGACTTACCCTTGAACCTGCTTTTAAAGGCATGTTTGCGCGGCGAAATGGTACTCTTTTGTATTAAAGCACCTCCAATATATGTATCCATTTTAGTTTGCAATTCAGTATATTTATAATTTATTACTTACAGCAAAAAATAATAGAAACAATTTTATACGTTTTTTTTTAATGTTTACGAAACTATATAAATAGACCTGAAGTTGGCTGCAAAAGCAGTAGACTGTGTAAAGAACAAGTTAGCGACATGTAACTGTTACGTAACGTGTCAGCATTTTTTTTCACATGAAAAGTATTGGGACGTTCCGGTTACGTTCGGTAACTGTTTTAAATGATTTTCATGTAAAAAAAACAACTGACTCGTTACGGTTACGGTTAGAAAACATTTACCTTTTATATATATTATAATGCTATGAATGCATTTATCTTTATTTTATTTTATTTATATATTCTTTTTTTTTGTATTGTATATTATTTTTTTTATTATTATTACTATTTCATTTAACTATTTTTTTTCTTTAAATAAATTAATACATAAAAATTTGTTTTTTAAATTGTTGGTGAACTTTTACTCCCTTTATTTACTGCCTTTATATTAACTGGTAGTGTCTGCTTGTCGACAAAATTTTGGATCGATTTTTAGCCCCTTTCCCGTGAGCCAATCGATCTGAAACTTAATAGGCAGGCTCGTGGCGATGGCAAAAATGACATAACATATTTTTTCAATGATGACAAAACAATGGAAACTTTTAAATTTTCCTACCAGAATTTTTTGTGGGATATTTTATTATATTATTACCACAGCGACCGCAAAAACAACAAGTTCAACTATGAGAAAAATGCAACATTTAGAATAACAACAAGAACAATAGAGAAACATATATTTTAAAATTTTTTTTATCTTTTCAGTGATTTCTTGGGACCTGTTAAACCGATTTCCATGATTTTTCAAACAGAAACCTTCTCATGACGTTAGTCAATCATTCTCACTAACAACAAGTACCCTAGCTATCCCATTGAGGGCGTGATCGTGACAAGAACAACATAAACAAATAATATATTTTCAAGACTTTTTTACTTCACCCAGTTCTCGGGACCTAATCAACAACTTCTCAGGATGTTAATGAATCATTTTTTATACAAACGAGCACCCTAGCTACCCGATTAAAATCGTCATCGTGATTTCCACAGACGGACAGACGGACATCGCTATATCAACTCCGCTTGTTATAAGGATCACAAATATATATATTTTATGGGGTTCAGAATTTTTTTTCTAATTATTACAAACGGAATGACAAACTTATATATACCCTCTGCACACTGGGGTGGAGGGTATAAAAAAATTTATTTATTAATTTATTAAAAGAGAAAAACACAAAAATAACATTTGATGTTGTATTTTTTGTGTGTAATATTTACATATACACATATTAAATAATACAAATAATATACATATATTCTATATATGTATGTATATCCATAATAACTGCATGTTAGAAATAAATCGGTATATTATTTTATTTACATAAATTTTTGCAATATTTTGTTGTGGGGAAAATACATTTCTTTTGCATAAACAGAGTGTCACTTCATTTTGCTCAGCGTGACTATGCCGCAGTAGATGGCGCCACAATTTCTGTTCTAATAAGCTTTGCAATAGTTATTTCTATTTTTCTATTTTTCAATATTTTCAACTAGATATCATACAGAACAATGTTAGGAGTATACACGGGCTGGTCTTTTATTTCATACGTTTTTCCATTATTCTTTTACAAATATGAACATAAGTTTGACATGTTAACTTTTTGTTGTCTTTATAAAACAGAGTTACCGAGTTCATCAATGAGTTTTTTGCTTTCAAAACAGTTCTACATAGTTATATAGAACTATTATTCTGCTTTACCTACAAAATATCTGATTGCGATTACATCTAATTTTTATAAATTGTTTATAATTACTAAAGCATTATTATTCACATAAATACAAAATTGCACTTTTTAAATTTTCCATTCAAATTTAAGAAAATAGCAATTCTAAAAACTGCAATTAAAATTTCTAGTTATAAATTAGAAAATATAAATTTAATTTCAGGAAATCATATCAAAACGTCGGAAATAATAATTTTAAATTTAGAAGACATCAATTGCATCTTTAATATATAAATTTTATTCGTTAAACACAAATTGAAATTCCAAAAAAAAAGACCAAATATGTTTACATTTAAAAATTTTTACATATAAAAAAATATTGCCATTCTGGAGAAATTAATAACTTTTCAGTACCGCGATTCAGTAACTTCTTTAACGATAGTCGAATCGTTAAAAAAAAGAAAGTTGCAAAATTATCAGTAAAATTTTTAAACGATATTCGCTATTGTTAAAGTCAGCTGTTGTTGTTATCTAAACGACAACCATGTTTGTGTTGTTTATTCAATCGATAAAAACTTAAATTTTTAGGTTGAAATGTCGTCATACAAATGTAAATAAAAATCACAAAATAGTGAAAATATTTTGCTTTTATTAAAAAAATTTTTTTATATAAATAAAAAAATTAATAGCATATTCAATTCATTATTTCATTTTCAAATAAATAAACAGAAATATTAGTAAAAAAAATAAAGATATTAAACATAAACATAAAATCATCCGGTCAAACACGATGTAATTTTTTTTTCTATTCTTTGTGTTTTTCGCTTATTTTGACAGAGATGCCACTCGTTTACAATTTAAATAAATAGAAAAATAGATTTGTCGACTGTCGTTAAGATGTATGTACTCAGTGAATCACTTAATCCTTAGTGCAAACAACAATAGCTGTCGATATATTTTGCGATTGTCGGATTGTTGAAATTTTCAGAATCGGACTACAGAAAACATTAATTTAAATTCAATGAATTTTAGAAAGCCTCAAATGATATTTAAGAATTGCTAACATAAAAATTCTTACATAAATATATAATTTATATATAAATTTTCACAATTTTTTTGGATGACTTTTGGTTTTTTGCGTTTGGCATCCCTAATTTGATTATTTATTATTATAAATTTATTCTCAATGTTTTCAAAATATGGCAATATTTTAATAAAAAAGTTGAGAGAGCTTTTTTTTTGGTTATTATTTTGTTGCTCCATCCGACCTATATGGCCACAATGAAGAAATATTTGGCCAATTAAAAGAAACTACACAGCCATCTCCAATAAGCACGATTTAATGCATTTAGCCACCCTACACAACCATTACCTTTGCAATGGAGGTTAGGGTGAGCTATTTAATTAGCAAAAACTAAATTAAACGAGAAGTTATGTCATATAACCGGAAACGCATGCATATAGAAAACGCATGCATATTTTTCCAATATTTTGTTTACATTTAATATCAATACTCCAACCGAGGTGGAGGGTATCAAAGATTCGGCACAGCCGAATTTAACACTCTTGTTATAATTTGGCTTTACAAAATACATACATTTTTAATACAGAAAATATTTAAGAAAAAATATATAATGAAAAAAATAAAATAAGTAAATTTAATTAATTAATAAAATTGTTATGCAAAATATTCAAAAAGGAATTTTTTAAAATTTGAAGCGTTGCTGTTAAGTTGCTGAGATTGTGGAAGCATATTCCAAAGACGTATAGCGTTGAGGTAGAAATGCCATTCAGATAGCAAATAACGGTGACGAGGTAGAATTAATTTTTTTCCTCGGTTTGATCTGGCGAACCGGAGATTTTCATACAGGTAAAGTGGTTTTGCGGGAAAAATTACTTTATGAAGAAACAAAAGAACTGTAATTTTCATCAGATTTTCAAATGATACGCCGAAAAGCTTATTCGTGAGGGAAGAAGTTCCGGCAGTAATTATACCTGAAGTTAATGGTTCCATAATAATATTTTTACTTTGAGGTGATTTAATATAAATTATAAGCTCTCGAAATAGCTCATTTTTTATTTTTAGACACGGCACGCAAAAATTTTAAAAATTATTTAACTTTTACCGCTCACACCCAATAAAGTAGTTTACTCAAAACAGTACTTTTTACAACTATTGATGTAGAATTTAATTACCTTTCATCCGGTACCAAACATGACTGCGTAGATAAAGCTCAGCTTTTGAATTAGTCATCACTTTTGGTACATTTCAACCCTCTATGCGATGTTTTGAAAGCAATAATATATTTAAGCAATCTAAAAAGGAGATTTAGAGCTATTCATGTTAAAAAAATGTTATTGATACTTTAATTAAACTTTAATTAAATTGGGGTTCTCAAATATGTTCCTACTAGTTACAAAACTGAATAAATCTTCTCTCTACAAAAGTGCATTTTTTGTTGGAACGTAATTCCTATGCTATTCCTCGTACGCCTCTGAAATAATAATACTTTGTGGCGTTTTTTTTTTAACACTGGAATATATATTTAATTAATTTTTTTTATTTGTTTTTATTTCATGAGTACATTAAAATTTTGCAAATAAGAACCATTTATAGTTTTTGAATTAATTAATTTAGTAATAATAATAATTTATGTATGAATAATAATTTATGTATACTTAAATAACTATAAAATAGAATTATTTTTTACTCTTCATGCATAGATGAAGAATCATTTAATCGAAAACAAAGAGGTATTTAACTACAAAGTCATTTCTTAACCCAAAAAAATAAAAATAAAGCAACAACTAATGGATTTTACTATGTGTGTATTATGTATGTATTAATTTATATATGTATACATATATGTACTTCAATTATGTTTTTATTTTATTATTTAATTGATTACTTTTTTGTTTCTGTTTCATTACTTTATCATTTATATTTTAACATATTTATTATTGTCATTTTTAATTAGTTAACATTATTATCAATATAAGTATGTATGTAGTTTCTCTCAAAATGTGATGATTTTTTGGTACAGATGTGTGCAAAATAATGGCAGTGCTGGAAGACAGCTAAAACTTACATAAGAGAATTAAAAAAAAAAACACATATATAACTTTATTTACTATTTATCGCTTTCGATTGGGTGGTTAATGGGTAATTTGTGTTGAAAATGTCACTAATTATTCGATTACTGAATCAAAGTTTTACGATTTATAGAGCTAAGGAGTAACTTTTTGAATTATAGTGCTTAATGCAAGAAAAATCACTAGCTTTACGAATTTTAATACGATAATAATAAAATAATTCAAACTTTTTAAATCTTTGGGCTTATTACCGGTTAATCGAGCAATCATTTTTCTAGCAATTTAATTGTGGATTTATTACTATTATTTCCATATTTAAAACATAATAAATCTTAGTATATTTACGCGCATAACTGACTGAGATTTTATGCTGTATATGGTTTATGAACTCGATAAAACAAAATAAATTGTATATTAACTCAAAAATAGAAAATAAGATCACAATCTATCGGACGCCTTATAACTAACAAGTACAATAGTATTATCCATCGGCGTAGAAATGCCAGTCTGGAGTTGGTTAAGTCTCTGCAGGAAAAACTTAGCACCCCAAGAAAAAGTTTTTTGTGTTCCCTATACCACTATGTGGTCAGGGTAATATTGGACCCATCCTTTATTACACTGATCGACTCAGTAATCGATTTAGTGATGTACGTGCGGCCGTCTGTCCGTCCGTCTGTGTGTCTATGTAAACTTTGTAATCAAACTGCAGGTCGCAAATATGAATATATTTTGATGACGTTTGGTATATAAGTTTCTATCGGCCATAGAACTAACTATATTGAAATTGGTGAAAATCGTTACACAGTAAAAATGCTGAAAAATGTGAATTACTTCAATTGTCTGTCGCAAAATTTCATGCCTTAGCGTTTAAAAAATTTAAAAAATTATAAGAGAGTATAGGTATATTAAAATAATCTAAAATTAACTTAAAAGTTCTGAAGTACATTTGAGTTAATCTGAAATCAATTCTAACTCGGTTGAATTCAAATGCTTTGAAACTTTTCCGCAATGTCTTCCAATTTTCCGAAAAAAATATTTCTGCTGGAAATTCAAAATAATTACAACTCTAATTAAGTTCTAATGTTTAATAAATTTAAATGTTCTTCTAATAAAATTCGATATCATACGACATTTTCCAAACTACTTGGAAAATCTAGAGTCTCACCCGAATATCCTGGTACGTACCCTCCTTAACTAAGGTGGGCGTTTCGGTAAATTTTTTTTATTTTTTTTTTTTTTTTTTGAAACTCAAAGAGGAATATGAATTTTTATAACAGAAAAGATTTTTTGAATTTTTTCAGCTTAAATCGATTTTATCACAAAAAAAAATCAGGTTATGAAAAATACATTATTATATTTCTTTCCCTGATGTTTTATTTCTATATATGTATATGGGTGGTATAGGTATTGAGGAATCCGAAACTCTTGATGTATTATATTTCTTTCCTGACAGTTATAATCCAATAAAATTTTAGTCAAATATCCGCAAACACTTCTCCCTTTTTCCTCCTTCCCATAACCTATTTTCCTGAGATCAACACAATGCACTGCATCTGTATGGGGCACTCCCTGTGTTGGTCAATAATTAAAAAAAATCATTTCTAAGGAGCACCAGCTTACTGAAGAAAACTATCCGTGTTAAAAAAAATTATTAGTTTGAGGGGAACTTTGATGACCATCAATGCTTCAGAAGGAAGGAAACAGCTGATCTAACCAGGAGTGCTCAAACAATAAATATTTCTTTTAAGAAAATATTAAAGCAATGAAATATTGTCTGGCAGTAGCTGGATTTAATATTTAAAGATCCAAGAGTTGTACAATTATTGTTAGGTCACAAATGAATGTAAAAAAATAAAAGAAAAGAATAAACACCCAACTTGTTTTTAAATAATACAGATATTTTTATATCCTGAATTTTTCATAGTGTTAAGAATATTTTTAAAAGGGCCTAAAGCTTAAAACATAGCAACATTCAAGAAAATTATGTCAACGAAACGATTGAAAAGAAACTTCAAATTATTCATAATTTTTATCGATTAAAACTAAAATTAAAAAAAATTTACTAAAAGTTTTGTGTAGAAGTATTTGAATAAAGCGGCAGAAACTTTAAATCAATAAAATTTTAAGCTAAGAATGCTCACACCTGTATTTTTTTTTTTTTTTTTTTTTGTATATGCATTAATAACGTACACAATTAGTAGTTAAACCCAAACATGATTAAATGGATTTTTCAAGAGGTTTTTTTTGGAAATTTCTTTATTTTTCAGATAAATATATAGGATTTGTAAGTTAAATTAGGAATTAAAAATAAATTTTAATACTAAAATATATAAACGCAAAATAATTTAAAAAAAACTGTATGTATAATAAAAAAATAATACAAAAATTACATTCGAATAAAATCCAAAATAAAACAGCAACAATATAATTAATTTTTCTTTATACAATTTATAACAAAATAAAAACAATGCTTAGTTTATTTTAAAAGTCAATTTTAAAATAATTTTACAAACATGAAACAAATCTTACACAGTGAAATAAACGACAACTTAAAAGTTCTTTTTGTTTTTATTAATTTTATCATAGAAACAGGAGATTATTGTTTGAATGAATGAATGGTTTTTAATTGTTAAAACAAGTAAATTTACTCGTATAATAACACTACATTTTTTTTTAAATAAATAACCACACAATTTAATAATTTTCGTAAAATTAAAATAAAATTTAAAAACTTAAAATTTTATTTATTTTAAAAATATATTTTAGTGTTCTCGCATTTCATTTCATTCTATTTTTCTTTTTCATGCCATTTATTAACATCGGTGTACTTAAGATAATTAATATACGTATACATAATTGACTAAAACATAAATTAAATAAAACCTCATTTACATTGTGTCAAAATCTCGAAATCTTATGATTCTAACAGTTGACAACAGAATATTCCATTGTTAAAACAAGTAAATATACTCGTATAATAACACTACATTTTTTTTTTAAATAAATAACCACACAATTTAATAATTTTCGGTAAAATTAAAATAAAATTTAAAAACTTAAGATTTTATTTATTTTAAAAATATATTTTAGTGTTCTCGCATTTCATTTCATTCTATTTTTCTTTTTCATGCCATTTATTAACATCGGTGTACTTAAGATAATTAATATACGTATACATAATTGACTAAAACATAAATTTAATAAAACCTCATTTACATTGTGTCAAAATCTCGAAATCTTATGATTCTAACAGTTGACAACAGAATATTCCAATATAAAAATCATTGCTTTGTTTGTCAAACTGTCAACGATTTTGTGTTTTAATTCTTAAAAAATCTTTTCGATTTCTTTGCAAGAGTAAATGGGTTGTTAAACAACAACTTCATATGTGTGTTCTTTTTTTGCAAACAATAAAACTCGCTATTTTAAATATTTTATTCAAATAGTTTAAAAGCCATAAGTATTAATAATTCTGAGTAAGTAAGTAAATTTAACTGATATCTGAAAAACTTGGGCTTTTGAAAATACCTAGACATTGATGAAATAATGAAAATTATAGATTCGTTTAGTTTTGATTCGAGTCTTTCCTAGTTTATTTACAAACTACAAACATACATCTCTGCAGTATTCGATTCGAAAACTTATTATCCAAAATTGTGGGCGTGGACGTATTCTTTTTCTTTAATTTTTTGTTTTTATATGGGAACATAATTTCCCTTTGGTTTATAGAATAATTTTCCACGCACCAGTCGTCGAATTATTTCATTTGTTAATAAACGTTTTTCTTTTTGAATTTTCTTTAGGACACCCTTATTTTCTTGTGCTCTGCGAGATAGATACGGCAACACTTCTTGAACTGGACCATATGGTATATACTTATAGGCCGAGTAACCAGCTTGACCTGAAATTAAAACAAAAGAGATGTAATTACTCGTTATAAAATTAATTTTTAAATTTGAAGTTCAAAAAGTTTTTATCATCAGAAGAAATTGAATTCCATAGTTCCTATGAAAACTTTCCCAATCTGCTACTTAATTAAGAGTATAAGCACAATCACACCGGTTTAGAGATGCCCCAACCTCATTCAAATTTGCCGTCACTGTTTTGACCCATCACTATAATTAATAGATAATTGCTCTCTTGTTTATTTTATCTTGTTTTGTTAACTTATTGAAGTTGTACTTTTTTCAATGTAAATCATTCTAGTTTCAACTGATACAAAAAGAAGATTAAACAGTGAACAGAAAAACAGTAGCAAACAAAAGAAAAACTATATCAAAGTAATTGTGAACGGAACTAAAAAACATTGAAAAACAATTTAACTTTAAAACATTTATTATAAAGTAAAAAATTCAAAATCTTTAAAAAAAAATTAATGTAAATTAAATACAAAGAAAAACGAGTAACATTTTAAACATATATGTATATAAAACGTCAGCGTCTCGAGCAATGCGTACCTATCAAGAATTATAGCTTTCAAGTTGTAAAAGATTTCGTCTACTTAGGTGCCAGTGTTAGTAATAGCAACGATGTCAGCTTAGAAATTAAGCGGAGAGTAACTCTGGCCAAAAGATGCTACTTTGGGCTTGGTAAGCACTTAAAAAATAAAACCCACTCTCGACGAACAAAAATAACATCTACAAATCGCTCATCCTGCCCGTCCTACTATACGGAGCTGAAACATGGACAATGAAAAGATCAGATGAGTCATTGCTCGCAGTGTTCGAGAGAAAAATTCTCCGCAAGATCTACGGCCATCGACGCGTTGCTGAAGGATTCCGAATCAGAATTAATCACGAGCTGTACGAGCTATATGCCGATGTGGATATAGGCAAGCGTATTAAAATACGACTCCGTTGGCTTGGACACACTTGGCGAACGAAAAATGATGCTCCGGCTCGTAAGGCATACAAGGAAGAACCCAGCGATGGGCAACGTAGAGTAGGGCGACCCAATCTCCGTTGGAAGGACCAGGTGCAACAGAACCTAACATCACTTGGCGTTACCAATTGGTGCCAGCATGCAGAAGACAGAAATAACTGGCGTTCTATTTTTCTTCAGGCTGAAACCGACTCCCGGTTGTAATAGCCATCAAAAGTAAAGTAAGTAATAATTTTTACTGACAGTTATTCGGTGATAAAGGCCATGAGCAATCCTTTTAATAACAAATGGCATCGAATTACAAAAATTGGAGAAGATAAAATAAGAATACATTGGATTCCGAGCCACATTGGCATTACTGGTAACGAAAAAGCAGACATTGCTGCTAAATATGTCTCAAACGCACCAATTTTATTAGATGCTTCGTTAGAAAGACATGATATTCGCCGTCGCATAGTCAACTACACCAAAATAAAAGCAAACGAATCCCTCGTCCTAAGTCACCACTATTCTACCATAAACCCACAGCTCACTGTACCAGTTTATCCAACAGAATTTGAAAAATTAAAAAACTGACTTTTTCGAGATTGCGCCTTGGACAATCCATTTTCTCACATGAATGGATCTTAAAAAAGTCTAATAATCCAACTTCTCATTGATGCAACTGCCAACTCTCTATCAACCACATTCTTAATGATTGCTTATCTTATTCCCAAATAAGAAATAATATATTTGATAATTCCCCACCATTTGACCGGCTCAAGACTCCGTCCGTTACAAATAGTAACAAGATTTATAATTCCATTCATCATACTAAACTTAGAGTTTAATGTATATTAAACAAGTAAGAGTGTTAAATTCGGCAGGGCCGAATCCTTGATACCTTCTTAAACTCAAGATTACAACCAATATTGCGTACGGCTACCACTTTAAATCTGTTGTCGGTACTGAAATTTAAATTTCGAATACCAATTAAAATTAAAGTTAATGGCTTTTCTTGTTGACCAGTTTCTATTATAATTTCCTGTTAAAAAAACCATGATCGTGTCTTCTATAGAAAGAACTAATAACTATTTGAAAAATGGCATTATTCTTCATTTACTCGAGTAGAAAACCACTAATGAAATTCATTATTTAACGCAGCCAGCGTTATAACACCAAAAGTTTGATCCCTATAAGAAAACTTTGAGATAATTCATGATAATTCAAAAAATAAAATGGCTAAAAATTTCCAGATATTATCTGAATTAGCCAGTAATTTTAAATTTCTAATTTTTAATTCTTAATTTTCTGTTTTTTATTTTTAATTTTTGATTCTTAATTTTTAATTTTTAATTTTTAATTTTTATTTTTTATTTTTTAATTTTTAATTTTTATTTTTTAATTTTTAATTTTTAAATTTAATTTTTAATTTTTAATTTTTAATTTTTAATTTTTAATATTTAATTTTTAATTTTTAATTTTTAATTTTTAATTTTTAATTTTTAATTTTTAATTTTTAATTTTTAATTTTTAATTTTTAATTTTTAATTTTTAATTTTTAATTTTTAATTTTAATTTTTAATTATTAATTTTTAATTTTTAATTTTTAATTTTTAATTTCTGATTTTTAATTTTTAATTTTTAATTTTTAATATTTAATTTTTACTTTTAATTTTTAATTTTTAGTTTTTAATTTTTAATTTTTAACTTTTAATTTTTAGTTTTTAGTTTTTAGTTTTTAATTTTTAATTTTTAATTTTTAATTTTTAATTTTTAATTTTTAATTTTTAATTTTTTAATTTTTAATTTTTAATTTTTAATTTTTAATTTTTAAATTTTAATTTTTAATTTTTAATTTTTAATTTTTAATTTTTAATTTTTAATTTTTAATTTTTAATTCTTAATTTTTAATTTTTAATTTTTAATTTTTAATTTTTAATTTTTAATTTTTAATTTTTAATTTTTAATTTTTAATTTTTAATTTTTAATTTTTAATTTTTAATTTTTAATGTTTAATTTTTAATTTTTAATTTTTAATTTTTAATTTTTAATTTTTAATTTTTAATTTTTGATTTTTAATTTTTAATTTTTAATTTTTAATTTTTAATTTTTAATTTTTAATTTTTAATTTTTAATTTTAATTTTTAATTTTTAATTTTTAATTTTTAATTTTTAATTTTTAATTTTTAATTTTTAATTTTTAATTTTTAATTTTTAATTTTTAATTTTCAATTTTTAATTTTTAATTTTTAATTTTTATTTTTAATTTTTAATTTTTATTTTTAATTTTTAGTTTTTAATTTTGAATTTTTAATTTTTAACTTTTAACTTTTAATTTTAATTTTTAATTTTTAATTTTTAATTTTTAATTTTTAATTTTTAATTTTTAATTTTTAATTTTTAATTTTTAATTTTTAATTTTTAATTTTTAATTTTTAATTTTTAATTTTTAATTTTTAATTTTTAATTTTTAATTTTTAATTTTTAATTTTTAATTTTTAATTTTTAATATTTAATTTTTAACTTTTAACTTTTAATTTTTAATTTTTAATTTTTAATTTTTAATTTTTAATTTTTAATTTTTAATTTTTAATTTTTAATTTTTAATTTTTAATTTTTAATTTTTAATTTTAATTTTTAATTTTTAATTTTTAATTTTTAATTTTTAATTTTTAATTTTTAATTTTAAATTTTATATTTTTATATTTTTTAATTTTTAATTTATAACTTTTAATTTTAATTTTTAATTTTTAGTTTTTAATTTTTAATTTTTAATTTTTAATTTT